>JALYBT010000013.1:0-570641 GCA_023510015.1 Pestalotiopsis sp. LF_19_12
CAACAGCTGTCAGACTTGGTCTGTGCTCTGGGTCTTCATCCAGTGATGACAGCCCCGCAGTGTGCCTTCTTCCCTTCCTTAAGCGCCAACACATGTTGTCTTCCTGCAAGGGTGCATGTTCGTAACATTTTGCACCTTTGTGGCTTTCTTTTTTTTGTTAATTTTTTTGTAAGGGTGCGTGTTTGCATGTTCGTAACACGCGGTTTTTTGTTTATTTTATGCCTGCTAATATACGATAAAAAACGCTTAAAGACTAAAAAAGAAATAAAACCTACGCCAGCTAAATACCGTTTTTTTAGGTATATCGGGCAGTATTAAACAAAAGCAGTCGTTTTATAGCAAACTTTAATTTTTTCCTAAAATACCTTTAATAAAAAAAAGTATAACTATAAATAAAATATTTTGACTGCCTGGACCACGTATATAAACGCGAAAATTATTATATTATTTTAGACCTAATTTTGATTCTTTTATAATATTATAAATGTTTAAGCCCAAGGTAAGCACGAAAATTGTTTAAGGCACCTGGTTGGTTTTTGCAAAATATAATTATTTTTTTTCGAGTAATTTTCTGGTATTAGCGTTATTTTTTAGCTATTATATTGCGTATTATTTATATTACGTATTATTTTTATTGCGTATTATTTATATTGTGTATTATTTATATTGCGTATCGTTTGTATTTTTTTTATTAATAGCCTTTATTTGTATTTATTGTTAACTATTATTTATTATGGCTACTTTATAATAATAAGAAAATCGCGAAAAGTAGGCACGTATTAGATTTATAACTAATAAATTACTGCCGCCTTTTTTTAAAGGTCCTTTTAAAGTTTTTGTTAAAACGTTAATAAATAATAAATATCCTATAAAAAAGTCGGTATTTGGTATAAATAATTATTTTTTTTGCCGATAATATATTAATTACCTAAATAAATATATTTAACGACCCGTTTAAAAACGATTTTTTTTTAGGAAGGTGCTATTTACCGCCTAATAAATTAGATCCGTGGCCCCGATTATAGCCCCGTCGCTATAATAAACGGTCGTATAATTTACGGATACGTCCCGGACGCAAAAAATTTAAAAAAAATCCGTGGTATAGCGAAGCGATTTAGTCGCCAATAAGCGGTTTAGGCTAAAATCGTTTATAAATATTTACGAAAAGTTTTTTTTGGCTTTTTATACGGGTTATAAAATAACGTTACGGATAAGGAAATAAAATAAATAGGCGCTTTTTAACACCACCGCGGAATTGTTTATATTTAGTTCGAGCGCGTTAAAAAAAAGGGTATCGCGGAAAAGGACGGTCCGGAAAAGGACGGTTTACAAAAAAACGGTCCGGAAAAAGACAGCTCGCAAAAGGGCGGGCCGCATAATAAAAATAGCCTATAAAATAAAGACGTTATCGGAGCCCCGGTGGTAATAATCGACGACGACGACGAAAGCTAAACCGTTATTTTTTATTCCCGACCGTTATAAAAATAGGGGTAAACTATTGTTAATTGTTGATTATTAACGGCTGTTGGATTTGGACTGCTATTAGATTTGGATTATTATTGGATTTGGATTGCTGTTGGATTTGGATTGTTGTTGGATTTGGATTGCTGTTGGATTTGGACTACTATTGGATTTGGATTATTATTGGATGTAAAATACTGTTAGCTGTGGATTGCTGTTGCTTGTGGATTGCTGTAGACTGCTGTAAATTACAGATTATCTATAACGACTATATTAAAGATAAACCGAAGTATAAAGAAGTGCTGGGGTTTATATTATCAGATACGTAAAGCGTAAGAGATATACTAAGCAAAAAGTAACTATAAAACTGATTTATAAGTATAGTCGTTAAGGCGTATTAAATGCCTTATTTATAGGTAAGATAAATGCTTAGATTGATTATTAAGGTAATAATTATCTATATAATATAAAAAATCCGTCCGTTATATATTTATTTATTTTTTTATTAATATTTGCTTGGATCACTATATTGGTGGTGATCCTTTTTGTTAGATTATAATTAAAAATAGTGATTTATTCCTAAGATTATTGCCAAAATTATAATTTTGTTAATAGCTGGCAATAGTTGTTAAACCTGGTTTATGCCTTGGGTTTTTATCTAGTGATAACAGCCCCGTAGTATGCCTTTTTCCCTTTTTTAAGCGCCAATATATGTTGTTTTCCTGTAAGGGTATATGTTCGTAATATTATCGATGACTCCGGGCCTAGTAGGGCTGTTTAATTTGGATAGATTAGTATAAAGGCTTTGTGTTAATACCGTTATTTAATTATAAATATAGTTTTTAGGTGCGATATTTATTGGTTTATTTAATTTATATTAAAGGTAGGCGTAATTATTAGCCAAAAATGCGGTAAATTACCAATATTAATATTAGTGTTACGAATATGCACCCTTATAGGAAGACAATATATATTGGCGTTTAAGGAAGGGAAAAAGGTATATTACGGGGCTGTCATCACTAGATAAAAACCTAGGGCATAGACCAGGTTTAATAGCTATTGTTAGTTATTAATAAAATTATAGTTTTGGCAATAATTTTAAAAATAAATTATTATTTTTAATTATGATCTAATAAAGGGGATTATTATTAATATAATAATCTAAGCAAATATTAGTAAAGGAATAAATAAATATATAATAGACGGATTTCTTATATTATATAGATAATTATTACTTTAGTGATTAATCTAAGTATTTATTTTATTTATAGGTAAAGCATTTAATACGCTTTAACGATTATATTTATGAATTAGTTCTATTAGTTATCTTTGTTTAATATATATTTAGTTAGCATATTTATTAATATAAACTCTAGCACTTTTTATATTTCGGTTTATTTTTAATATAATCGTTATATTTTGATTATTTTTGTTTAAATACGTTATCCGAGTTAATACTAAGCAATATTTTTATAAAAAAATATTATATTTCGTAACGGAAGCGTCGTCGATAACCTAACCGGAGGAGCGGACGTTTTTGCGATAATTAATTTACTCCAAAAACAAATAAAAAACCTGGCTTATTAAAACCAATAATTTTAAACCGCTTATATTAAGGTCAAAAAAGATAACGAATAGCTTACGGAACAAATTGCTATTATTCCTAGCCCGGGAATAAACACCGGTAGCAATAAATATAAAATCCCACTTTTATTTTACTATAATAAAAAAAGGAAACGTTTAGGCCTTTTTTACCTAAGCCAAAATATACCTTAGGTTTTACCGTAAATTTATTACTACCGAAAAAAACAAAATCCTCGGTATTGCGGGATTTTTTAAGGGAACCGCGCTCGAGTGGTTCGAACTAATTATAAAAAATTATTTCGATAACCTAAAAAACGAAAACTAGGACGAAAACACTAAAAAGGTGTTTAAACGCTATTCCGAGTTTAAACGATAATTTAAGGCTATTTTCGGCAATTTTAACGAAATCCGTTTAGCTAAACGAGAATTTATATAATTACGCTAAAAAAGGTTAGCTACTAAATACGCCGCGGAATTTAAATAAATCGTATTACGCACCGAATAAATAAACTATAATATAATAATAATATTATTTTACGCAGGATTACGAGACGATATTAAAAACGAAATATTAAAAAAAAACCGTCCGGACGACTTTTATAAATATATAAAATAAATCGTTAAAATCGATAACCGCCTATACGAAAAAAAACTAAAAAAAGGAAAGTTTAATATCCGATACTAACTTAATATCAGCAAAACGCGATACGGGGCACCTAAGCGTAACTAAAAATAGAAATATAAGATTTTTTTTGGATAATATAATAAACCAATAAACTTAAATATTATTTAACGACGGACACAAAAAGACAAATTATCCGTTAAATATTATAACTACGACCGAATAAAATATTATACTAACGAATATCGCTAACCTAAAAAAGCGTTTAAACCTATGCCGGAAGGCAAAAAGCAATTTAACGCTATATAACGGGAGGAAATATTATATACGTTATTTTTTTAGACCGTATATTTTAACAATAATTATTAAACGTATAATGTTACGAATATGCACCCTTGCAGGACGAAAAACCAAAAAAGGATAAATACGGGCCAGGAACACGGCCAAGACAAAACCAAAGGATAGACTAACCCACCAAGGGTCACGTAATTAGGATTACGTAGATCAGGATTACGTAAATCAGGAATGCGTGCTTAGGTATATTTAGTTAAGACTAACTAAGCAAAGGTTAGCAATACTAAGCAAATATAATTAAGACTAATATTAGTGAGGGAATAAATAAATATATTAAGGACGGGTTTCCTATATTATATAAATAGTTATTACCTTAATAATTAATTTAAATATTTATTTTATTTATAAGTAAAGCATTTAATACGCTTTGACGATTATATTTGTAAATTAGTTTTATTAGTTATTTTTGTTTAGTATATATTTGGTTAGTATATCTGCTAATATAAACCCTAGCACCTTTTATATTTCGGTTTATCTTTAGTATAATCGTTATATTTTGATTACTTTTGTTTAGGTACGTTATCCGAGTTAGTACTAAATAATATTTTTATAAAAAAATATTATATCTCGCAACGGAAGCGTTATCGATAACCTAACCGGAGGAGCGGACGTCCTTGCGATAGTTAATTTACTCCAGGAACAAATAAAAAACCTAGTTTATTAGAACCAACAACTCCAAGCCGCCTATATTAAAATCAAAAAAGACAACGAACAGCTTACGGAACAAATTACTGCTATTCCTAGCCCGGGAATAAATACCGGTAATAATAAATATAAGATCCCACCTTTATCCTATTATAATAAAAAAGAAGGAAACGTTTAGGCTTTTTTTACCTAGGCTAAAATATACTTTAGGTTTTATCGCAAATTTATTACTACCGAAAAAAACAAAATCCTCGGTATTACGGGATTTTTTAAAAAAACCGCGCTCGAATAGTTCGAACTAATTATAAGGAATTATTTCGATAACCTAAAAAACGAAAACCAGGACGAAAACACTAAAAAAGTATTTAAACGCTATTCCGAGTTTAAACGATAACTTAAAACTATTTTCGGCAACCCTAACGAAGTCCGTTTAGCTAAACGAAAATTTATATAACTACGCCAAAAAAGGTTAGCTGCTAAATACGCCGCGGAATTTAAATAAATCGTATTACGCACCGAGTAAACAAACTACGATACGATAATAATATTGTTTTACGCAAGACTACGAAACGATATTAAAAACGAAGTATCAAAAAAAGACCGTCCGGACGACTTCTATAAATATATAGAACGAGTCGTCAAAATCGATAACCGCCTGTACGAAAAAAGACTAAAAAAAGGAAAATTTAATATCCGACACCAACCCAATATCAGCAAAACGCGATACGGAGCACCCAAGCGTGACTAAAGATAAAAGCATAAGACTTTTTTTGGATAATATAATAAACTAATAGACTTAAATGCTATTTAACGACGGATATAAAAAAATAAATTATCCGTTAAATATTATAACTGCGAACGAATAAAATATTATACTAACGAATATCGCCAACCCAAAAAAGCGTTTAAGCCTATGCCGGAAGGCAAAAAACAATTTAACGGTATATAACGGGAGGAAATACTATATACGTTATTTTCCTGGACCGTATGCTTTAACGATAGTTATTAAACGCACAAATTTTACAAAAACAATAATAAATAATATCTTAAGGCTTTACGAACCCTAGCCGCCACTAGACTAGGACGATTAGTATACTTCGGACCAAAAGGGCAACTTATAGACAGCGATAATAATACCTTATCTAGATCAAAAAACGAAATATACCACCAAACCTAATAGGCTAAGAGTTAAACCTAAAGAGCTAAGTTAGTAAACGACACCAGCAGCGAGTCAAAAAAAAATAACCACCCTCGATAAAACAAAATTGCCGAAAAAAGCCTAACCTATAAGACCAAGGAAGCAGAAGTTATCGACAAAATATTTAGTACCCTTACGACGAAAAAAATATTCGAAATTTTCTAAAATAAATAACTACGGGTCTATAACGAAGTTATATTTTTTACCGCCGAGTTATAAAATATAAAATAATAGCTAGCAAAAATTTTTTAAAAAATTACCGATACGGTATAAAAACGACGGACCTTAGGAGCTATTTTTGGAAATAACCCTCGATTTAATATTAAAAACTTTAAATATTACGAGATCGAGTAATACGGATATATCGATCTAAAATACGACGAATATCTCGAAACGAAACTTAAATACGGATTTTTTCCGCTACGCATAAGATATTTAACTATTAAAAACCCTTATAAAATAGGAAAAACAGGCCAGGTAAAAATTAGGCGCTGCGACGCGAAAGGCTTCGTAGTAATTATTACGTACCTTAACGACTTATCCCGATACTTGACGGGAAAAGACTAATTTTAGGTAAAATATATATACGACGAATGCTTATATTACGCAATAAATAAAGCCAAAATATAGCGACTTATTAAAGAGCACCAGGCCGCAGGACAAATTATTATTAAAAAAACCAATAAACTAACGCAAAACACCAGCGATTTAGTTAAAAACACCAAGGACCGTATAATATTACTAAAATACGAGCACGACGCTATACGAAAACTAACGATAAAAGTTATTATAAACGAATAAAAAAACACGGAAATTAGTATAAAAAAATCTAGCTTTACCTTTAAGAACTCGGGAAACGAATTAAACCACTTTTAAAAAAACAAAAGCGGTCCCAGACAAAATCTATCTGCGCTACCGGGAGCGACAGCACGATTACGAACCACCTAACGATATAGGTACGAATTAACGGATACAACACACGAGCCCTAGTAAATATAGGAGTTTAAGGAAATTTTATTTTACCGAGAATCGTTAATAAGCTCCAGATACCATAAAAACAAAAAAAAACGCCCTACGCACTTAACACCGTCGATAAAAAACCTATTTTATATAAAAATAAAATAATAAATATAAAGATTACGTATATTTAGATTTATATCCAAAATTACCTTAAATACCTTACGTGCGACATTATAGATATTACGGACTACGATTTAGTCCTAAAGATACCTTGGTTACGGGTAAATAATTTTAGAATAAGCTGGAATATAGGCCAATTTTAGTAAAATATACTAAAAAGCGAGTTAACTTTTAACGGGTATTAAAAAAACTAACTTTTACGTAACTACGAAATATTTAGATTATACGTTATAGCTAAATATATTAAGCCGAATATTATAAAAAAAATTCCCGAAAAATACAAAAAGTTTAGCGACCTGTTTAGTAGAGTATTAAAAACAGGATTACTAAAACATATACGATTTAACTATAAAATACCTCTCTAAAAAGGAAAGGAACCATATTTTATACTAATATACCCAATAAGACCTCAACACGAAAAAATATTAAAAACCTATATTATAAAAATAACGGAAAAAAGATAAATTAAAAAATCTATATCGCCAACAGGCTACCTTATATTTTTCGTATTAAAAAAAAATAAAGACGGAACACCGAAATAAAAACTTTATATCGATTACCGCAAGCTTAACGATATTACGATCAAAAATAGATACCTTTTGCTTTTAATCAAAGATTTACGAGACAAATTGCACGGAGCTTAGTAATTTACTATTTTAAACTTGCCTAATATATACGGCCTAATTAAAATCAAAAAAGGAAAAGAATAAAAAATAGCCTTTAAAACGAAATACGGATATTTCGAATACTTAGTTATACCTTTCGGATTAACTAACGTACCAGCAAGCTTTTAGAATATAATTAATACCGTTTTACGAGAATTCCTCGACAAATTCGTAATAATATACCTCGACGATATATTTATTTATTTAAAAAACTTTAATAAGCATAAACAACACGTTATTACTATATTACGGAAGCTATAAAAAACAAATTTTTTTGTAAACCCTAAAAAAAGCGAATTTTACCGAAAACAAATTATTTTCGTAAAATATATAATATCCCCCGGAAAAGTTAAAATAAAAAATTCCAAAATTTTAGCAATTAAAAAATGGCAGGCACCGAAATCGGTTATAAAAATTAGATTTTTTTTAGGACTCGCAAACTTTTACCGAATATTTATTAAAAGATTCGGGCGTTTTGCTATACCTTTAACGCACCTAACGAAAAAAAATATACTATTTAAATAAACTAACGAAGAGCAGGAAGCCTTCGATACGATCAAAAAACGAATTATAAACCAGCTAATTATAAAAATAACTAACCCCGAAAAAGAATTTAAAATTAAAACCGACGCCTTAGATTACGCTATAAGCGGATAACTTAGCTAACGAAATAATAACGACAAGCTATACCCCGTAGCGTTTTATTCCAAAAAGTTTATTAAGGAATAACTTAATTACTAAATCTACGACAAAAAACTTCTCGTAATTATCGAAATATTCCGAAAATAAAAATACTACCTAAACGGAACCAATTACTAAGTCAAAATCTATACCAATCACAAAAATCTCGCATCGTTTACGATAAGCAAAAAACTTAACAAACAACAAATACGATAAGCAAAATTTTTAGTAAACTATAACTTTAAGATTATTTACCGCAAAAAATTAAAAAATAGCAAAATAGACGCTTTTAACCGGAAACTAAACTATTATTAAAAAGCACCTAAAGAGATATATACTATTTTTGCTAATAATTAGGAAAGAAACCTAATATTTATTATAAATTTTTACGCTATTAGCAAAATAACCAATTACGATAGTTGGTTAAACAAAATTATAAATAAAGACGGTATACTACCGATATACCAAAGGAAAATTATAATCCCAAAATAAATCAAAAACGAACTTATTTAAAAAATATACTCTACACTAACTAATAAATACTAAAAAGTATTTAAAACCACTAAACGGATATAATAATATTTCGACTGCCTAAAGCTACGCCATTATATCAGCGAAATTATTAAATAATATAATTTATGCAATAAAACGAAGTTAGCATAACATAAACTTTATAAAAAATTATAGCCAATACCACCTTTAAATAAAGTATAGAAATTTATCGCCTTAGATTTTATTATAAAGCTACTATTATCAAAAAAACCCTTAATTGGGACTTTTTACGACAGTATTTTAGTATTTATAAAACGATTTACGAAATACGCATATTTTTTGCCCTATAAAAAAGCAAGCAATACGGAAAAATTAGCTTATACGTTCCTACGAACTATAGTATGCCAGCACGGCTTACTAAATAAAATTATTTTAAACAAAAATAAGCTATTTATATTAAAATTTTAGAAGTTATTTATAGCATAACTAAAAATAAATTATAAGCTTTCGATAGCTTATTACCTATAAATAAACGGATAAACAAAACGAGCTAACCAAATATTTAAGGAGTATTTACGCTATTATATCAATTACGACCAAAACAATTAGGTTATATTATTACTTATAACGCAATTCGCCTACAATAATGCTATACAAAAACCCATAAAAGTATTATTATTTTACGCCAATTACGGCTATAAACCAGATATAACCAAAGAACTTATTACAGGAAAAAAACTAGCGGAATACGCTATTTAGCACGTCGATAACCTAAAAAAACTCCAAAAAAACCTCTAAAAAAACCTTATTGCCTTTTAAATACGCACGAAGGAGTACGCCGACAAAAAAAAGGTTAAAAAACCAATTTTAGCGAGGGGAAACAAAGTCTACTTATTACGCAAAAATATTAAAATAAAACGACTAAGCGACAAATTGGACTTTAAAAAACTCGGATTATTTAAAATCGATAAGCAAATTTTAAAAATTAATTACCGCTTATAACTACCTAAAATTATAAAAAAAAAAACACCCGACGTTTTATATTTTTTTACTCGAACCAGCACCCGAAAATGCGGTTATCGACCAAACGCTAAAAATAAAAAAAAATTAGCTAGAATATAACGTAAAAAAAATTATCGATTATAAAAAAGTCGGACAAGGATACTAATTCCTCGTAAAATAAAAAGGTTACTTACCTAAAAACAATATATAAAAACCTAGGAAATATATTAAAAACTATACTATTTTAAAATAGTATCTCTAAGCTCGATAAACAGACCTAGGTCTATAAAGCCATTTTCGAGGCTAATAATAAACTAGTCAATAATATCGAAACTAGGCACCGAAAAAGCCAGGATAAAAGCCTCCGTTTTTAGGCGCTTTTGCTCCTCTAACTCTTTTAAAGATTTAAACCCGCGCTACACCAATTTTACGCTATATATACGCGCTATTTTTTTTAGTTTCCGGAAACGAATTAACCTAGCAATAGCCTCGTTTATCTTTTTTTAATAACAACGTTATAACTCTAGGAAACGCTCCTTTGCGATAACCTTTTTACGGGATAACCGTTAATGCTCCGCCCGTAAGCGCTAAAAGGACGAAAATAAAACCCCTTGCCTATCGCAGGGATAGCCTTAACGAAAACACCTTTTATATTTTGCTACCCCCTTTATTATTACGTATTTGTTATTCGCTTCGAAACAAATCGTATAAAGTATAATTTTAAAACCAAAATCGGAAAAAGATTCCAATAAATCGTAACGACGAACAATCGAAAAAGCCGGGACGGAACGAGCTTTTTTATTTGTTGACCGTTTTTTAACACGGTTAGATATAATAACTATATATCACAAAAACATAAGAAAAAAGGAAAAAATAAATATAACTAAAAAAAATAAGGCGAAAACCTACTTATACGACCTAGGATTTTTCGAGGACAAAAAATATAAAAAAGGGAGCTGATGTTACGAATATACACCTTTGCAAGACGAAAAACTAAAAAAAGATAAATACGGGCCAGGAACACGGCCAAAACAAAACCAAAGGATAAACCAACCCACCAAGGGTTACGTAATTAGGATTACGTGGATTAAGATTACGTAAATTAGGAATACGTGCTTAAATATATTTAGTTAAAACCAACTAAGCAGAGGTTAGCAATACTAAACAAATATAATTAGGACCAATATTAGTGAGGGAATAGATAAATATATTAAAGACGGGTTTTTTATATTATATAGATAGTTATTACCTTAGTGATTAATCTAAGTATTTATTTTACTTATAAGTAAAGCATTTAATACGCTTTAACGATTATATTTATAAATTAGTTTTACTAGTTATTTTTGTTTAATATACACTTGGTTAGCATATCTGCTAATATAAACCCTAGCACCTCTTATACTTCGGTTTATCTTTAGTATAGTCGTTATATATAGGTTTTGCAAAATTAACAATATTTGGTTCCCTAAAACACCGCGAACCTTAGCCGCCACCAGATTAAGACGATTAATATATTTCGGACCAAAAAAGCAACTTATAAACAGCGATAATAATACCTTATCTGGATTAAAAAACGAAATATACCACTAAACCCAATAAGCTAAAAATCAGATTTAAAAAACTAAGTTAATAAACGATATTAATAACGAGTCAAAAAAAAACAATTACCCTCGATAAAACGGGATTACCGAAAAAAGCCTAACTTATAAAACCAAGGAAGCAAAAGCTATCGACAAAATATTTAATATTTTTACAACGGAAAAAATATTCGAGACCTTCCAAAATAGATAATTACGTATTTATAACAAAATTATATTTTTTGCCGCCGAGTTATAAGGTATAAAATAATAGCTAATAAAGATTTTTTAAAAAATTACCGACACGGTATAAAAACGACGGACCCCAGGAGCTATTTTTAGAGATAACCCTCGATTTAATATTAAGAACCTTAAATACCACAAAATCGAATAATACGGATATATCGATTTAAAATATAACGAATATTTCGAAACGAAACTTAAATACGGATTTTTTCCGTTACGTATAAGATATTTAGTTATTAAAAACTTTTATAAAATAAAAAAAATAGGCTAGGTAAAAGTTAGGCGTTGCGACGCGAAAAGCTTTATAATAATTATTACGTATTTTAACGATTTATCCCGATATTCGATAAAAAAAACTAATTTTAGGTAAAATATATATACGACGAATACTTATATTACGCAATAAAAAAAACCAAGGTATAGCGGCTTATTAAAAAGCATTAGGCCGTAAAACGAATTATTATTAAAAAAACCAGCAAATTAACGCAAAGCACTAGCGACTTAGTCAAAAACACCAAAGACCGTATAGCATTACCAGAGTACGAATATAACGTTATATAAAAACTAACGATAAAAATTACTATAAATAAATAAAAAAATACGGAGATTAATATAAAAAATTTAGCCTTACCTTTAAAAACTCGGGAAACGAATTAGATTATTTTTAAAAAAAACAAAAACGGTCCCAAATAAAATTTATTTGCGTTACCGGGAGCGATAGCACGATTACGAACCACCTAACGATATAAATGCGAATTAACGGATATAATATACGAGCTTTAATAAATATAGGAGCTTAAAGAAATTTTATTTTACTAAAAATCGTTAATAAATTCTAAATATTATAAAAGCAAAAAAAAACGTTTTACGTATTTAATACCGTCGATAAAAAGCCTATTTTATACGAGAATAAAATAGTAAATATAAAGACTGCGTATATTTAGATTTATATCTAAGACTACTTTAAAAACTTTACGTACGATATTACGGATATTACGGACTACGATTTAGTTTTAGGGATACCCTGGTTACGGGTAAATAATCCTAAAATAAACTAAAATATAGGCCAATTTTAGTAAAATATACCAGGAAGCGAATTAACTTTTAACAAATATTAAAAAAACTAGTTTTTACGTAACTACGAAATATTTGGATTATATATTATAACTAAATATATTAAACCGAACACTATAAAAAAAATTCCTAAAAAATATAAAAAATTTAGCGATTTATTTAGTAAAGTACTAAAAATAAAATTACTAAAGCATATACGATTTAATTATAAAATACCTTTTTAGGAAAGAAAAAAACTATATTTTATGCTAATATACTTAATAAAACCTTAATATAAAAAGGTATTAAAGACTTATATTATAAAAATAACGGAAAAGGGATAAATCAAAAAATCTATATCGCTAGCAGGCTACCTTATATTTTTCGTACCAAAAAAAATAAAAACGGAACACCGAAATAAAAATTTTATATCGATTACCGCAAACTTAACGATATTACGATCAAAAATAAATACCTTTTGCCTTTAATTAAGGATTTATAAAATAAATTATACGGAGCCTAATAGTTTATTGCCTTAGATTTGCCTAATACGTATAGCCTAATTAAAATTAAAAAAAAAGAAAAATAAAAAATAGCCTTTAGGACGAAATACGGATATTTCGAATATTTAGTTATATTTTTCGGATTAATTAATATATTAACAAGCTTTTAAAATATAATTAATACCGTTTTACGAAAATTCCTCGATAAATTCGTAATAATATACCTTAACGATATATTTATTTATTTAAAAAACTTTAGCGAATATAAATAGCACGTTATTATTATATTACGGAAGCTATAAAAAATAAACCTTTTTATAAACCCTAAAAAAAGCGAATTTTACCGGAAATAAATTATTTTCGTAAAATATATAATATCCCCCGGAAAAGTTAAAATAAAAAATTCCAAAATCTTAGCAGTTAAAAAATAACAAGCACCGAAATCGGTTATAAAAATCAGATCCTTTTTAGGACTCGCAAACTTTTACCGAATATTTATTAAAAAATTCGGGCGTTTTGCTACACCTTTAACGCACCTAACAAAAAAAAATATATTATTTAAATAAATTAACAAAAAACAAAAAGCCTTCGATACGATCAAAAAACGAATTATAAACCAGCTAATTATAAAAATAACTAACCCCGAAAAAAAATTTAAAATTAAAACCGACGCCTTAAATTACGCTATAAACGGACAACTTAGCCAACAAAACGATAACGATAAACTATACCCCGTAGCGTTTTATTTTAAAAAGTTTACTAAAAAATAATTTAACTACCAAATTTACGATAAAAAATTTTTCGCAATTATCGAAATATTCCGAAAATAGAAATATTACCTAAACGGAACTAATTACTAAATTAAAGTTTATACCGATTATAAAAATTTCGTATCGTTTACGATAAGCAAAAAATTTAATAAACGACAAATATAATAAACAGAATTTTTAGCAAATTATAATTTTAAAATTATTTACCGTAAAAAATTAAAAAATAGCAAAACAAACGCCTTTAGCCGGAAACTAAATTATTATTAAAAAACACCTAAAAAATATATATTATTTTTGCTAATAATTAGGAAAAAAACCTGATATTTATTATAAATTTTTACGTTATTAGCAAAATAATTAACTACGATAATTAGTCGAGCAAAATTATAAATAAAAACGGTATATTACCGATATACCAAGGGAAAATTATAATCCCGGAACAAATCAAAAACGAGCTTATCCGAGAAATATATTTTATATTAACCAGCGGATACCAAAAAGTATTTAAAACCACTAAACGGATATAATAATATTTCGATTGCCTAAAATTACGCTATTACGTTAGCGAAATTATTAAGTAATGCGACTTATATAATAAAATAAAATCAGCACGATATAAGCTTTATAAAAAATTATAGCCAATATTATTTTTAAATAAAATATAAAAATTTATCGCTTTAGATTTTATCGTAAAATTATTATTATTAAAAAAACCTTTAACTAAGACCTTTTACGACAATATTTTGGTATTTATAAAACGATTTATAAAATACGTATATTTTTTATTTTATAAAAAAGTAAATAATATAAAAAAATTAGCTTATACGTTTTTACGAACTATAACGTGCTAGCACGGCCTACCAAATAAAATTATTTTAAACAAAAACAAGCTATTTATATCAAAATTTTAGAAGTTATTTATAATATAGCTAAAAATAAATTATAAGCTTTCGATAGCTTATTACTTACAAACAAACGGACAAATAAAACGAGCCAACTAAATATTTAAAAAATATTTACGCTATTATATTAACTACGATCAAAACAATTAGGTTATATTATTACTTATAATATAATTCGCCTATAATAATATTATACGAAAACTTATAAAAATATTATTATTTTACGCCAATTACGGCTACGAACCAAATATAACCAAAAAACCTATTATAGGAAAAAAACTAGCGGAATACGCTATTTAATATATCGATAATCTAAAAAACTTTAAAAAAACCTTTAAAAAAACCTTATTACCTTTTAAATACGTACGAAAAAGCACGCCGATAAAAAAAAGGTTAAAAGATTAACTTTAGCGAAGGGAGATAAAGTTTATTTATTACGCAAAAATATTAAAACGAAACGACTAAACGATAAATTAGATTTTAAAAAACTCGGACCATTTAAAATCGATAAACAAATTTTAAAAGTCAATTACCGTTTATAGCTACCTAAGATTATAAAAAAAAAACACCTAACGTTTTATATTTTTTTATTCGAATACCTAAAGACGCGATTATCGACTAAACGCTAGAAATAAAAAAAAATTAGCCAGAATATAACGTTAAAAAAATTATCGATTATAAAAAAGTCGGACGAGGATATTAGTTCCTCGTAAAATAAGAAAAATACTTACCTAAAAATAATATTTAGGAACCTAAAAAGCATGTTAAAGACTACGCTGCCTTTTAGCAATACCTTTAGTTTTAATAAAAAGACTAAGGTCTGCGAAGTTATTTCCGAAGCCAAAAAAAGACTAGTCTATTTTATTCGGAATCCTTATCGACTGCAAATCCTCTATTACGAAATATTCGTGGCTCTCCAAAATAGGAAAAATATTATCCTCCTGGTTCGGAACGGAAAAAACACCATTTTCCTTATTTAACTCTAATATATTACGTTATACCTTTATTATAATTTTTTTTTTACCCGTTTACGGATCTTCCGGATACGATTTAAGCGACCGAGAATAAAAAATAGCTAAGATTAAATCTTAGTTATTTATTAATAAAGCGATATTAAATTTTCGCTCGCTTCGCTTTCCTCCGTATTTAATTTGCGTTATTAAGTAAAAAGCTTTTTTAAAGAAAAAGCCATTAAAATACTATTATAAGATTAATTTTTGCGAATATATTTTAAGCAACGCGACGATTTTTTTATTATTTTGCATTTTTTCGAACGCTTAAAATAAAATAAATAAGGTATATCGGCAATAAAGCTATATAAAGCGATACTAAACAACAAAAAATCGCGCTTATAAGTTTTTTTTGATTTCGATTTTTTAATTTAACCTAATATAATAAGCATATATTACGAATAAAATATAGGGAAAAGGGAAAAATCCTAAAACCACGGGAAATAGGACCGACGACCTATTTATACGACCTAAAGTTTTTCGAGGATAAAAAATATAAAAAAAAAAGCTAATATTACAAATATATATTTTTATAAAAAAATAATATATATTGGCGCTTAAAAAAAGGAAAAAGGCATATTACGGGGTTATTATTATTAAATAAAAACCTAGGGCATAAACCAGGTTTAATAGCTGTTGCTAGCTATTAATAAGATTATAGTTTTAGCAATAATCTTAGGAATAGATTATTATTTTTAATTATAATCTAATAAAGGGGATTATTACCAATATAGTAATTTAAATAAATATTAATAAAGGAATAAATAGATATATAACGGACGGATTTCTTATATTATATAGATAATTATTACCTTAATAATTAATCTAAATATTTATTTTACCTATAAATAAAATATTTAATACGCTTTGACGATTATATTTGTGAATTAGTTCTATTAGTTATCTTTGTTTAGTATACACTTGGTTAGTATATCTGCTAGCATAAACCCCAGCACCTCTTATATTTCGGTTTATCCTTAGTATAATCGTTACAATTAGCCAAACTTTAATTCCGATAATAAAACAGAACAAACTTTAATTTTAGTTTAAAAATAAAGCAAAATATATTACCCAAAAATCTAACCTAAACGGCTTTTTTTATAAGCCGCCAAAATATTATATTATTTTATTTTATTATAAATTAGTCCGCGGCCGCGATAGTAGCGTTTATATCGAGGGTATTTTCCTCGGTTTTTTTTTACTAAAAAGCGATAAGGATATAATCTTTTAAAAATCGTCCTGGCTAGTTTTATTACGTTTTTGGATATAATTAATACGGGACGAACGTTGGCGAATAAAAAATAAAATTTATTTTAGCATATTTTTTAACCGGTGTTTATAGGCCCTTCGCAGCGGAACCTCCGCCAAAACCTGTTTTATAATTTTCGATTTTGATACGTGCCGTAATCGAGAACGGACCGGGTATTGCCGCCGTATTTTTAAGCCTAATTACCCTCGGCCGAGCAATTATTTTAGGAGGAATAGCCGCGATTATTTTTTGTAAATTTTAAGGCAGCGGCCGTTTTTCCTAAGGTGGTATTTTACCGTATAAATAACGGTCGCGGACGTTATTATTTAGGAATTATTTGTCGTATTGGTTATAGTATAAGTGGCTGTTTTTATGTCGGCCAAGATTACCCCGGTTTTTGTAGCGGAATTTATAACCTCGAATAAGGCAAAAAGAGTGGTTGTTGTCTAAATAATTTTGTATTTTTTGAGCGTTCCCGATATTTTTACGTCGCAAAATAAATATTTGGGATTAGCTTTAATCGTTATATATTACCTTTGGTCCGTAATTTTTTTTATTTGCCTTCGATTTTATAAAACGGGTAGTTTTTAGTGTCGTCCGATGCCGTAACGGTTTATATAGTTTCCGTATAGCTCGGCTCGCTTATATTTGCGTATTTTTGATTTAGAGTTATTAAAAAGAGTTTTCCGTGCTATTTAACCTTATACCGGTCGATTTTTAAATATTCGTTGAAGATATATAAATATTTTAGGCATTATTTATCCGAATATTTTTTTTTAAATAATCCCTGATTTTTTTTATAATCGAAATTTGCGGCGACTTTAGGCAAATAAGATATTTTACCCGAATATCCTAATATTTGGATTTTAGGTAGCTAGGAAGATTTTTTAAAGTCGTAACAAATCCGTATTCCGTATAACGGGCAGGGCAAGTATTTTTTAAACCGGTATAAATATAGTTTGTTTTTTTATTATCGGGGTAAGATAAAACTATATAGGCGTTTAAATCGATTTTATAAAGGAAGGTAAGCCCGTAATTATCGTATTTATATTCGTAGGCTATAACCTTATAATAATTACGGTATACCGCCGTTTAGGTCCCCGAAAATAGCCGCCCGTATTTCGCGTAATTTTTAACAGCTTAATAAATATCGTGCGCTTTAAAAAAAATAAAATTATAGCTTCGACCGATTATAAAAGGTTTTGTTATAATTTTTTTCGGGGTATACCTAAAGGCCGCCTTTAAAATAGGCCTTATTTATATAATTTTTAAAATATTTTTTTTTAAAAAAATAGCTAATTATTTAAATAATTATATAGGTAAACGCAAAAGTTCTGTTAATACTAAATATTTTTTGGTCGCTTTAATATTTTATAAAATAGTACCTTAAATTTTTTTTATTATGGAACTTGCGTTTATAGCCCGCTTAGCTATATATTACCGTTTTTATACGGTTATGTTCGTTTAGGTAATAAAGATTTAGATTTTTAATATTTTTATATATAGCCGGGTAAAAGATATAGCCAAGGTTATATATTATATTTGTATTTAGCCACGGGTCGATGGCTAAAAAAACCGAGGAGTTATATTTTTTGCCTAGCGGCCTCGTAGACCGCTCGGCGTTTAATACGCCCGAGACGTTATCGCCTAAAATAGGATTAATATCCTAAAAAAGGCCTTGTATTAATATTTATATAAAGGTTTTATATAAATTGTTTTAGGTGTTGGGGTCGTAATTTTTTATCGCGTTATTAACGATAATAGTATTTACGGTAATAGTATAAACCTCGGGATCAAAACCCTAAACGGAATCGAAGTTTAAGTCCGTAATAAACTTATCGCTAAACCTAATATATATAACCGTTTTATATTCGTTACGTTTGTAAAAGACCGCAAAAAATAAATAATATCGCCAAAGGACGATAAAGATATTTTAGCGGTTTGTGATGTTGTAAAAGATTTTTTCGAGCATTATTGGGTCGGATATGTTTAGGCTTCGAGTTTCGCAATTTTTGATTTTTTTTAAAGACGTTAATAAGTGAAATATGCTACGTAATAGACTAGTATTATAATATATAACTTTTTATTTTAAATTTTATATACGAACGCCTAAAAGTCGCATTCGTCTTTAAAGTATCTTAGCCGGATATAAGCCTAATCCCGGAGGATTTTTTAATTTTAGCTAATCGCTTTGGCGGTACTCCGGGCCGAAGGTAAAAAAGGGAAAAAAACCTATTTTCCGTCGATTTTAATTATATAAAAAAATAAGAACTGCTTTTTCGTTAATTTATACCGTTTTATTGCAATTTTTAATAAATTATTTTTAAGGACCGAGACGGTAAGGTCGTTTTTTTGCCGGGCCTAATATCCGGCTTTCCTCCGTAAAAAGGAGGACGGGGATATTATAAAAAGATTTTTTTTTCCAAATTCCTAATCGACTAGTCGTTTTATTTTAAGCTTTTTTACGATAGTATTTATATCGACCCTTTGGCTGTGTATCTAATCTTATTTTTAAAAGCGAATTATAAAATTGTTTTTAATAAAGTATTTTTTGTGCAAAATAGCTAGTTTTGTCGCGGTATTATTAAGCCACCTTATTTTTTCGTGTTTTTCTTTGGTTAGAATTGTTTTATCGGCAGATACCCGCATTATTTCGGCAAATAATGGCAGAACTAGGATAGATTGGTTATTTTTACCAAAATTAAGAAACGATTCGACGAATACGACGTTAGATTTAACGTAATATCCTAACCTTTGGCTAGGCGCTATACCAAAAAGGTATACCGCCTCGAGGGAAATCGACGTCGGTTTAGCGTCGAAACGCAATAATTCGCTAATATACGCAAAATATATACGGAATATATCGTTATCAATTTTTTAAAAAAATAAAAGCAGGCGATTAACTAAGTGCTATTTATAATCCGCGAAAATGCCGTAAATAAGACTTTTTATATCCAAATTTTTATTATAGCGAAAATTGTTGCGAATATGCTTTTTGAACCTTTTTATTATTTATTTTTCCGGGATATATCGGATTGCTATAGCGCGCGGCGTTTTAGGAAGTAGATTTATTTTGGTTTTTCCTTTTTTTTTAAGCAAATTTATATCGATTTTACCTTTTAATAGCTTTTTTTAGATAAGATTATATAAATTAATCTTTTTTTAAAAGCCAGATTTATCGGTGTTAATAATAATAACCTCGAAGTTTTGCGTGGCTTTATTATCGCTACGCAGCAGAGTATCGATTTCGAACTCCTCGAATTAGGCTAAAACAAGCTCGTTGTCTTTTTTTTCGGAGTTTCCGTTAAAAATATAGTTATCGTCGTCGCTATTTTTATCTTTAGGCTTTAAGGAGCCTAAAAAAATATTTTCGCTGTCGTCGACGTTAGGAGGAAAAGCTTTGCTTTTTCCCTTAGCTTTAAAGCTAAATTTGGAGCTGGGCCTCGAACCTAGCCTAGACGTAAAAACGTCTTTTAAATTCGTCCCGGAGCTAAATCTAACTATTGCGTTATTTTTAAACTTTCCCTCGCTTTTGGCATTTTTCCGAGTTTTTATTATTTTATAAATAAGGTAGCTACCGATATAAATATAATAATATCTGCAAAGTTAAAGTTAAAGCTCGGTTGGAGATATCGGGCAAGGATTTAAAGGATAAATAACGAATTTTGGGAATTAGTCGTAATTTTTGGGATAGGTTAATTTAAGTTTTGTAAAGTACGGGAAAACGGATCGGGACGAAAAGCTTAATAAATAAATTACGTTAGTATTTATCTAAAACAGACTATAAGTATAGAAGGAAATGGAATAAACTTTAATAATATTTTTGGTTAATTTGGTCGAGCTCCGGATAAGTACGGATTTAAAGGACGACCCTAACGCAAAAGAATTAAATAAATATAATTAGTTTAGGAGGGTAGCTCGGGAGGGTAGCTCGGAAGATAAGCCAAAGAATAATGGTAAAATACGATAAATATAACGTAAAGCGGGGTTAAAGGCTAATTAAAATAGCCAAAAGCTTTTATAGTCGGATAAGCGATAAAATAAAAAATAATAGGAGGCGTAGTAGTAAGCAGGATTTTAGTAATCGGATAGGCGATGGGATAAAGAGTGACGAGAAGCGTGAGAATAAATATAAGGATTTTGGAATAAAAATAGCAAAGTCAAAATTAATAGGCGCAGTGTTTAGTATTAAGGTAGCTAAGGGGATATATTTGGTATAAATAATTAAAGAAAAGTAACTAATATAAAATACGGTGGTCGATTACGTTAAAGTAATATAGTTATTGTTTGTAAAGCGTGGCTTATGTGTAGAATAAGCCTTGTTTATAAATAAGTTATATTTATATATAAATTTAATATTATAAGCAGTCTCGCGGATATAAAATAAATATACGAAGCCGAGAAATAATATATATAAATTTTATAATATTATATGTAACGGGTATATAGCATAAGATTTTTTTGAGTAGAATCCCTTTTTAAATATCGTTAGCTCGCTCTTTTTTTTTATTAGCGGATATTATATTTAGCAATTAAATATAAACGCGTTTTATAATCGCGTTACGTCGCCCCGTTAGGTATTTATGCCTAATAAATTAAATTTTAGGAAAACTGCTGCCGTAAATAGCGATATTATAATAAAGGCTGGCCTTATATTATAAACTAAAGACTTTTTATTAAAAAAATTTGTATTTTCCCGCTAGGGCGCTTTAATTATGCAAATATAAATATATTTTACCGGTATAGCTACCCAAATTTCCTTATATCGAGCGCTAAACCCGCGATTTTTAGCAATAAAACGGCTTAGCTATTTTATAATTTATAACGATAACGAATATTTATTATTAGTATTGCCAAAATAAATTTGCCACCGTTTATAAAATATACGGTCGCTTTTTTCTCCGGTATGCGAAAATAATAGGTTCGAATACCGTAATTATATCGATTAATTTTTTTTATATTTTAAATATTAGTTATAATTTAAATTTGCCGTTTTAACTAATTAAGCTATTTTGCTTTATTTTATTATTTTCCTAAATATTTCGCCGCCGCGTCCGGTTTTAAAAAGTCGCGGCAAGGTTAAAAATTGTTAAAAACCCGAATAATAGCCGTTTAGGTATAAGTATTATAAAAATACGTATATAACGTTATTTCTAGGGTTATAATATTTATATAAATAGCGAAAAGGCACGATTTTTTTAACAATTCGGAAAAAAATCAGATTTAAAAACAATCGGAAATACGGAATTACTCCCCCGTAAAATACGATCGGGGTAGGCCTTAAATAAATTTACCCTAAAAATTTCGTTTTTTAAACGAATACGTTTTATTAACTTAAATTAATTATTAATAAATTTATTAATAATATTACGAAGGTTTACTAATAAGGGTTTAAAATCCTAAAATTATCCCCGGAGGCATTAATATTAGTTTAGCGACGTTTCTTATTGGTTAAAATATAAGAATTTTTATTATCCCGAAAAGCACGATTAATTCGATATAGCTATAATATAATTTTTTACGGTTTATATAATACTAAAAAATAACTAGCAATTGGTTTACGGGTAATATTTTTTAAAAATTTTATTTTGGGTATTACGCTATTTATTATTATATTAATTATATAGTTTGTTTTATATTAGCTAATATATCGCAGCCGAGTTTTAATTTATTTTGACTTATTTTGACCTTTAAGTATATTATTAAACCAGCCACGTTTAAATTTTTTTTTAATTAATCGTAAGTTTTAAAAGTTATAAAGCGTAAAAAAAGGAAATAAGTTATTTATTTGTCAAAAAAATAAATAAACTAAAAAATCGAAAACGATAATTTAAATTTCGTCGAAGGCTTAAGCCACTAATACGAATTAGGCGACGGTTTTATTTTATTCCCTTAGGCGTTTTTTGGTAGTATTTTGCTCGAATAAGGCTATAATAACGTCGATTATTAATTATTTTTCCGGTATTAAAAATAATCGGCTAATATTATCTAAATTAGCGTAATTTATAATATCGCTAAAAGGAATACGGTCGCCTCCGTCCGAATTATTTTTACGCTAAATAATATTTTTAATAGCTTTTAGGCCGGTAGCGGCGATATATTTAGCGTCGCCTATTTTTTTCGGGCGAGTTATATAATATTGCTTATAATTGCTTCGAACTAAATCGCTTCGGATTACCGGGTTTAAGCTCGGTAGCGTTTTTAGTAAACGCTAAAATTTGCTAAACTAAGGTTTTTAACGGCTTTCGCGGTTTTTTTTAGCGTTATCGTAGCTAAAAAATTAAAACGTTTCGATCTTAGCTATCGCTTTTTTCGTTTTTAGTATTTACGTCCGCGAATAAAAACGTATTTTATTTAGGTTAAATAAGAAATCAAATAAAACGAAGGGATTTACGTCGAATAGGGTTTAAACGTAAATTTTTAAAGATATTTCGGATCCCGCGGGAGCCCCGGAATAATAATAACGCTAAGCGTAAAGAGCTTAGTAGACGTTTATTAAATAATTATAAGCTCTAAGCTTTTTACGATAATCGAATCCGTAAAAAATAAAATTTAAAATAATTTTGCGTTTATTTTACGTAAAGGATTTTACGGTGGTTTAGCGTATACTTAGGAATATAAAAAATTAAATTAGATCCCGAGGCGAACTTTTAGTAACGAAAACGATTGTCCGAAAAGGCGGTTTATAAATATAAAGCTGGAAGCCGCGATATTTATACGTTTATATTAATATTATCGCAGATTTAATATTATACGAAGCGGTTGTAATAATAATTAAAATAAAGTCGAAATCGTATAAAATATTTAATTATAAATTATAATTTAAATAATTTAGATTAGATTTATTAATTATATAATATAGGCAAAGGTGCTTATTAACGTATACGCTTAGTATTTAGCTAAAAAACGGGCTATTTTATATAATCGGGTTAATGCTATATAGTTGTATATATTATATTTTGCTTTTTTTTTTTCGTAGGTGCTTATAAGGCACCCGTAAGTATTTGCCGGGTATTTACGCTTATTGTCGTATGCTATTATATAATAATGTAGTAGATTTATTAGGAATATTAACGATTTTTAGCAAACAAACTTTAGTTTTTTTATTGGCTTTTTTATGCCTTAGGTATATATTTTTTTTTGAACGCGATAATACTGGGACGGCTGCCTTAAGTTTTTTAATATAAAAGGTTTAGGCAGTATTATTGTTATTATTAAAAGATACGTATTACGTGGTAAAGTTGTTATCGTGCCTTAATTTTTGGGAATATTTACGTTTTGCGATCCGCGCTTGCTATCGTATTTTTTTATTGGCAGATAAGTAAATATTATATATATTAAAATTATAACCTATATTTATTAATAAAAAAAGGCGAAAAAAAAATGGCCTTATTATACTCTAAGGCGCTTTTACGCGATTATAGCTTTATTAGCTTTACTAAATATTAAAATATATAAAATATAAAATGCTAGTTAGCAAATTAATACTAATTATTTTTTGTTTATATTTGCTAGGTATTATTTCGGGATTATTATATTACAGGCTTTTAATATTCGAGACTATCGATAAATTACAAAATTATATATAGGCCCTTTTCGCCTAACCGATTAATTAAGTTATTATTATTACGATAAAGCCTTTATTTTTTTTAAATAAACTAAATATAACGACTATACTAAAGATAAACCGAAATATAAAAAAGTGCTGGGGTTTATATTATCAGATACGTAAAGCGTAAAAGATATACTAAGCAAAAAGTAACTATAAAACTGATTTACAAATATAATCGTCAAAGCGTATTAAATACCTCACTTATAAATAAAATAAATACTTAGATTAATCACTAAAATAATAATTATTTATATAATATAAAAAATCCGTTTTTAATATATTTATTTATCCTTTTATTAATATTGGTGTTAAATTACGATAATAAATAATAATCCTATACTAAATCACTATTCCTGACCGTGATCTATCCTTAGATCACTTTCTAAAAGCGTAATCTATTCCACGGCTTACGCGCTAAAACCGTGATCCTATCAGCCAGGTGTCACCGGCTGTTAAGTCTGCCTTATTCCTGGGCCTTTACCTCTTTAGTGGCAGCCCCGCAGCGTGCCTCCTATCCTAACTTACGTGCCAACATATATTCGTTTTTTTGTAAGGGTGTATATTCGTAATACTAAACCGTATTAGCGATACCGGTACTATCGTTACCGACAAAAATTATTAAATTAATAAAGATCTAGCCTATACCGATAAATTCGGCGACGAAGATTATAAATATTTACCTTATTACAATTAGGTTTTTAAAAGCGAAGTTTATAATAAAACCTTATTTTATACGCTTTTAGGTCCGGTATTAGCAAATATCGCGGCCGCCTCGAGCGCCCGGTTACCGCGTATTCGGGAAATATTCCCGGAGAATATTTTTAATATATTTAACTTTATAATTAAAATATCGATAGTAAACGGTCTAACTTTTCGTTTAAAAAAAAATAAAAAAAAGCTAAGCTTTATTCGCGTTAGGTTCTAAAATACTAAAAATAAATTCGACCGCTATAAAACGAGATATTAGGCGGCCTCGAAAAAATACTACCTCGCGAGCAAAGCCTACGTTAATACGAATAAGGCGGTCGAGGATATTTAAAAATTTTTTAAAAATATTAAATACTAACTTAATTAGATACGGCTGGCAGTTTATTATTTAGGGATAGGTAAAAAAACTATCGGCCTTTCCGGAGTCGCTTTAGTTTTTATTTTTTAATATTAAGCGACCTCGGATATCTAGCCTTTTTAGATCCCCGTCGCTTAAAGACGTTAAAACCACCTCCGAGTATTCGGAATAAAAACAATATTGTTAACGGGTTATCCCGGTTAAGTCCGGGTAAAAATTAGCTATAAAATTAGGAGCGCGAGTCGTATATTAGCGTAATAAGCGGTAATACGAATTAATATTAGGACTTATATACGTAACGATTTCGATACGGCCGCTACGTATTCGGTTAAATAAAAACGGCGGTTTACGGTAATTATAAAAGTATTTAGTAAGGCTAAAAACTCCCGGGTAGTAAGAAGCGATAGGTATTAGCGATAGGCGGATATATTATTTATATTATTTATATATATAATATATACCTTTTTTTTTATTAATAATAATTTTTTATACGTAACTTAATTAATTATAATTTTATAGATTTATTTTATTATTTACTTACGTTTACGTAATAAATTATACGTTAATAAATTATTATTACTATAAATTAAATAAATTTTTAACTAAAAAAAACTTAATTTTATAAATAACTTTATAATTCGCTGTTTTTTCGCCTATATATAGGTATGCCGCTAAAGACGGGAAAACTAATAATAATCCGATATTTAGGATTTTTTTATTTCCGCCGTTTAGGTTTACGAAATATGTCGCTTATTTATTTATAAGCGTAATTGGTATAGGTAAGGCTATTTATATCGTGGATTATAGTTACGCGTAGATAAAAAGGAAAAAATAAGAAAATAAATACGTACGGATATTATCGATTTGCTTTTCCCGTAATACGAAAAGGTAATATACGGCAAATAGGTCTAATTAATAAAACGTTTTAGTATCGGAAGTATAAAATATAAAAAAGGGTATAATAGATTATATTTTCGTGGGTAAATATTATATAAAAATATATAAGTCGAACGAGCGACCGCAAATTGCGAATTTAGCTATTAATATTAATCCCGGGAGGTGGCAAATAATACGTATTAAAATATTTTTAATATATATATTAGGCGTTTAATACCTGCGATTTAAACTATTTAAAAAATTATACTAAGCCGGCGCGTATATTTTTTTAATTTTTTAAAGCCCGATTTGCTTATTTTTTTTAAGCTTTTTTAAAACTATCCGGCGGAATATTATAAAAAAACTAGGAAAAAATAAATAGCCGAGCCGGAAAACGCGCTGGCACTAATAGGGGTAAAAATCCCCGGAGCCCTGGCGGTACTACTCGTAAAATATAATATTTACCGTAATTATATTCGATATATTCCTAATAAAATCAGGCAAACGATATACCTAAGCCCGAAGTTAAAAAGATTCGCCCAAAATTTACGTTAAATAAAAATATATTTACCTAATATACGAGAGCTTTATTATAATATTAATATTTAACTAATCGCTAACCTTAAGCTATACGCCGACGAAAACTAGGACAAACCCGACGATCCGCTATTTAGACCTAAATTTTAATAAGTTGCGAAAGTCGAATCCGGATTGTTTTTTTTTAATAAATAATTTTAAGCTATTAAAAACTACCGCCGAAGCGCTAAAAAAAAATTTCGGAGCTTAAAGCAATCGGAAATAATAAGTTACGGGATAATATTAATTAAATTAAAAAAAATATCGAGAAGCTATAAAATTTATCGTTTAAAAACTCGGCTAATAAACGTCGCGCGAAGGCCGTAGCTGCCGACGCTAAAAAGAAGATTAAAAAAGCGGTAGCCGCCGCGGATAGCTAATAATTAATAAAAAATCCCGGAGGCGAAAAAAAATTAGTTTTAAAATAACGAGTTTATAGGTAAACTTAATTAATAATACGATACCTTAAAAAAATTCGGCGCTATTTTTAGGGTAAATTTAATAATTAATTTGCTAATAAGCGATTTTTTATTTATTATATAATTTTGCTTTTCGTTTTAATACGATTTTCGGCTTATAATAGCTATTTTTCGGCTATATAATTATTTTAATACGTTTTTTAAAGCTTTAGCTATTATTAGTGCGATTTTATCGGTTATTATAACTATATAATAGTCGTATATATTATATTTTTTATAACGTTTACGTCGCGCGTTTGTCGAAATAATATAATTATAAATACGACTAATAAACTAGGCTTTACGTGTAAATAATATAAATTAAAGCTAGATAAGGCTTTATTAAGTCGTTTTTATATTAAATTATTAGGTGCCGGCAGCTTAGCCGTTAGGTCGATATTATTTAAGGGTTTTATATAGGCTACGAAAAAAAGGGCGGGCTAGCAAATTTTACGAAGGACTCGATATATAAAATAAGTATTATTACGACTAAATTTACCGACCGATATTAATTATATATTTATATAAATATTTAAATTTTATATTTTAAGCACGCGATTAACGAGTCTCCCGGTTTTTTATAATAGCCTTCCTTTTTTAAAATATATACGTATTTCGCGATGCTAAAAAGTACCGTCTCCGAATAGCTTTTAAACGATTTTTTTAATATTTTCGAGACGGTCGGCTTTTATTGCTAAACGCCGCTAATCGCCGTAAATATTATTTTTTTATTATTCGAGCTTTTTTTTTAAATTATAAACAAATATAATAACGTCCGACGTATTAGCCTCGGAAAATAGTAGTATCGGACGTTTAATAGCCCGGCGCGCGCGGCCGGTTATATTAGGAAAAATATCGGAAAACGACTAAACGAAAATATCGAGCGCCTTTAATATTTTGGCTCGGTTTATATTTTTAATAATAAAAACCCGGGAGTAATATAAAAAATTCGGGGTCGGGGCCCGCGTAAAAAAACGACCGGTACGCTATTAGCCTATATACGATAAAGTGCTCGGTAAATTTTTATTCCGTATTTTCGGCGTATTTGCCTCGACGAGCCGGATATGCTCGAAAATACGCTATATTATGCCGGATTTATACTTTTTAAGCTTTAGGTGCTAACGCTTTAAGACGTCGTTAGCTTTGGCGAAGTTTAATATATTTTGCTAAATTTTTTTGCAAAATACGATTATAATACCTAAATATTTTATTTATAAATTAGGCTCGAGCTCCGCTTAATATATAAAAATACGTATAATTAGCTCCGTTTTATAAAGGTTATTTCCGATTTTTTAGACGATTATGCCTACGGGCTAAGCGAGCTTTTCGAGTTGTCCGGTAGTTATAAAAAAAATATTAAAAAAAGCGTCGGGGATTTTTATATCTTTAGCGGGAAATATTAAGCGGCGTATTATTTTGGCGAGCTTAGGGTATAAATCGCTATAAAAAATAAATATAAACGTCAAAAAAAATTAAAAGCTTTTAGCCCCGTGCACTAATATTAAAGATTATATTATATTATTTTCCTCTTTTTTTAAAGCTCCGTTTAATAATTACCGAGTTCCCGTTTCCCCGGCTTAATATAAAAATATGCTATCTTTATTAAAATCACGGTTATATTATTTTACGAAATTTAACTAATATAATGCTATTAATATTATATATTCCCGGCGTATAGAATATTATACGTTTTTCCTTTACGATTATACCGGCTGCGGACGCAAGGTTAGCTAAGCTTTGCGTCCGATTACGCGTTATATTAAATAATAAGGTTAGCTAAATTTTATCGCTTGTTATAATATAATAATAATAGTTATTAGCGCTTACCAGGAATTTACGGTATACCCGCCTACGTTATATTATTATTTAATACGCTATTTCCCCTAAACCGATAATTTAAATGCCTATATTGCTATTTCCCGACTTTGCCTTTTTTATTTCCCCGGTTTTCGTGTTTTTGTAGTTTTTTTTTTTAATATTTTTGTTTTTTTTTTAGTAAGGCGGGTATATTTTGGTTAGTGTTTGTTTATTTGGTAAAGATATATCTTTGGATAAGACGGAAATATATATTGCGTTTAAGAAAGGATGCGTAATACCGATTTTTTTTTAGCCCGGCTTAGCGTATTATTAGTATAAATACCCGGGATTTTGGCGGTAAAGTCGAAATATTAGTTTGCTAGCAACGTTTTGGCGTATTAGGAATATTTGGCTAAAATAGTAGCTTAGCTAAAATAAACGAAACAACGCAAAAAATAATAATAATTTATATTAAAAGGTCGCTAATCTCGGGGTATAATAAGCCCGGAAAGCTGTTTTATTAATTTTTTTAAATAAACCAGCGGTATTTATTCGGTGGTTTTCCCCTTTTTTATATTTTATATAATATACCGTAAAAAATATAAAATAGTATTGCCGGCTTATGCCCGTTATATTAAAGTTGTTTTGTTTGGTCTTTTTAATCGACGAGCTTACGATCTCTAGGTTAATTAAATCTAGGATATAAGGTTTGTAAATAACCAGATTTTAAGGTAATTATTTTTTAGCGAATATAACCGCCGAAAAAAAGAGGAATCTCATAAGGACGATTTTGGGTAAGGGAAATAAGTTAAGCTTATTTACTCCGGATTAGGCAAAGAGTTTTGGTAAAGACGGGCTTATATAAAATTATTTAGAAAAATCTATAATAATAATTTCGTAATTATAACCGAGGCAATAAAGCACCGAAACTAATTAATATAATTTTATTTAGCTATTTTGCTGTTCGAGCGCGCCTTATTATTTGATTTTAAACTATCCGCTTCGGTTTGTGTTAATGCTTAAATATAACGATTTTTAACGTATTAAATTTATTATTTTAGCTTTGTTAGTCTTTGCTGCCTAATATAGCTTTTTTTTTGCCCGATATCGTTCGTTTTGCTATAACCCGTTTTTTGCTAATTTATATTGCCTAAATTAAACTTACCGTATTTTTGCCTTATTCGATTTTTTTATAATTTTTTACGATTTATTTATTTTCGCTAGTATTTTATATTTAAGCACCTAATTTATATTTTATTTATTTTCGTATAAATATATTTGCGAACGCTTTTACCGCCTTTTGCTAAATATTAAAAAAGCGCTTCGTAAACATTTGGTAGGCTAATATTATCGTAGTTTTGCGTAAAGCCAACGAGGATAAAAGATTGCCCGTTTATTTAGACGATAGCAGGGCTTTTTTAAAATTTTAGCTAATTATTATACGAGGTTTATATAAAATAAAATTCGATTAGGATAAAATAACGACTTTTTTCGAAATAGCCTCCGCTTTTATTAATATAAATATAGCGTTTATAGCGGCGTACCTCGGCTAGTTAATCGGTGTCGGCAAAGCGTCGTATAAGACTAAAAGCGATTATATAATATATATTTTCGAGTATATTAAGTCTTGTAAGGATTTAGGTATTTTGCCTATTATTAAAAATAAAAAGGGAGAAATTATCCGTTTAAATTTGTCCGCTAAAGATAATTAGGTATAATTACTAAACTCCTTATAAAAACCTCGTATTAACGACGGATAAACCGCCGTCGATTTTGGTGCTAGCGCTTAAGCTCCGGTAAACGATATAAACGTTAACGGCGAGTCGCTTATCCGAGGCCCCGCTACCCGGTTTAATTATAACGGCTTTTTTTTTAACGCTACGACGCCGTAATCGGTCGACGCCAAGGCCGTAATTCGCCGAAACAAATAGTTCGCTGCTTTATAAGGCAAAAAAAATAATAAATTAATTAAGAAAATAATCGAATTTGCGACCTTCGTTAAAAATCTCCTGCCGGAGTACTTCTTTAAAATAAAAAAAAACGATTAAGCCGCCCGGCTCGAGTCGCTTAAGCCGAAAATCGCGAGGCGCCTAACCGCTATCGATAAATATAAAAAAAAGCTTTAATTTTAAATAAACTAGCTCGCAAAAGGCTTTCGGTAGGTAAACAAGGCTTTTAAATAGCTAAAGCTATATTAAAACGAGCTAATTAACCTTTTCGGTCGCAAGGGTTTAGATAATAAAACCTTTTAAATATATAAATAATAGGATTTGGCGAGGTCGTATTTTAGGTTAGCGAGGAACGATTTTATATTATATAAATTAATATATTAATAATAAATAGACTTTAGGTAAACGGTTTATAAATCCCAGTAATTAGGTAGCCTGGCTGTGGCTAAAAGCTTTTTTTTTCCTTTTGGTCTTTATTTTTTTTACCTATTTTATTAGGTTTTTAAATATATTTATTTATATACCTAATAGTTGGAGACTTAATTATTTAATATAATTATGCTTATTTTATATAGCCCGTTTAATAACCTCGATTTATAAGCTATAAAATATGCTATAATATATTTAAATTATATTTTACGCAGAGCCTCGAGATTTTAATATATATAGATTAATAATAAAATAATAAAATAGATAATACTATACCTAATATAGCCTTAAACCCGCTCGCGATATACTGTTTCTCGAGGAAAACTAGGCTTAATCAGGAAAATTTTTCTCCTGTTGTTGAAGTGCCGCCCGCCGGCGACGGACACGCCGTATGGCTGCAGTGTATTGTAGACCGATCCCCATCTCTCGCCTGGCTGGATGGAGGCGATGTTGGTCTGTGGATCGTATGTAGTGGTATTCATGTAGCCTGGGAAAGAATGATGATCAGTATAAGCCTTTCAGCCCAGAAAAGGTGAAAGGCCAGGTCTCTCAGGGCCACAGTGAATTACCGAAATCGATGGTCACGCCGTCTTGGACGTTGTTGGAATTGGCAAACATTGCGTGGCCGCCACTGCGGATGCCAAACGGGCACTCATTGCTGTGAATGACTTGAATGGCCGCCGCAGTCTCTTCGGTCGACGTTGGAAGGACGATACACCACGGTGATAGGGCTGCGTCCAACGAAAAGATCGACTCAACACGATCTTCGTAGACTGTCGAGTTGGGATAGACGACTCTACCCTGTAATGCAGGGTCTCTAGCCAGAGCGTTGCACTGAGATAAGAAGTTGCGTCAGTTGTCTTGTTGTTTGATTGCGTCTATGTTCCTATACTCACACATTTTCGACTGCATGATGGTTCTGGTCTTGCGAATACGACTTCCGTGACCGCCGCAATTGCTGCAGCCCAGGTCCATATGGAGTATCCTTTCATGTTCACGGTAGACTTGCGATGCTCAGTCATGGCAATCAGCAAGTGACATCTTAACAGGAGAAGATCCAGGCTTATACCATCCTCAGTCGTTGTCACAGCTGTGCTTGTCCAGTTGGGAGACATATAACTGTATAGACCGCACAGCGGTGCGAAGGATCCGCATTGCAGGGCTACGTTGCCTGCGGTGAGATTTTAACTCAATTCATTCCTGGCGAGGGTCACTCTGGTTCATCACCCCGCAGATGAAAATGCTGATTCTTCCCGTGTCTGGGTTGAAAAGTAGGTTCATCTCATCCCCAGCCAAGCCACCAATATGCGGGGAAGTGAGATTCAACAGACTAGAGTATGCAGGCAACGGATCTACACATCAAGATGCTTGGCCGTGTTTTTATAGGGATAGGGTATAGTGCGTGACGATCTTGTATCTGGTTCGTGGGATTATCTGATAGAGCACGTTTAGACTGGTTGGTATAAGTCTGCGGTCACTTAGGTAAATAGCCGATGATTCTGCAATTGTACGTGTGTAACCATCATGGAAGATCCGTGCTTGGATTTTCCAATTGCAAGAGTTCCAAGATAGTCACAAGACGGCTCATGTTGGAGAGACATGTCCACCGTTTCTTTTTTCTTTTTGCAGACGTTCAGAACACGGGGTGATGCTCTGCCTGGCCTTGGATAAGACTCAGCCGCGAGTGAGGAAACCCAACAATACTATTGATTAACATGCAACAAAGATGGACACAGGATACTCAGGAGTTGTAGTCTTGGAGTGGATGTGGCAGACAATGAGTTGCGCATCCATTTGCCTGATTTGCCGTTGGCGTTCACTCTGCAAATGGGATGGTAGGAATTTCTCATGCAATATCACTCAAACCTCTTTGTAAGCTCATGAATGTTATCTTCACTGTTTCCAAGTCACGAACATTACTGTACTCGAGTTTATGGGCGGAAAGAATATTTTTTGGGCTCATTCATCGCCTCATGCCAGCTCAACAATATGTCATATTTCACAAGAGTGTGCTTGTCTGGCTTCGCTAATGAAAGAAAACTACAAATGGTATCGTCCCTCATCAACATGCTGATGGAGGGAACTGAGTTGCTGATAAGCTTTGAACAAGTCGCTCTATGTGGAATCATGGCGACTTCTTTCTAGATCCTCCCAGCTTCCCAACTTGATAAGAAAGACCAACACAAACCGGGGCATTTCTGTCAAGTTCCATGACGTTTCCTCCCCTGTGCCCAAACTTTGCCAAGTAGTAAACTCATCTGAAGTCACCTGGACAATAACAGCCTGGAATAGAAAGTCCATGGGCTTGGAAACATTACAATCACACTGAGAAACCTGGAACGCGTAATTGGGTGACTGTTTGACATCCACTCCTATGCAGGAAAGCCTTGTAACTTGGATGGCTTGAATCATCGGCCACTCCGTCACTTGATTTCAAATGCCAAACTGATATAACGATGCTGCGCATGATACTTTGTTTGACCAATGGGAACTTTGTCCTTATATCAAACTGCATCATACTCATGTCCCAAGCTGCGCAACAGAGACGCCGGACGACCTGGTTCTAGCCTACTCTGGGAACACATTGGGAGAGAGGCAGAAGTTTCCTGTGCCAGTCATCATCTTCTCTCGTTACCTTTGGCCGAGCAACAGCAAGGCTCGACAAAACATGAGGTCGTGAAGCAAGTCAACTATGTGACGTACCCTGACCTTCCCGATCCGGAGCTGCGCAGTGGTATCCAGGCACGAAACAAGCAAGTGGTCGGGGCGTCGCGCATCCCTGAGCAACATGCCCCCCTGGTTTCCCCGATCGCAGAAACTTTGGGATCTTATCAATCGAGACGAGACGAGGCCCTCTCGCGTACCTGAATCTTGCTCATCTCTCTTCTGCACCTCGATATTGAGGTGCAGCCTCGGAGACCGACCCTCCCAAGTTCGGACTGCGTCATGGCCCAGGGTTGCCGTCTGAGTGGGAGGGTATCGAGCTTCTCGAAACATTCTAGAACGGCGGGAGAACCGCTGGCTCATCTGCAGGGCAGTTTGAAGGTGCCGGGAAAGATGGTATACTCCGAGCCTATATGCGTCACTGTCGCGGATCGGGCTGCGTGATGATGAGCCCTGGGTTACACGATGAGGAGGATGCTAATCAGTTTAGGAACTCGGGCGGCTGTTCTCTTTTCCACTCTGGCTCTGGTTTGCTGGGAACAACACGAATACGTCCAAGTGGTGTCATTTTACATTGACAGAGTCTCGAGTCCATTCCAACAACTACAGTCTGATCAGTCACATGTGCCAAGAGCTAGGGGAATATATGATGCATTATGATCTGAGGGCACGGACGATTCCGATACAACCTGGCTTGCTTTTCCGCCAGGGGTGCAGATTCCCTGCTTTCTGCAACTGCGAAGCCCAAATAATGAAGAAGAATGAGGACAGTAGCATATCCCCGGAATCATCTGTCATGACGTGAATCTTTCCTGAATAGCTAAAATTAGGTTTTCTGGTACGCCTGCACAAGTGCAAATTAGCATTATTCTATGCTGTCATCTTTAGAAGCTCGCGGGCAGGTGTCTAACTGCTATCGTCTTAATCGGATTCGTTCCATACAGCTGCCAATTGAGATTTCGGTATCGCCCCGCCCCATCATGACAGCTAGGACTCACTGGCCAGAGACCGGCCCATCCTCCGTCAGATCCCGAGCGGCGCTAGAAATCTTCTCGAAGGGTGGGCGCACGAGCCGGCCTCGTAGACGTGCAGAGTTGCGTTCGGGAAGGGCACTTGGGTCCAGGGCCCAAGGCAAGCCCTGGCAAGCCTGTTCAGGCCCGGGATGCCCCTTCAACCTCGCTGGCTTTGCTCTCTTCGGCCAAGGGTTCGTCAGCAGAGCCTGGGCGGCATCAGGGGTCTTCCCTCCGAGCACGCAGAGAAAAGTGTCAGGTGCCGGTATCAGATAATCGAGGACAGCCACGGTCCGGTCGGCCTAGTGAAACACGCATAATGCAGGAATTCTGGTTTGTTGACATTGAAAGGCGCGTCTTTCGTTCTTCGTCTTTTGGGGCGACGTGAGTCTCTTAGACAGATGATGTAATAAGCTGAGAAGGAAGAAGAGGAAAGGCGATGGACGGTTTCTGATGGCGGGGTGGTGAATCTGAAAGTGCCCGTTTTCTCTGGGGTCGCACCCCTTCTTTTGACAGGGTTGAGACAAATTTTCAGGTAAACTCGCGGGACAATGTGTCAAAAAAAGCTTACGGGCAGCCGGGTAACCAGAGCATTTCGCAAGTACTCAGAGAACTCGGCGTGGCACGATGCCATCAATTGTCATCAGTCTCCCGGTTTATTGCCAGTGGCACGATACACTAGAAGCAAGTGAAGTCGGAACCGTCGCCCATCGCCTTGAACTGACCTGAACTGAACCATCCAGTCAGCCTCATGCTTCTTCTCGCTGCGGCTGCTGCGCCCGCACTCGCAAAATTACAACAGGTGTGCAACAGAATTCAACATCAGATCGCGTGCCTCGGCCACTCGCTTCCAACAGAAAGTTGCGGCGCATCTCAAGCGCGCTCCGTTTTCAGTTTACATATGCAAACGTAACAAAAGGCCCGCCAGATCTTAGATAGGAATCAACTCACTGACCGCTTCTTCCCATGCCCTGGCAACAACTCCACCAGAGCAGTCGAACAACTCAGCTAGAGCGTTCATTTCACAAAGCAACCTTGAAGCCTTGCCTGGGTTGGCGTTCCGTAGCGACGATTGCTAGTGACGGGTGTCACGAGTCAAGTTGAACCTTTCGGAAGCGTTACCTGGGTCTGCTACCCCTACGCGTCTCTTCCATGAGATATGTCGGACAGGCAGTGGCGTTATATGATGTGCCTGGCGCTGCCAAGCTGACCTGTAAGATCCCTTGTGAGGTACGGTTCGGTACGGAACCATGCGAATTGGCAAATGCAATCCTCTCTATGTGGTGCGTGTAGTATGTAGCGTAGTCCCAATAGACGGGCTCCGGGATTTTGGTGTGAGGGATGGCTGCGGGTCATGACAAACCTTTGTGCATCAATAGCCCTTCCCTACAGCCCATTCATGTTGTGTCTTCTCTTTTCGTCGCTGACGAAAGACGGCTTGGCTGCCTTGCATTATGATTTGATGCCGTGCAACTCGAATCCACTGGCCACCGCCTCCAGATGGACGTTATCGGCCGGAAGCAGGGGAGCGAGAGAGACAGAAGAGCGGGCGACCAGAAGTTCTGTCCTGGCTCGTCAATCTGCACTGCAGGCCAGGCTGTACCAAGAAGCCCCCCAACCTGCAGGCCCTGACTGATGCTAGGTGACCGACCTGTTGGTGAACCTGGCATCTTGCATACGCGGGACACCCCAACGGCTCGGGCGGGCGCCATATTCCTTCTGGAAGGCTTCTGGAAACTTTGTAACACCCGAAGACATCCATCTCTCTCGACCATCACGACTTGGACTGACTTCCCATGTCTACGATCGCCCACGGCGCGCCAGCTCGCCGGAAACCAGGCGCACGTGAACCGTCGGTCATATCCTGAGCATCCACACTGGACGGCAATGTCAGTTCAAACGGATTTCCGCAAGGACCAAGGTCCCATCTCCTCCCTCGTACCCTCGCTCGCGACCATTGGGCGATCTGCCACCTAAGGCTCGTCGCAGCGGCCCCTCACGACTAGCAGAGTCTAGGGCTGGTGGGTGTGCCAGCTAGAGGCCCAGCTAGAAACCCGCAATTTGGGACGGGCCAGAGGCCATTCGGCGCTCCGTGCAGAAGCTCTAGAAAGCTTTCCCGTTTGCACGACTGCTACGGGAGTCCTTGCAGACTCGTCCAAGCTTCTGCAACCTCGAAGGTACGCGGGCCACCCGTCTTCTCGTCTGTGTGGTGGCGTCTGTTTCTCCTTCGTCATCTGTGTGTCGCGCGTGGTTCTGGGGAAGGAGAACCGCCAAGCTGGGGAAAAGAAGGTTTGGATATAACGTGCCCCAATTCGAATCAGCATGACTTGGGGACAATCACGTACCTACCTGCCCTTCTTTCCATGTTCTCATCAGTTCAACCAAAAAGAATGAATAGCCCCTTCTGGCTCAACTGGCTGGTCCACCCACACTCACCACACGAGACCGGGCACAACGTCCGCGACGAGAGAAATTCCCCATCGTCTGCACTGATAGTATTGGCGGTCCTTTGACGCGGCAAAAAAAGGGTCCCACTCTGGACCTTGCATCTGCAGTGTGTTTTGTTACCGGGCCGCGGGGGAACAAGAAGGGTATGAAGGGAGGGGAGGGGAGGGAAGAGAGGGGGAGAAAAAAATCCCCCCAGCTTGCCAGGCCAGGGACTATGAGCGCTATCAGCACCTAGCAATCAATCACTGGCAGCGCCAAACAGCCACAATTTCCTCATATAGCAATACCCATCTGTATATGGTATCCTGTCACGTTCAACGTCCTTCTGGCACTTATAATAGCCATCCATCACTTCCATGGCACCAATTGAAAAGAAAGGCGAACCATCTCTGCTCCATCTGGTGCTGGCCAACGAAGAAAAGTCCCTGGCACTAGCCAACTCCAGCCAGGATCCAAATGGGGACGACGAGGGAGGCTCACTCCGCATCACCACATGTACGGAGTACTATCGCTAACCTACAGGTACCACCCAACCCACCCACCTCACCTGTCCTGTCCTGTCCTGTCCTGTCCTGTCCAGTCCAGACACACGGACGGATAACAAGCACCCCTAACTGGGACTGCGGTAACCTGCCTGCACACAGACTGTATGCTGGCCAAGTACCTCCTCGCCCAGGTACCCTTTCACCCATCCATCCCCTGCCTGCCCGTCTTTTTGTCTAAAACATCCATCACACAATTGTACTATTCTATCCCACCACCCGGCCAGTCAACTTGTCAACACAATCTTTTTGTTTCTTGAACTTCTGCCTCGTGGGTAGACTGGTCACAGATAACTCTTCTTCTTTCTGAGTTATCTCGTTGTTGCATCTGGTTTTCTCACCTCTGCCGTTGCTGCTTTCCAGAGCTTTGTTTGTACATGTCAAGATACATCATACTACTACCAGCGTTACCTGCTGCTACTGGCACCCTAAAGGTAATACCTCTCTCCTCCAGAAGGAACACTGACACGCAACTCTTCTCCCTCCTCGCACCTCACCCGTCCTTCCCACCCTCACCCTCCTGTCCGTCAACAATTCCCGTGTGTAAGCAACAGCAGAAAGCTTGCGGCTCTTCAGCTTGGCCTGCCTGCTTGCTTGCTTACTTACACTGGCCCGGGACAACCGACTGGACTGCAGTACAGTCTCGTCTGTGAAACCGTGAGCACGCAGCCTGTCCCCACCGCTATTTCAGCACATCTAGCTCAGCCACCACTTGCTTCTATACATGGCCTTGAGTTTCAGGGAACCCCATTCGATCCCGCGATCTGCTTAGCGCGCAAGAATAGGATTGGAAGCTGACCGAGTCTTTCTCTGTGTGTGTGTGCAGGCCCGCCAAATCTCGAGTGTTACTTTTTTCGTCCTCCAGTAAGAGACTGGAAGGGAAGAAGAAAAAAAAAAGAAGAAGAAAAACATTGTCTGCTTCACGCCGACTACAGTCGCGATTCACTCGTCATTGCCCCGCGGAACCATTAGCTGCTATTACTCGCTGCTACGCTTCGACGCCTCTTGACGGCGGGAGCTACCACCAACAAGCGAGCTACGAAAGTAACGCGACCCCTCCGCCGACTGCTGTACCATCATCACACAACAACAGTCTTCCGACCTGTATTCGATCGCATTGCCAAATCCCATTGTCGCATACCCGTCGCTCTATTTGTACTATTAATACCACCTACATGTCGTCTTGAAGCAGCAAGAAAACGCCGACTTGTCTGTACAACTTGTCTGTTTTTGTCATAACCGATCGGCTATAGCATGCAGCATCTTGTGCCGAACGCTTTGCCCGACCGAACTCGCTCCTCAAGCTAGAATCGGACGATCAGAACTGGAGGGATTGAAACCCTCGGGAGTTGACGTGCTGTTGAAGCCAGGGTCGGGAACATCACGAGTGTTATTTTCACTTGTCCAACCCCAGGCACACAGTCGCAATCATGATTCGAAGCAGGAACCCTCGTTCTCCGCCCTCGGCCTACAGGGCCCTGGCGCACCACCCGGCTGCTGGTCAGATGCTGGACTCGGTATCGCTGATTCGATCTTTCAACGTGGAGACGAACCCAGCGAGACCGATACGACCATCGCCATTAAACGCCTCGCCAATTCCAGACATGCCACTGGACCTTCTCGACCGGATGCGGTCTTTCCCCCTCTTCATGTCTGCACCTGAAGACTTCCTGGTCGCTATTGGAAAGCACTTGAGACCCCAGATTCATGCCGCACATGATCATGTACTCAGAGAGGGAGATGTCGCCAAGGCCATGTACTGGCTAGTACGCGGTGTGGTGGCTGTAACTTCTCGTGATGGCGAGGCTGTCTATGCCGAGCTCAAGCCCGGTTCATTCTTTGGCGAGATCGGTGTCCTGATGGACATGCCCCGTACTGCGACCATTGTTGCTCGGACCAAGTGTCTACTGCTTGTGCTCAAGAAGGAGGATCTCCAGCAAGAGCTTCCAAGATTTCCCGACATGGAAAAGGCCATCCGCCATGAAGCCCACGAACGGCTGACCATTCTCAACAAGAAGCGTCACGAAAGTGGTAGCAGAAAGAAGTCGGGCGGAAAGTTGGCACGCGAGGCAGCGCCTGGAGAAGTTTCCACAGGGGACAAGGGTGTCATAAAAGAGGGCAGTGTGGTAAACCACAAGAAGAGGAAATCACCAAGTCCCGGCGTCATCGAAGACCCTTCTGGCGGAAGTGCTCTTGGTAGTGGTACTGTCAACGTCCGACAGACGCTGAGGGAGCTGCCGCTTTTTGCAACGCTCCCGCCAGATGTTCTTCATTTTCTTGGCATGAGTGCTCAGCCAAAAACGTACCCACCATTCACCGACATTGTTCAACAAGGTGCACCAGGGGTGGAGATCTACTTCATTGTGCGTGGTGAGGCCGAGGTCATACGTACGCCATTGAAGGACCATATATCCGCTGGACGATTGAAGCGGTCATCATACGTGCGCCCAAGACTTCGACAGGGCCAGTATTTTGGTGAAGTCGCCAGTCTTGGACTTTCGCGTGAGCGCACAGCAACAGTCAGGTCCATCACCACGGTTGAGTGTCTCATGATCGGCGCCGAGGCGCTTGAAGAGTTGTGGCGAAAATGTCCGGCAGATATCAAAAAGCAGGTCGAGGATACGGCCAAGACCCGAATTCAACCTATCGACTCGGATACAGACATGTCAGATGCCTCCGACAGCTCTGAGCCATCAACACCCATAAAGACGGCGCCGAATATGATCTTCACAACGCCATCAAAGCCATCGTCTCCGTCCAAGGACGATCTTGACATAATCAAGCCAAAAGACCCCGACCCATATCTCAGCGTAGATATGGAGAATATCCGAAATCGCCGTCGTGGCTCCCTCGCTCCCCCAACACCTCCGGCAGACTCCCCAGGCACGCCCAAGGCGAATGGTGTACGGCAGCGCATGACTGAATTGGCTACACCTGTCAAGTTCGCAATGTCCTCCTTCTCCCCTGAATCTGAAGGTCCTTCTAAAAAGGCTAGAATATCCAAACGATCTGCTCAGAACGATGGGTTGTTGCCTGACGACCTACTTGTTTCGATATGGCAATGGCTCGACATCGTGGAGCTTCTGCGACTTCGACAAGTTTCGTCGCACTGGCGGCGGCTATTGGCAACGTCTTCCAAACTCTGTCGCAATGTCGATTTGAGACCTTACAATCGGCGATTGACGGATCATGTGCTCATCAATATCGTAGCGCCGTTTGTCGGTCCGCGTCCTCACTTGATAGATGTGAGCAACTGCTTCCACCTCACGGACGAAGGCTTCTCAACTCTGTGGAAGGTCTGTGGCAAAAATGTCAAGACATGGAAGATGAGATCGGTATGGGATGTTTCTGCCAACCAGATTTTGGATATGAGCGAAAATGCAAAGGGCCTCGAAGAGGTTGATTGGAGCAACTGCCGAAAGGTTGGCGACAATCTCCTGGCACGCGTGGTCGGCTGGGTCGTTCCGGAACAGGCACCCCAAGGGCGTCAACAGGTCGTCATCTCGAGCTCACGAAGAGGTCAGAAGCCGCAGACGCAGACCATCACCTTGCCACCCGCTGGCACTGTCATCGGTTGCCCCAAGCTCAAGCGACTCAATCTCTCATACTGCAAGCATATCACGGATCGTTCAATGGCACACATGGCCGCCCACGCCTCCAACCGCATCCAGTCGCTGTCACTGACTCGATGTACTTCTATCACTGATGCGGGCTTCCAATCCTGGACGCCCTTCAGGTTCACCAACCTGACGCATCTCTGCTTGGCCGATTGTACTTATCTGTCGGACAACGCCATTATAGCATTGGCGAATTCTGCAAAGTCACTGACCCATCTCGACTTGTCATTCTGCTGTGCACTGTCCGACACAGCGACCGAGGTCGTGGCACTGGGTTTGCCAATGTTGCAAGAGCTCAAGATGGCCTTCTGCGGCAGTGCTGTAAGCGACAACAGTCTCGCCTGCATTGCTCTACACTTGAACGACCTGCAGCGACTGAGCGTGAGAGGCTGTGTGCGTGTGACTGCCGTCGGCGCCGAGAGCGTATTGGATGGCTGCACGCGCCTGACGTGGCTAGATGTGAGCCAGTGTCGCAACCTCGAGAGCTGGGTCAACGCAGGAGGCGTTAGCAGATGGGGCTATGACGACCGTGCTTGCCGCGGCCAGGAGGCCCAGAGCATTGCCGAGATGGAGAGGGACTGGGTAGCACAGAGTCCACCCATGATGAAACGCATGAGTCTGATTCCTCCCAGAAGCTCAGGGTCAGGATACCGGAACGGAAGGGCCAGAAAGCCCGTGACCTTTGTTGTTGAGAAAGGACCAGGCGAACTGCGGTAATGATGATTTATAACTCAAAGATCACCGCAACCATTCGACACTCATTACTGTACATCGAGGTTGCTGCCTTTGATGTCACAGACGAAACCAACGATTTCATGGGAAAAGCAACGAAGAAAACGCCCCCGCTTGCACTTAGAATTGGAGTTCATGGAATGAATATGTTAGCATTTCCGTAGGGCGGGAACCCTGTACAAGATCTAGTTGGATACCCAAGGTTACTGTAGTATTTCGGTGCCAAGTGTTTAACTGGTCAGTGGCGAATAGCATAGATTATAAGCTCAATCATATCAAGTACATACCATTGCATCTTAGCAGGCGGCCCGCGACAACCCTCCCCGACGTGTCTTTGTGACCCGACTTTCTCAATATTTGAGTCAATATCTCACAATACACCGTCTTCCGTGCTCCGCCTGGCCGGGGAAACTCCTGGCCGGCCTTCAGATGACGTGGGAGTGATTTGATAAGCCAGTGGATCGGAGGGTCAAGCTTAAGATCGGATCCCCGTTTCCGTCTCAGTCGGGTTATGCCGAAGCCGGGCCTACCCAGGTAGAAGTTATTATGCAAATGCCGAGGGCCTCACATTGTTTTTCTATAATGTAATGACATCAATAGAACGAAATTTCTTCTACAAATAGGAGAACGAGAGAAGGAGCTCCCTATAATACACAACCGTTTGCAGCTTGAGGAGCAGCAAAAGACAGCAATAAACTCTAGGTAGTATAATCACCGGCCGTTGACGCTACTCAGTTCACCAAGATGAAGCAATGGATCACCAACCAAGATGGGCTTGAGAACATCAAGCTGGTGGATGCGCCTGCCCCTGATGCGGCGGGACTCAAGGAGGGAGAGGTTCTAGTAAAAATCAACCGCGTCTCACTGAACTATCGCGACACCGAAGGTAAGTCACCTCTCCATGATCCCCTTTCCCAAAATTCATCAACGCCCCGGATGCTGATGTGACTGCTACAGTCGTGATGGGTCTGTATGGACACCATGACTCTATGAAGCAGGGTGCTAGCGCATTGGTGCCCTGCTCGGATATCTGCGGCACCGTCGTCAAGGTCGGCTCCGGCGTGGCAGCGCTCAAGGAGGGACAGAGAGTCATGGCCACGTTCAACCAAACGCATGTCAAGGGCCAGATCGAGGAAAAGGACATGGGCTCGGGCCTCGGGCTCCCTACCCCGGGGTGCCTGACCGAATACCGCGTGTTTCCCGACTATGGCCTCGTCGCCGTGCCCGACTACATGTCGGACGAGGAGGCGGCCACCCTGCCCATCGCCGCCGTCACGGCCTGGATGAGCATCAACTCGTTCCAGCCCGTCGGCCAGACGCTAGCGGGCGCCGATAAGGTCGTCCTGCTGCAGGGCACCGGCGGCGTGGCCATCTCGGGCCTGCAGATCGCCAAGGCGCTGGGCCTGACGGCCATCGTCACGTCGTCGTCGGACGAGAAGCTGGCGCGCGCGACGGCCATGGGCGCCGACCACGTCATCAACTACCGTTCGGACCCCGAGTGGCACCGGACGGTGCTGCGGCTGACGGGCGGCCGGGGCGCCGACGTGGTGCTCGAGACGGGCGGCGCGCAGACGCTGGCCAAGTCATTCGACTGCGTCGCGTTCGGGGGGCTCATCAGCTGCATCGGCTACCTGTCGGGCAAGGAGGACGGCGGCCCCGGCGCCCCCCGCATGAACGCGAACCTGCTGGCGCTCAAGCGCAACGTCACGCTCAAGGGCATCCTCAACGGGCCCCGGGACCGCTTCGAGGAGATGCTGGCCACGTACGAGAGGGCCCAGATCCGCCCCGTCGTCGACCGGACTTTCGAGTTCGCCGAGGCCAAGGAGGCGCTGCAGTATCTCTACGGCGGCAAGCACTTTGGAAAGGTCGTCATCAAGGTGGCGTAGATTTGAGGATAGGTGAAATATAGAATATAAGAATATACAGAATACCATCTGGCCTGAACGTCTTGTTGATTCTCGTGTATTATTGTAATTACAAGCTACTGATGTGTGCAAAAAGCTACTTTTTACTGCTATAGCACATTTTCTCCTTTCTTCCATGGATAAGCATTACGATTCAGCCATGACGACAGCCATCTTGGCGCCTCCACCTCCTGCTTCCAGAATTTCATGGACCTTTTGAATCTCATCCAGCCGAAACGTCTTGACCGGGACCTTGACCCGCCCGGCCTCGACGTCCCGGACCAGCGCCTCGAATGGCATCATCATGAAGTCCTCGGGGCCGCCGCCGTACACGCACAGCCGGGCGCGGTTCGGCAGGTCGCCGAACAGGTCGAAGCCGTCGACGACCCACTCGCCGCTCTGCATCCCGGACACGCACACCGTGCCCTTGGGGACGACGCACCGGAGCGAGTCGCGCACGGTGGCGGCGCCGACGAGCTCGAGGACGGCGTTGAACGGGGCCTCGACCTTGTCGCTGACCTCGCCGTCGTCGATCAGGACCTCGTCGGCCCCGTGGTCCAGCAGCATCTGCGCGCGCGCCGGGGACCGCGTCGTCGCGGCGATGCGGGACGCGCCCATCCGCCGGGCCAGCTGCACGGCGCAGAGGCCGATGGAGCTCGTCGCGCCCCGGACCAGCAGGCTCTGGCCGGCCTTGAGGTCGAGGCCCTGCACCAGCGAGCCCCAGGTCGTCTGCAGCATCTCGGGCAGGGCGGCGAGGACGCCGATGGGGAGGTTGGTCGGCGGGACTGCCATCGGGGTCAGTTGGGGTAATTCTCTGCGAGTTTAGAATGCCTTACTTGGTCGGACGTTTGCTTCGGCCACGCAGGTATACTCGGCGTAGGACCCGGGGATCTGGCGGCCAAGCCCGCCCATGCACGTTGCTATAATTTGAAGAGAATCAGTCCCTTGCTGAGAACATGGCGGTGATCTACTGTAGGCTAGCTTACCGACTCGAGTCCCGAGAGGATATTTTATAGTCCTCTGAGAAGCGCTGTCATGATAGGCAACAATGGTGCCGATACACTCGATGCCTATAATCCGAGGAAAGGTGACGCCGGGCGAGTGGCCCTGGCGGGTGTACATCTCTACAAACACGAATCATGATCAGAACGGTCTTCAAAAAGAGAAATAGCGAAGTAAGAAGCATCTTATTTACCGGCACGGTTGATGCCGAACCCCAAGACCTGGAGCAGAACCTGGCCCTCTCCTGGGCTGGGAGCAGGAACGTCTCGAAGCTGGAGGACGCTGACCGGGCCGGTCTTGTCGCACACGGCAGCGCGCATGGTCTGGGGTCTGGTAACTGATGAAGCCATGAGGGAAATGTTTCTACCTAGAGACCGTAGGCCAGATGAGGGCATTTCAGGAGGTCATGAGAATTGTTTTTGGTTATCTTCTAATTTGAACCCCTCTTTCGTTCCTGCGTCACAAGTTCGACACAAGTCCTGCATTCTTGTTTGTTCATATGTAAGTGCCCCGCGCCTGCTAGCCATCGGAGCTGAGGTGAAATCTGTATAAGCCCGATAGGAGGAACAGGATATGAGGCGAAACCTAAAAACAAAAAGACACAAGGCACTCGTGAGCAGTCTCCTTACGTAGTACTTCCCATGTCAATGAGGTTCGGATCGCACCGGAGCAGAGCATGATTTTGAGCAGGCTGCGCATTGAATACAACCCTCACGGACCACTAGCGGGCTGCCAGCAGACGTTTTACAAAACGCGCGCAACAACAACCACCAGCTCGACCTACCTAGAACGCCATAAACAGTTGACCGGATGTGTCGGACTTTACTCTAGGAGATTGCCGTCCTATTCAGGATATCCGCGAGCGGCCCCGATCTGCGCCGTTGGAGGACTAGAAAAGCGACGGACTGGTTGTAAAAGTTGTGAGTCAGCCGGGCGCTACCGTTATAGCTGTGAGAGAGCGGGCAAGCTGCAAGCATCATTCTTTTTAGCGACGGGATTAGGAATTAGGGATTCGTGGTGATAATACCGACGCCGGTCTAGACGTGACAGCAATGATGAGTCGTGACCACGGGAGCAGATAATAGCTCTCACACTCCTGACCAATTTCCAAGCAAATATATGGCTCATTCTTGTAGTCGTAAATAGGAGCCCAATAACTCATCACAATGATGGTTTTGGCGGGTATTGATTTCCCCCGGGCTGAGCCAATCGAAGGTGTACGAGTTGCAAATGTACGTACATAGTGGCATGTACACAGCCGCTACGTAATACATTCAAGCTCTGCTGAGCTCATAGCACATCAATAGCACTGAGCACTGCTAATAATAAAGGTGGTAGGTCCAGGCCCCAGAGAGCGACGACCGGGTATGACAACAAGTGGTGGTTTCCATTTATCCCCTACCAGCCCTATCGGCAGCAATGCCAAGCTCCACCTTGGTCAGCTCAGACAGGAACAAGCCTCGATCGATAGAGAGCCTCATCGAGCTGACTGGAAGCTGGGACATGGTACTACGCTGGCTGCATCAAGCGTGATATTGTCTCGTCCAAGGGCAAAGGGCAAGACAAGACGGGAAACACCAGGAAAAGGGGAGCGGCCAGCAGGTAGGTTCTAGAAAAAGTGACTTGTTCTAAAGGTACCCGTCTTTACAATGGGGAACGGGCGCTGCTGGGATTTGTTGATCGCTGAAACGTTAATAATAACATAAAAAATCCCGACCTGGGACCGGGTACGATGAGCCTCAGCCTCTGGTTGGTGGGATGCAAGGTCAGCAAAAGAGCACAGGACCCGATGACGGCGACCATCTTTTCTTCGGTACCTTTCTTACATTGGCCAATGGCGACATGCGCAAGTGACCGACCTGATTCAGTCGTGACTGTGTCCATAGGTAGGCAAGGGGAGTCCGCTATCTAGAAGAAGAAGGTCCCCGCGGGCGAGTGCCGAGTCGAGTCAAAAGCCACGCGCGAACCAGCCGGCTTTGATGCCGGGATGTCACAAGGAAGCTGTTGGCAGCGCAGCGAGAGAGAGAGAGAGAGCAGCGATACGGAGCTCTAACCAGGTAAGCTCTCTGTCTAAACAGTTTGCTTACCTCATGTCTCTACTAGGCGGCAGAGGTATGTGCCATCCATGACCAGGGGCGGCTATTGGACGGATCACCTCAAGGTGTATCGTCTTCTTTCGCCTATCTGCAGCAATTTCTCTTGGCTATCGGCGGCTACACTTTTTCCTCCTCCAAAACTTTACTTTCCACGATCGACGTCACGTCTGCCCAACTCTGGACCCTTTGCCAATTGTTCATTTCGTCCCCTTTTTTTTTCATCCCAGAGACAACATTAGAGAAGAAACAATAAACTGCGGCATTTACGAACCCTTTTTCTTGTGGGCGACAGCTCAAAATAAATGTACGGATAACCGAGACTGCATCCAAGCGCCAATTTTTACGGAGTCGCTCAGGATCGCTGAAGGCCCCAAAAAGGCCCCAGTGCCCCAGTCCCGTCCAGTTAGCAGCAGCACTGCACTGCAAGCCAGCGCTTCCCACCTCCAGCTCAGCTCGGCTCAGTGGAAGAAGCTTCCTTACAAATTTATTCTTCCTTTGAATCCCACTTACAAAGCAGCCTCTGGGCACAACGCCGCCAACGCCGTTCTCGTACGGGCCTGGAAATCCTCCCCTCCTGGCACCCCAAGAACAGAACTCACACGCCGCATGGCTACCGAGTCTCCTCACGACGGTTCTAGTCCGATGGAGGCTTCTCCCGACTACGAACCCGACCCCAACCATACTGATGCCGCCTCCAACACGCCCGCCAATTCCACCCCTCGAGATGCCGCCGCCGCACCCATTGCGGGGTCCATGCCCGGCATCAGCCATTCCGCCTCGGGCGCCACTGTCATTGATCCCAGTGTCGAGCCCTCTGCGACTCTGAACCCGAGGTCCTGCGTCACCTGCCGCCGGAGAAAGGTTCGCTGCGACAAGCGCATGCCCTGCGGAAACTGCCGCAAGGCCCGCATCTCCTGCATCTTTCCTGCGCCCGGCAGGGCCCCGCGCCGCCCGCGCCCGAGGGACCCCAACGCACCCCCCAAGCAGACGAGCGAGCGTGAGGTGGAGCTGGTCAAGCGCCTCAGGAAACTCGAGGGCATCGTGGAGGAGCTGAGCGGGCAGATCGAGGTCGAGGCGCGCCACCCTTCGAGCGCCGGCGAGTCTCCCGAGGACCTTGGCCATGACGCCGAACGGAGACGCCAGGACTCTGGCGTGTCGCCGCATTCTGTACCGTTCTCGGGGTACCCGCCAATGTCTACGGCGCCCGGCCGCCTCGTGACGACGGGAAGTTCCAGCTGGGGCGCACTGCAGAGCCCGACCATGGGCGTCAACAAGCACTTTGGCCGGCTCGTGCTGAACGACAAGGGCAAGACCCGCTACGTCAGCAATGCTTTCTGGTCCAAGATGAACGATGAGGTGAGTACCGCGGTCGTGGGGACATGCGGCATATGCTTACGACGGCTTCACAGCTTGCCCAGCTGAGAGCCGAGACGCAAAAACTGACCGACGAGGAAACTCTCAACTCGGATGACGACGGCAGCACACCCGACGAACACCACCCGCATAACGAGCTCTTGACCGATCACCACGCTTTCGTCCTGGGCTACAGGTCGTCAGATGTCGACTTGCGCAAACTGCATCCTCTGCCGTCCCAGATTCCCTTCATCTGGCAGGTGTACGTCGAGAATGTGGATCCCTTGGTGAAAATACTTCACATTCCTACCATGAACCCCATCATACGGAAAATCCGCAGCGATATGGACAACCTGCCAGCGGGCCTCGAGGCTTTGATGTTTTCCATATACTATGCTGCAATCACTTCGCTCGAAGACGACGAGGTAAGCCTTCTCCATTCTTCTGCCAGTACAGGCGTGTTCTTATCCATCACCAGGTCAGGACAAACTTTGGCGCGGAAAAGTCCCACTTGATCAGACAGTTCCGATACGGCACCGAACAAGCGCTTGCAAAGGCCAACTTCCTCAACACCTCAGACATTGTCGTCATTCAAGCGTTTGCACTCTTTTTGGTCTTGGTCCGTCGCTACGATGACAGCCGCTTCTCATGGACGCTCACCGGTCTCTTGATTCGTATCAGCCAGTCCATTGGCACACATCGGGAGGGCACTCATTTCGCGAATCTCAAACCATTCGAGATTGAGATGCGGCGTCGGCTTTGGTGGGCCATTTGTATTTTGGATTTGCGGTCGGCCGAGGACCAGGGCACAGAGTTGACAATCGCCGAGCACACCTTTGACACATCATTTCCGCTGAATATCAACGACAGCGACATACATCCCGACATGAAGGACTTTCCGAAGGAGCGAGTTGGAGCGACAGACATGACGTTTTCGCTGATCCGCTACGAAATCTGCAGCCTTGCCAGAAGATTGCACGCCGCCAGCAACCCGATGAACCCATGCCCGAGGGACACGCAAGTTTCCGTGGATCAACGCGAGCAGATGCTGTTCGAGATGTATGGAAGGGTGGAAGATCGATACCTGAAGCCCTGCACGGATCAAGACGGCGATTTGCTCCACTGGGTTGCCGCCGCCATTGCTCGCCTAATCATGGCCAAGATGAGTCTCATCATTTATCAACCAATCTTGTTTCCTACTGGCGGACAGGACATCTCGCAGGAAGTGCGGGATCGGATATTCCTATCCTCCACCGAAGTGGTCGAGTATAACCGACTACTCAACACGGAGCCAAAGTGCAAGCAGTATCGTTGGCTATTCCAGACCTACACTCAATGGCACGCGGTGGCGTATCTCCTGCTCGAGGTCTGCCGGCGCCCATGGTCCAGCTCAGTAGAACGAGCTTGGCTAGCCTTGAGCAGTTCCTTCAGCGACACGGATCCCGACGAGTTCCAGAAGCTGGCTCAGCACAAGGGTGTGTGGTTACCCCTTAAGAGACTCCTGCTCAAGGCCGGTCGCCATCGGGATGAAGAATTGGCTCGGCTGCAGGCAGATCCTCAAGCTGCCAAGGATCTCGAGGACACTTCGTACAGGACACCACCCGCAACATTTTCCAATCTACCTAGTACAGTACGAGAGACGATTGCGCAAGACCGGTGGCGCAAGCTGGTTGGTCTGCCGGTCCCAGAGCGGAAGCCTTCTGCATTCTGCTTCAAAGACGCACCTGGCTCAAACACGCAGCCTCAGGCGCAGCTGCAACCCCAGCAAAATGGTCAACTGCAGCCCGATGCCCCGCAGCCCTTCACGCAAACAGATCTCGACTATATAAGTGGCGTCATGGCACATCCAGAGTTCAATCCTGCCGACTTTTGGTCCGTGGCCTTTACCGAGAACTCGGCCAACATCGCGAGGCAGGCCATTTTTGGCAGCGGAATGCAGGCCGGTGCTATGCCACCACAGCAACAGCAGCCCCAACCACAATCGGCGCCATTGATGCCACCAGCGATGACTAGCAATGGCAGTCCCATAACGAGCAAGGGTGGGATTGCTTTCCCCCACGACAGCACGGGCACCCCCGGCACCATGATGACAACCCAAACAGCACAAAGCACTCCAATGACTCAACCAGCTGTGCTACCACAAGCCACTGGCATGGTCGACGACAACGTCCCGCCGTGGCTGTGGCCAAATGCGTGGAAGTGGAATGATACTGATGCATCTGGCAACGCGGTACCGAATCCGCAGGAAGTGGACGTCAATATGGAAGAAGATTTCAACTGGCAAGATTGGCAGCAGAGCATTCGTGGATTTGAACTAGATGCCGGTCTTGGCACTGGCATGACAGGAGGCGGATTCTCAGGCGGCGTCTAGGCAGCAAGCCCGTCCTTGGGAAGATGCCAACATGTTGCATTATGTCTCCAGTATATACGGGGTTGTGGGTCTGTGATAAGACTGTTATTGGTGTAGGTACATGATGGATGATATGATGCTTAACCTGGCGCGAGGAAGGAATGATACCCTTGTTTGATAGTTAGATCATTTTAGAAGGATTGGATATTGGCTGGGGTAGAGGAGTCTAGGGTGTTATGAGTTGTTCATCAAACGCGTTTATTATAATCCTTGTTCTTGGAATGGATGTGTCGCGTAGTCATGTGCTTTGGCGTTGGAATGCGCACTTGCAGTTGCGCCGAAGTCCGGCTCTGACTATATAATCCTTATACTCTTTCGGCGAACTCGGGCCTCCGATGTTGGACCCACACCGAGGTCGATCATATAGTCGGATAGTATCATATTAGGCAATATATCTAAGTATAGCATTTTGGAAAGCTGTTTCACTGAGATGATCTGATTTTCCGGAGGTAAGAATAGCGAATTCTCCGGCTCTAGGATATTGCGATTAGTGGAATGCAAATAAATTCTCTGAGTTTAGTTAGTCTGCTGTCAGCAACAGAAAACCGGCCCAGGTTAGGTTAACCTAGTTAGACAACGAAGTCCATCTGTCTCACCACCATAACGCAAAGTCAAGCATTATGTCATGGCACAATAAGCATCGTGATCTCAGACAGGCCATGACGAGGACAGTATATAAATGTCCGCCCGGCCCAGTCATGGGTGAGAAGAAGCAGGACTAGAGTAGAAAACCACCTTAAGATCATCAACAGACGCACCCAACAACCGCGTCACTAATTTAGACATACTAACAACCAGTCACCATGGATTTCGCATCACTACCGAGCGACCTCATAGTCAAGACCTGGCAGTTCACCAAGACCACCCACGGCGACGTGTACCCGGCCGTCGACCCGGCCCGGCCCGAGCTGAGCCTCGCCGGCAAGGTCGTCGTCATCACGGGCGCGAGCCGCGGCATCGGGGCGCGCGGCTTCGCCCCGGCGTTCGCCCGCGCCGGCGCCCGGGGCCTCGTGCTGATCGCGACCGACGCCGCGAAGCTAACAGCCGTGGAGCAGGAGGTCCTCAAGATCAACCCCGCCGTCCGCGTGCTGTGCCTGGCGGCCGACGTGTCGGACCGGGCGCAGGTCGAGGCGGCGTTCCGGCAAGTCAAGAGCGTATTCGGGACCGCCGACGTCCTGGTCAACAACGCCGGCGTGTCCCGCGAGACGCCCGGCGCGTCCTGGGCCGACGAGGATCCCGCGCTGTGGTGGGACAATTTCCGCGTCAACGCCCTGGGCACGTGGCTCGTCACGCGCACGTTCGTCCGCGAGCTGCTGTCTTCGCCCGACGCGCCGGCGACCGTGGTGGGCTTGACGTCGGGCGCCGCGCTGAGTATCGGCACGCCGTTCGTCCACGGCTCGTATTGTATCTCGAAGCTGGCGATGCAGTCGCTGGCGGTGGTGAGTTTTGCAGCGGTGGGAATCCGGAACGGACGCTGACGGGAAATGATAGCAACTCGCGGCCGAGTGTCCGAACATCACGTCCGTGGCCCTGGACCCGGGCCTGGTCGACACGGAGATGCTGCCGGACCACCTGCGCGGGTTCGACCGCGTGACGCCCGAGCTGGTCGGCGGGACCGCCGTGTGGATGTGCCACCCCCATGCCAGGTTCCTGACCGGCCGGAGCGTCATGGTGAATTGGGACGTGGACGAGCTGGCGGCCAAGGGCGAGGAGATCGCCAAGGGGAGACAGCTGCAGATGGAGTTTGTCGGGCCTTTTGGGTCACAATTGTTTGAGTGAGGTTGAGGTGGACGAGTGGACTTCTGCTATGTCTTGTGTGTATCTCGAATTTAGATGAATATTGGACGTGTTTCTCTCCCGAAACCTCCTCTGTGGTATTCGAATCCAACAAGCAATGCCTGAATGTCTTTACGAGCACCCATAACCAGGGGCGAAGAAGATTTTACTTTCCCTCGGCCCAGAAACGATCCAACGCATCCTGTCTGACCTCGTACGCCCAGTGATGACAAGTCTGGTGGACTACGGGACTCACGTCGCCCCTCTCGCCGTCGTCGTCGTCGTCCTCGTCAAAGACGCTCCGGATGCCGTTCTGCACGTACTTCTTGAGGAGCGTCCGCCTCCAGCGGCCCGTCTCGCCGACGCACTTTTTCCACCTGGATATCTGCCGGTCGTCGTCGGGACACCTGCGGCCCACTGCGGTATACGGGCTTAGCAATCGATGCTCAATGAGGATGATACGTAGTCTGCATGCAGAAGTCACTTACTCCAGAAACGGCAATACCATTGAAACCATCCTCTCACGTCATAGTTGTGATTAATCCACTGTAAGCAGTCACAATCAGTAACAACTCTCTACAAAATCGAACTGTAGCGAGCAAGCATCAGTAACGTGATTGTTCACTCACCCCATTGGCCTCCCACTCCTCTATGCTCTGGCCACACGCCCTCTTGTACTTGTTGACGTCGGCGTCGTACTCGGGGCTGGTAAGATACCGCGATACATCCAGCCCCTCGGTCCACGCGGCGGGCAGCTCGCGCCAGTCGTCCTCGACCGTGGCCCGCAGGCGCCGCGAGTACAGCGGCCGCCAGTACGCGCCCCCGAAGCAGCCCTCGCGCAGGATCTCCTCGGGCGACTTGTTGGGCGCGAAGTCCGGGTGCGACGCGAAGCGGTACGCCCCCGTGACCTCGTCCCGGGCGGGCGCCGGCGCCGACGGCGTCCACGACGTCCAGCCCGCGCGCAGGCTGGCCAGGTCGGGGCGCGAGGACTCCGCCTCGCCCTCGGAGTCTTCCGCTTTGACCGCAGGATTCTCCTTCTTGGTCTTTGCCGGCGCCGCCCTTCTGCCTGCGGTCTTGCTGCCCCGGGCTGCCGGCTTGAAGGCCGCGTCCAGCGCGTCCTCGTTGTACGTCGGGCGCGCGGCCGCCGAGGAGGCGATGCGCGCCGACGCGCGTACGGGCCGGCCTGTATCGAACTTGCGCCGCTTGACCGGGCGCTTCTGCTCCGTCCCTCCCGACTCATCGAGATCGCCGTCCTGCCTCTTGAGCGGTTCCACGTCCTGCAGGAGGGCCTGGTTCTCCTTGATGTTTGCCAAGCGGCGGTCGCCAAAGGATGTGGCCGCCATTATGAGAGTTTCTGGTTCCTGTGTATCCTGATGTATTGAGCGATTGAAAAGGATACGACTTTCAGGTACAGAACAATTTCAATGAATTATTTTGTGGTATCGTCGCGACTGATGGAAAAGCAATGAATTGTCTATACCGACTCATGGTGAATACGTCATAGGCTAGGTAGTCTAGACTAGAGACGCGGTATGCCAACGCGCCAGTCATTAATATTGTCTCTCTCTAGTGGTAAAACCCCGTGGCAATGCCGTCAACAGTCAATTAATTTCTCAAGACCTTCGAATCAATTGAGTTATTGTGTTTCAATAATTGCTGTAATATTCCTTGTCTTTGATATGATATCTCGATGTGAAAGCTAAATTTGGTAGACAATGAAATCCCTTATCAAGTGCGTTCAGTTGGCAGAAACCTCGACTGCATATTTTCAAGAACATTCTGCATATTACCATTGAATACAGATACATTCAGCGTCTCTTTAGAATCTAATAAAAGCTGTATTAATTAATTGTTTAATATTTGTGGTCGTTGATGAATGGTGGGTGGTGCATTTGATGGCCCGTGCGGCCCTTGTTGTGCTGCCTTCTGCCTAAGGAACGCTGAAGGAATTCAAGTCGCGTAGCTCAACGGTCAACTTTTGACCAGAAAAGAAAAGTCCCGAGAAACAAAAAGTCAAGTAACCCTCTTGTCTCGGCAAGACACATGCCACGAAACGTCTATTCAAGCGTTCGCGAGAGGCTTCATCGACACATGGCGACGTGAAACCTGACCGCTCTTCAACGTTGCAGCGTTCTTCTTCCCGCCACTAATTTGCCTACTTCTCTTTGGGGCCTCCGACTGCTGTGAGAGCCACGGATTGGGATTCTTGTGCCCCGTCACCCTTCTGAAACGAGCCATCCGGCGCTGGATAGCGACATATTTGAGATCTGCCGGCCTGGCTCGATTCCACCGCATCGACTGTCAGTTTCAGTCGTTTTCTTTTGACCGATACGCACCATCTTTTGGGTGCTGACGTTGCACCTTGGTCGGGTGTCACTACGTGGACCGCTGCGGAGGTACTTTCAAGTACATCACCAGCTGTCTTGCCGTCGCACATCTGGAGCACAGTCCACGCATCAACTTAGTCTCTTGTAGGCTTTGGCTTCCTTTGACGGCCTCTCCGCGCCTCGCAACCGTCATCCTTCTGTGCCTGCCATTTATTTCGGCAGCCGTGCGTGATCCCGATCTCGATAACCCCAAGCCACGATGGCCAGCAACAGTGCTAATTGGGTACCGCTGCCGGCTTTCCACAATCTTCCAGCTCTGCTGGTCCGTCCCGTCTTCACGTCCCAGTCGTACAAAGTCCATGTCACCGACTTTGCCAACCTCTGGGTCGAGGACTTGGACCGCAAGGGAATCGGCAAGCGTAGTCTCAATGAGGACACCAGCATCGACCCCACAGAAGGCCCTGATCAGATGCTCATGCTTCTGAACAAGATCCAAGCGGCGTTCGATCCTTCAGCCCCGGACCATGATCAGACGAGTATTACCATCAAGTCCATGCCCAAGGACAATGACACGCTTCTCGCCCTGACCATTACGTGCCGCCTGCCCGATGGACTGAAGCCTCTTGTGTGGACATTTCAAATGGCCAAGTGCCCAACCGCCGCGATTGCCTCGGAGCTCGTGTTACCTGTCATGGGCAATTTGCAGGCGAGGACACAGGAAGTCGATGAGCTCATCGAACAGCTAAGAGTCAAGGACGCCATCATTGATAGGCTCGTTGACAAACTGGATCATGCAGGTCTGGGTCTAGAAAACGTCTGGAATGTTCTATCGGGGAAACGGAACCCCTCGAGAGCATATGCAGAAGAGAAGATCAATGGTCTCGCTCCCTTTCGAGAGGCCACCTGGCGGAGTGCGGCTTTGCCGAGCACGGACACTGTAAACGGCATTATCTCGCTCGCCAAGGATGCCTCTTCTAAGCCGGGAGGCTCGGAGGATCTGGAAATACCTGCGCTCAGTGATCTCGAGTGGTGGCAGAGATGCACCACGCCCGTCAGTTCTGTCCCACGTACGATCCCAAGCTCCATTGGCAACAAGGCGGACGTGCCGCTCGAGGAGTCGAGGCATGCTGCAGATTCAGACACGGACGGGGACGATTTCCAGGTCCAAGCTACGCCTGCTCACCTTGCGTCCACCCAGGCACGTCGCACAGAGGCAGATCCTGATGAAACGACAGATGACGACGGGGATGCCATCCCGGACAGTCATCCCATTGTGTCTCGACCGGCCAAGTCTAAATTGGGTACCATTGGGGGCAAACGGAAGACTGCAGATTCCCCACCTGTAACTCAATCTCCGCGACGTGCAAGTGTCGACACGGATGCTACTGCATCAGACTCGGAAGAGGAGCCGGTGAAATCTCCGCCCCACAAGCCCAAGACTGGCGGCATAGGCAGGATTGGGAAGAAGCCAGAACCAGAAGCAGAGAGCAGCAAGGCCAAATCGCCTATTCACAGCTCAAATACCATGGACGTTGACGATGACACGGCATCAGAGTCGGATGGAGACCAGCCAAGCAAAAGCCGTTCTCCCGTGCCTCCACCAGCTGAGCCTCTACCAAAGCGAAAGATTGGGACTATAGGGCGAATCGGTGGAAAAGCCAGGCAGTCCTCTGTACAACCGGAAAGGAAGTCGTCGACGCCCGAAGCAGAGTCTGCCAGACCTGCCGGGCGGAAGATTGGTGCTATTGGAAAGAGGCAAATCGACAAGACACCACAACCCGAGGCTGCTAGTAAGAGCCCGGATGAGTCCGAGGACGACGAGCAACGAGCTGAACGCAAACGGGCTGAGCTGGCACGGGAGCTCGAGCGCAAGGCCAATGCAAAGCCGGCAAAGAAGAAGAGGAAGTTCTGATGCACAAAAGACGCCGATGAACGTGTATTCCACACCCTTGAAACCCAACCCGAGTCTTTGGTTTCCCTCGCATCACAGGCTCTTGCTACAATATACCATTGTTCAAACGATACACCATCTGACCCGCCGTCAATCCGCGCACCCGCCTGGCTGGTTTCTGTCCTCCGCTCTTCAACCGTGATGGGATGCGAAGTATTTTGTGCGTCCAGCCACAGAGTAATGTGCCTGCAATCCAAAAATCAAAGAGACGGCAAGTCTTTATTGCAGAGCAACTCGACTCCAGTATGTGGCTGTTGTACAAATACAAGATTGGAGAGAGGGCGGGCATAAGATTTCCTGCCACAATTCGGCATGATGCAAGACTGTACACCTCTCATAGTTGCCGATCTTTTTATCCATTCACGGCTCTCGGCTGATCAGGCCAAGAAGACCCTCGATCAGCCTTTGGGTTCTCCGACTACAACCTCCGCCGAATCTCTAGCTGACGTCGAGGCTGCAACGCAAGAGTGGACGCCCAGGTATATAGCAGGCCCGGCGCATGCAGCGGGAACTTGCGTCTGGTGCGGACAAGGCGATGCTGTACCGCCGGGAGGGCAGACCCGTCGGCCATTCGATTCTATCACTCGCTAAAGTCGTGTCCGCCTCGTCTGTCGCCTCCTGGGTGGTTCGCGGGCGCTCCCCACTGCTGGTCAGAGACCCAAGGACCCTTGGCTCGGGCATATGCGCCGTCGCACAGGCGGTGTCATTGAATCTCTGCAACGGCTGGCCGCTGTCGCTCATGTACGATATATTACCCGTCTCCAGTCTCGGGGACGCCGACGGTCCTGTCTATATACACTTTTGACATGGCGGTGGTCTGAGCCGTCTGCAAGGCTCAATGTAGCAACCCGGTCGGCATCCGAGTTGTGGTCAACTCTCCTCGAGAATTTGGAATCTGGATCTCACGATGTATCTTGCTGGTAGTAGTACTTGTCAGAGCTCGTCAGAAATGTCAGGAGAAACTAGAAGTCGTGCTTCTTAGCCGTTGCCAGCCAGCTGGATATTCCCAATTATATTCGCAAGCAATGTAAGTGTAGTAGAGATGGAAGCGGTCGCATCCTGGAATCGACTCTTGAACGACCCTTCTTGTGCAACGTCATCAATTCTCAGCACAGGGTCTCAAATCACTGCACAAGATATCTGATGCTCGGTGCGGTCGTAATGATACTGGTGCCATGGTGAAGCTTGCAAAAGCTGTAATGACACCAAGCTGCATTATTTTGTAACATAGTCGACGAGCATCTGGTTTGAAACAAAATGCTTTATCCAATTGAATCTGCTGTGTGACCTTGCCTTCCACTATCTGCGTTATCTCTTGTCGATCGCGTTGAGGTGTCAGCGCTTATTATTACTACGTGTGGTGTCTCGCACCTGCCGCGTCTCGTCCCCCCACTTGCTGTGGTTTCTTTTTTCAATCACATCAAACAGCTTCAACGTCGCCCACATTTCAACGCCAGAACTCCATTCAATTCAAGATTCAAGCCCAGACCAATTTCGAACCTTCTCTCATAAAAGCACCATTAGACCCTTTCAGAAATACCCACCCAAGCACACACATCAAAAATGGCAGCAACGACAGAAACCCGCTCGGCGCAGGACGTCATCTCGGCCCTGAACCTGTCCCCGCACCCGGAGAAGGGCTACTTCGTCGAGACGCACCGGGACGGCGCGGCCGGCACGGCCATCTACTACCTACTAGAAAAGGACGCCGGCCGGTCGCACTGGCACAAGGTGACGCACGCGTCCGAGGTCTGGCACCACTACGCGGGCGCCCCGCTGCGCCTGGGCCTGGCCCGGGACGACGGCAGCCCCGTCCGCCACGCCGTGCTCGGGACGGACCTGTGGGCCGGGGAGCGGCCCCAGGTCGTGGTGCAGGTCGGCGAGTGGCAGTGCGCCGCGACCCTGGGCGATTGGACGCTCGTCGGGTGTACGGTTAGTCCGTCGTTCGATATGGACCACTTTGTCATGGCGGACGAGGGCTGGGAGCCTAACGCCGGCGCCGCTGCAAGGGCGGAGGGTTCCAAGTAGAGGATTGAGAGGGGAACGACACGGTTGTGACGACTCGAGTCGAGGTTATTTCTGCGGCAGGGAGTCGACGGCGAATGTTTTGGGGGCCGCCTGAGATGGAATTTCGAGATGGAGAGGGGAGGACCATCAGCCAGGTCTCTTCATGCAAGGCGGCAATGAACCCAGTGTGAACTGTCCAGCAGATATGCTGCTAGAAACCATCAATGGAATGGCTGTGCTAAATGTGACTGAATAGTCTATTTACACAACTTCAACTATGTGTTCTGTTCCCAAAGTGACATGGTCAGCCTCTTGGAGGGCGGTGGCTATACACGAATCCATCAGGTTCGAATGTGTTACTGTGATCGTGTTACTACGTATTGGTCAAGGCATAGTCGATTGGCCCGCAGACAGAGAATAGACGCGCCGCAGTACGGTGGCTGAGTGACACCACATTGCACATGTGCCAGCTAATGAGTGACGGTGTGACAATGACCGCACCAGCACCTTCGCAGAGTTCTTCACCAAGGCCAAATTGGCCCCGTCCGATTTGGCAAACCATCCGGGCTGGGTGGCATATCCCAACTGGTGTGCCTGGCTGTTGGACTGGTTCACTTTCCCAAGGGACCGGTTCCGTTGGAGAATAGAGGATTGATCACCGAAGAGGAGTCAACCAGGCACACCATGACCTCCATCGCTTGACTTGCCGTCGAGTACCCAGCGGTACCACCACCGTTGAACAGGTCGGCCGAGATAACTGGGTCAATATTTACAGTTTCTACATAGTAAAACTACCCAGTTACCTCTGCAAGCCCCCAACGAGATCCTCGGGTGTGTTACTCCCATACACTGATCGTGCTGGGTAGTGTACCTACGTAGAGAAGGCGTAGACCAGGGATTCTCCTCATGTGATCTCGAGGCGCTGCGCCCTGGTACCAGGAACGCCTCGACCCCTGATCGATGTCCACGGCATGCCAAAAAAAAAAATTGATTCACGCAATATTTGTTACATACAAGCAACTTTTGCCTACCTAGATCGACAAAGCTAATAGATCGAAAACGGACCAACATACAGAGACGTTTCCAGCCGCACCGCCGATGGGAGGAGCACGACGAGGAGGCGCCAGGATCGAGAGGAGAAACATTGAAAGAGAAGGAAAGAAAGGGGTCCAGTGAGCCTCATAAAACATGAGACCCTCTTGGTATTTGGAATTGCCCCCCTTCGAGACCCCTTGTGACGCGGCGAATCAGAGACCCAGGATACCGTCCGGCCACGCATACCCATGCCCCAATGTTGTTGCTGCTGGTATTGCGCCCAGAAGTGCCGGGCCCCCGCGAGAGAGTGAGTGAGATACGGCCCGGAATGGCCCGACAGAGAGAGAGAGAGAGGAGATATCATCATAGGGGTCCTTAAGGTTCGAGGCTGCATCATACAGATAGATACCTTGCCAGGGGGGGCCGGGTCTCCTTGTGGCAAGGTAACGTGCCCCCCGTCAGAGCCCCGTCAGAGGTAGATGTCCAGGGTAGAGGTACTTCGACTTCTAGGACTACATAGATTACGTTTCAAAAGGGCTGAAATGTCCCCATATGGCTCTACGGTACAGTCTGAGTTGGTATCGACATTCTATGGAATGGAATGAAGTAACAGCCTGAGCCCTACGGTGATCAGGATTCAACTCCTCTCGAAGTGTTGGTGAGTCCACTGGGTGACTTGTCAGTACCCGAGGGCAGAACTCGTCATCGGCCCGCGGTGGGTAGCACGAGATGGCGGGTAGGGTCTCTATTGGCCGTGACTATCGACGACGGAAAACTTTTTGCATGCCTCTCTCTATCCTGCGTGTCCCCAGAAATGGACGAAGTCGGGTATCACAGCATATTCTCAATTCCCACACGTGGGTTACCAAAGTTCACACCGCTCCCTTTCTCTGCTGGCTGGCTGGAGTTCGGATGGCGTATTATTCGTTGGTCGCCCGCGGCAGTAACGGTACCAGCGATCGATAGAGAGAGACACACACAGAGGAAAAGAGAGAGCAGAAAATCCTACCACACCAACTGCATCATGCATGCGGCCAGATCTGCAATGCGGTTACCGAGTGGCGCGCTGCTGCTGCGAAATCATCCCCCCTCCCCTGATCGATTTCTCTAATTGATGCCCATCATTTTCGGAGTTCGGAGCTCACGAAATGAATGATTGACCTTTATTCGGAGTTCAGGAAAGAGGAAAATACGTCGGAAAGCTATTCCAAGAGGATTGCCTCCCTCTCTGCAAGGATGTGTGGTTGTTGGTAGTTTTTGGCAATAAATATGTTCTTTGTGCGTGACGGAGTCTTGTGCAGGAGGATGAGTCTAGAAAGGAACATAATCCCACCATTGATACCAGAGCAACAAAAAACGATAGATAGTTATGTAATACGTGTCCGCCTGAGGACTTCTCTGCCGCTTGGGGGCTTCGTTGGCTTTGCAGAATAGCCGCTCTGGGAGATCCTGATTCCTTCCTGCTCCCGCGGAGAACGGCGGTAATCCAGCGGCAGAGCCAGAGTTGGGTGTCTTCTGCAAGACGAGCCGCTTGGAGTGACCAGGGCATGAGTTGTTCTGCCATCCTCTTGTGAGAGACGTACGCAACGCAGGCAGGATATACCCTGGGCCGGACCCAATCTGTCGGGTCGGGCCTCATCTCGGCGAGATAAAAGGTTACATACCTGACAGAGGCCTGTCATGAGACGTTGTTACCTAGACCCCGGACAGAGAGAAAAGTATTTGGAATAAGACATTGTCTTTCTATTGTCCATCGAGGTCTAAGCGCGGGTCTACGTCCTGGCTGCGGGGACCTGAACTCGGAGGAGCGAGGGTATTCCCGACGTTGACGGTGCAGTCGTCGGTTGTGCTCCGAGTTGGCGCGTAAAACGTCAAGGATTTTCCACCGAGGATACATGTATAAGTCGAACAGATAGAAGATATGATTACACACTGGCTGCATCCTAGCCTTCTGTACACCATACAATATAGCAGCGGCAAGGGACGCCGAGTCTTGGGTATTCCATGTTAGTGAGACGCCACAATAAAAACATAAAACCGCGACGTATATAGCCAATGAAGCCATGATGATGAACATATTGCGCTAGAAAAGCCACACAGGCGCCTCAGAGTTGTGTATGTGTACAGAGTACAATCTGGTGGCTGTCCCCATGGAGGGCGTGTGCAAGAGCAGGGTTGCCAATCGATCCTACGACACGAGCAAGGATGACCCAAGGCGGTGATGACACAGATGTGCCAGCCGTAGATCTGCAATCTAATCATGCATTTTCAGACCCCAAGCTAAGCAGTCAAAATAAGAACCCCTGTTCGACTGACTTGGCGTATGACTGTGAACAAAGGGCGGTCATAGTGGTTGCCTTCTTTCTAGATATACCAGCTTTCCAGGTCTATGACGAGTGACCAGGTAATTTCTGTGAATGAGACCGTGGGCTAATTTACCGAGATGGACATTGATGAAGCAATTACGCGTAACTGTTCGAGAAGGATCGTGGAAAAGCCAACGTTGCTCGTGCTGGTGTATCTGCATCTGTTTTCTGCCATGGCCGCATATAAGGTCCAGTTACTACTAAATAAATCAGTAACAACACTCTTATAATACAAGACCGTTGGTACTTTTGCGGTTGACCATAATGTGATCTGTCATGTTACACTGGGCACAATATTATGTCAGGAAGAGTATGACTACAGTATGCAGAAGGGCTATACAGGCGACAATAAGCCTTGTGCAAGAGCTTGCCGTGGGCCGTCTGGATACTACCGTGGGCTTGATGATCCTCCGCCCTCCGCTCATCCCCCGGGCGTATGTTTCTTCTCTCTTGCTCTCTCCCCACTCGTACCGAGCTGCTGGGTGGCATGATATGATACCACTCATTCCTTCACCGATCCCGATGCGACTTTGTACTCTTCAAATGCTGTTCTCTCTGCCAAATCCCGGGACCCTTGCTGCACGTGCATTGCATTTCTACGTTGCCTGTTGCCGTCTTCTTGCCGTCTTCTACGATACCCTGAAACCCAACAGTTGGTGCTCGGAGTCGTATATCTGGCCGGATAGAGATCTATCCATAGATTCATCAGTTTTGGTTCACGATGGTAGTCGTAGGGTTGCATTCTTCATGACTTGTATTCCGCATTCGGGTTTCCTCTTCCCTGATGCGTATCCAGTCTATTCCAAAACTTGGGAATGCTGCACATATCTCGAAACCGAAATGGAATGCGAGGAGGAGGAATCATAAAGATCGGAAACAATGAAGACCAACTCCTTGCTGTTAGTGCCGAGCCACACCATGAATAGCGAGTGCTACCACACCAAGAGTACCTCCAGTGCCAGTGGCACAACATATGCATGGATCGACCCAGGAGTCAGGAAGGGAACTTTGTGCCACGAGGCATTTGGGAGGGTGGACCAACCCTACCACTCCCAAAGAGCAGATGCCTGCCCGGATATGCAAGGTGTATAAGTGCTTACATTACCTACCTGAGGTACGTAGTGGATGGGAATGGAAGGACTCGCGCTAAACCTCCAATAGACGGCAACGAAAAAGAGGCACAGACGAATAATGGGCGTACACGGGCCAGGTCGACCAACTACCAACTCTCCATAGCTGGCCCTACCAGAATGACCCCGGGATCTCCTCCCCAGTCTTGGAACCAAAATTACCCCATCTCCTCATGCCCGCATAGGCGCGGAGCGATAAGCGCGAGGAAGAGGGTAAGTAGGTAGGACTAGTTCCTTCTACAGTGAACCTGGTTCCTTGCTAGTACGAAATGATGTGATGGTATTTTTGCAAACGCGTTCGTTCCTGTCTTTTGAACCACGGCCGAGTTGACCTGCTAGTCCATGGCGCTTTGCTCAACCTCTTCTTGAATCAGAACTCGACCGGCCCAGCCCAGCCTTATACCCTATAATATGTTCGGTATAACATCCAGGTTCATTCGGACGCTCTATTCTCCCGATCGAAGCCATCATGCTTGTATATATAGTCGATCATATATATACTGATCCAAGTTTCAAGTGTCTTGCCCTTGGTGTTCTTTGTTTGTTTGGGCCGGCAATATCGCAGTGTCTCATTACCAGCGTCACAGCGCATCTTGGCAGCCAAGACACCAATATATCTAGGTTCACTCCGAGATCTTCAAGGGGCGCCCACGTTTTCGAAGTCCAAGAACGATCGTGACCAGAAACGTAACAGACACTGGTTTGTTAGTTTCCGCCTCCTCAGGCGATATAGAATCTGGACTCTCTCGAACCGGGTACATGGAAAGAGCCAGATGAATTTAGTGGCAGAGCTAAACTAGTAGTACTACTACGGCCACCAATCTTCAAATCTCGGATCCGTCTCGATGTGAGATGAAGTTTGGGGAGCCGGGGCAGGGCGTAGAGAAAACAAGAGAAACAAGAGAGAGAGACAGAAGTAGAGACCAAAAACCGACGATTAAGATTCAACAACACAAGAGGGCCGACCCGACAGTCTGGCACGCTAGAGCACAAGGATGGATCACGGACAGGGGATAGAAGACAGGGGATACCCCTGGATACCTCTTGGGCTCAATCAACCCCACCCCACGCCAACGGGGAACAAAGTGGGAAAAACCCCAACCCCAAAAAGAATGTAGGGACTGACCCGGGAGTTCACCAAATCGACCAGGTACGGACTTGCGATGGTGAAAAGAACTTTTGGACTGGGCTTGGCTGGGCAGCATGAACGATCTAAGCGCAGGGCAGAAGAAGAAATATTACCGAGAGAGGTATATTGCTTATTCCCGGCCCGGCTTGGACTACCTACAAGTTAGTAAAGACACTATGACTATGGCTGTATCTAGACCATGGACCTGGACACAAAGACAAGAATCATCCAGAACGAGCGACGACATCCCGTTAGTGGAGCGATTCCAACACCGTAGACGCGCGAGATTAACCGCGGATACGGCGCCTTTCCTCCCCGTCCAATACCAAAAGTCGATGCGGTATGCCCAGTTCGAGAAAAAAAAAGTGGTCGGCGAACCTGTGCTGTGGGTTCCACCTTTTTGTAAGAGGGGTATGTATCGTCTCTTCTCTAGGTATCCATCCCATGCCCAGGTGTTCTGCTACTGCAAGAGTGCCCACGTTTCGATGCATAGGTCTTCTGGCAACTGTGGAATCTGTAGGTTTGACACTTGACTCCAGCACGATAGAGTTTAAAATTGCAGACGGGCGGGTGAACTAGTGCTACAGCTCAATTGCAGTTGAAGATATCCGACCTGATCTGACACGAATCTAGGTAACCTAACTCGACTATTCTCTCGTCTGACTAACACACATTTCCTACCTCCCATGAACACGACCAATAAGCCCAGCTCTAAAAAGAAAGTAAACCTCCCCCTTACAATAGCCCAAAAAATACATGCATCCGAATACCAATAAAAACACAAAAAATCCACACAAAGACTGCAGGACGCAAGTACAGAACTTAAAAACGGGGTCTCCCGTACCGCAAGGGCGGTAGAGAATATTGAGTCATGACCCAACCGTCAAGTGGAAACGAGAACAAGTCAAAGAAGACAATACAAAAGATTGAAAAACAACAGGGAAAAAAGAAAACAGTCTGTGAGTGGCCAGAGACCTCCGGAGACCCTCCGTAGCAGTCCAAAATCCAAAAACTGAGAGCAGAACAATAACGACCCCTCCTCATTCTACTCTTACGTTGGGTTGGGTCATTATTACCTCGACGCCTGTACTGTTACTGTGAGTTGGTAACAGTGGCACGTAGGTAGCGAAGCGCTTCAGTTCATCCCCCCGGCCCATGCCCATGCCCACGCGCCCGTTTTCCCCCTTCCCCACCCCTGCCCTAGACGCAGTTGACAGCCCACCCCTACCACCATGATGAATACATTCCCACTCCCCATTCCCTCTCCACTCCACAAGGACGAACCGTTTTTTTCGAAGGGGAGGGTCCGTACTGCATCCGGGATCCTGTTCCCCGTTGTCGGCATTCCGGATCCAGCCAGTCGAACAAGGTCCCGTCCCATTCCACAGTTCTCGACACAGAGCCAATGGGAAAGGAACCCTTCCCTTGTCCAGAAAACTATCGGGAAACAACCCAGCTCCACGCTGGGCTTTCTGCTTCTGCTGCTTCGGTCCCAGGTTCGTCCATGTACGGATACATATTAAGCAGCCCTTTTGAGCTGCGACCGAATGCAGCCAATCCCTGTCCGGTGCGCGGGAGCAGGTGGTAGTGATGTAGCTCGTGCAGTGCAAGAAGCAGCAGTAGGTAGCAGGACATGATGTAGTATGTGTTGTATTGCAACGCTTCCTTGGCAGAGCCCAGAGATTTCCCCCCCATGAACGCCTATTATGTGAATGAGGTCTGAAACGAAAAGAGAGAGAGAATCGATTATCCTAATGCCGATCGACGTGAGTCGCCCATAGTGCCCGTCTGCCCATCTGCCCGTTTCCCTAGGGATCGATCTGGTTCCCGCCCAACACCGCCTAGAAATGCCCGACAAAATTTCCTCCTAGACTCCTGGGAAAAATACCCTTCCTTGTTCCCATGCAGTGCGATTGACTGCCGTACTGTGCAGTCCTTCTTCTTCTTGCCTCCTCTTGCCACTCATTGCTGGAACTGGCTGCCGTCACCCCAGCCATAGTTCATATTGCCGACGCGCATCACTGCCCCCGGTGCGCTCTCCCCCATGTCTTCCGTGAACAGGTTGCCGAAATTTGCCGGGAGCTGCGCCAAGTGCGATGCTTCTACCGGGCCTGCTGCTGCACTCTGCATCGATGGCACCTCGTACACGCCCGTGACGTCTTCGAGTCTGTAGGGATTGGCTGCAGGATGCGAGTGAGGAACAGGCGAGTGAAGCTGTGGATGCTGGTGCTGGTGCTGTCCAGGCCCAAAGTAGTATCCGTGGCTGGTGACTGACCCCATCGACGGAGGGCCTTGCATTGTATTGTCTGCAAAGATCAACTCTCCTCCGGGCACTTCTGGGGGTGTGGCCGGGTCATTCCCGCCTGCCTGTCCAAAATCCAGGCTCGCGGCCCGATTGTAGAAAGTCTGTTGCGGCTGGAAGTCGTTGCGGGGAATCCGGCTGGCCAGAACACTGCCGTACTGCTGGTGTCTCCTCATGGCCGCCCGGTTCGCTGCTAATCTGGTCTTGCTGGCTGTGATGCCGCCTCTTCGGCCCGACGTTGCTCGCGCTGAGAGGTGGTGACCCTGGCCGGACCGGTGGGTACTCGTGGCTTTCCGTCCAGCATTGTTCTTTGTACGATAGCGAGTAGTGCTCTGTACACCCTTTTGAATCGCCCAGTCCTCCAAAACCCACTCAGTCGACCTCCTGGGCGTTCCGGCTTCTGTCACTGGACCGTCCGACGTCTCCTTTCTGTCACGCTTGATAAAGGCCTTTTTGATCGTCAGCATGAATTGCCCGTGCGAGGATTTCATGGCATGGGAATGATGAAGAAGACCTACCGCATTCATACTCAGGTTGTGTCGAATGCTGTTCTGCCAGCCCTTGTGTTCCGGGACCGCCTTATCCGTATTTTCTCGGAACCACTGATAAATCTCTTGAAGGGTCATGGCGTGATTGTCTCGGCTCATGAAAGCCCGGAAGATGAGTTGCGCATAGGGCTCATCAGCCCTGTTGGCCTCGTCCGCGTCCAAATCGGCTTCTTCGTCCTGTCCACCTGGTGGCGGTGGTGCGCCCTCATCATTGTAAGAATAGCTATTACTGGGCTCCTCATCCGGCATGGGAGAAAGGCTGCGATCTGACATGGCCGAGTCTCCGGGATCTGGAGTCATGGACGGGACGCTTGGTGTCATTGGCTCTGGCTCCATGGTTCTGGCCAGGTAGCTGTTGTCTGCAAATGATGAGGCTAGAATTTGTTGATTGTAGCCTTCCTCCGTCGGCAGCTGTGTGCCCATCTGAACACCATATGCCGGGGCAAACTCTGGGGTCCTCCAGACCGCTTCTTGGTACGGATACTGCTGAGCTCCAGCTGGCGACCACGACCTGGGACTGTGAACCAGAGATGGAGGGGACAGGGCAGCTGTGGCATGAAGTCCAAAGCTCACGTTCGTCGGCGAGGAGCGATAGGTATATTCATCAAACTCGTCGTCAGAGGTAGGCGGTGGAGTAGGCCACATGCCCTGGTACGAGGAGGCCGACGAGTGGACAGCTGGTGGCGGATATGTTTGGGAAGCCGTGGCAATGGACGATAGAGGAAAGTGCAGGGAGTGTTTGGAAGGCAGATGGGCGGTTTCAGCAATGTCCAACGACGGCGAGGGAGGGTAGGCCCCTTCTGAATTGGGATAGTCTATGGTAGTCTTGGGTGATTGTGTCGTGCAAGTTGGTTGCGGGTCGTCGCTAGTCTCGTCTTGAGAAGCGTATTCGACGGGCTGGCCGTCGCAGAACATTGACAGCATCCCGAAGAACAAGTCTGGCTGGAGGTTCGCCGCAGACGAGGTGATGGCTTCGCTCAGGGCAAGGTGTGGATATCCTTTTGATACAAGAAGCGAGTGCCGGTCCCGTGAGAAATTGGACGTGTTGTTGTAATAGACTAACGAATACGAAGCGTCACAGTCGAGGTGGAAGATGCCGCTGTTGCTCGCACAAGACGATTCTTGGAGTTGGAGAGACTTGACAATAATGAGATCCTCTAGATGAAGACAAAAAACTCCACGGCCTCTATGAGTGTAGATGGGCGATGTAGAGATATTGTACAAATGGAAGGATGCTATGACAAGACGGACCGACGAGGTTACCAGGAGATGGGTGTCTGTACTATAAGTCCACAAAACAACATGGGCAGACTGTGCAGCCTTGGGCCCGGCCTGGCCTATTCCTCTTTCCCGTGTGGGTCTTGGTCCCCAAAGATGTCGAAAAATAAAATAGCAGTAGCGTATTGCAAGGTGCTGGTGCTTTGGCAAGGGCAGAGAAAGAGATTCGTTCAGGTCTCGTCCCAGGTACCAGGCATGTAGGAGAGATCCAGATACGATGGAAAAAGGCAAGGGCTGCTCAACCGTGGAGGCCAGGGGGGCGTGGCATATGCATACAATGGGCGACTAGGTAGTGTAGGTAGGGACCAGGGTAAGAGGTACAATAGAGTGGAGTTGTGGACTCCCTTGTCTGTGCCTGTGTGTGTGCGCTTTTGGACTGGAGCTGCCAAGGCTTGAAGAAAGTAAAGAGAGAGAGAGGAGATGGTCAGGCCGTTGGAGCAACACTGAACACAGACGCTAAGTCTAGAAGAGTAGAATCCCAAATCTAAGTATCTGCCTGTGTGGAGGCCAGGTGTTTTCCTTTTCTGTCTGGCGTGTGCGGGCGGGTCCCATCCTGGTGATATCTATGGGAAAGAAAAAGGCCTGGAGCCCTGTGTATGTATGTCGCTGCCTCTTCCAGAGCACTTGTTGTGTCAGTGATTGTGCCCGGTACTTGCATGTACATAAATGACATGCGTCTGTGTTTCTGTTGCGCAAACGGCGTTGCATTTCTGTGGTCTGCTGCTCGGTCCCATGTACAATACGTCGTCATGGCATCTCGGGGAGATTGTCTCTTGTGCCAGGAGGGGGCCGCTGACCTTGACGGTACACACGCACATACGTATGAGGAAAGTCTTGTGTACCAGAAGATGCTGCACCACATGAGTAGCTAAGCAGTGACAGCGCTGCATCGCCGTTAGCCCCAGGAGGGAGAGAGTTGGGATCTGGAGCAGGCCAGTGCCGTTTGGGGAGCCTTTCCCTTTCCCCCAGGACAAGGCCACCAGGAGGTCATTGTGCTCGAAGCAGGTAAGCGAAGCTGAAGACATAAGTAATTGTCAGAATTAGTGCACCCAGCTTGGTTGGCCCGGGATTTCAGGGCCTCTTCCCGCAAGGCGGTCCAGCGGTTGCTTGCATCGATGGCCTGGGCAACAACTCGCCAAACTGGAGCCAATCAGCACTGGGGCGGTCCCGATCTGGGTCGTTTCTTGTAGCCCTGCTGCCCTTCGAGAGGAAGGGGAGAGTATGGATGGAATGGTGGAAGACTGTGGGCACGACGAGCTGGGCACCGACCGCTCCCCTTCTTTCAAAGATCATCGTATGCAGCTGCTGCCAGTCCCCTGGTATCCAGATCTCATGTAAGGCGCCCGTCGGTGGTCCGAGTGACAAGAGCTCAACCTCAGGTCGTCATTGTATGTGTAAGTGCAAATGATTTTCGCGTTGCCTAGATTTCCTCAATCTGATTGCTTCCGCACATCCAAGCTGCTCGGAGCAGTTATACAGCTACGTGACATGACATTTCTCTGACTTGTCTTCATGGCGCAGAAACTGAGGAGCCCAGAGGCCATGTAGTCATGAGAGTTAACCTTGAGTCTGAGTTCTGACGTAAGACGCATATGGTAGAGGATGGCGTCTTGTTTGAGTGGTCAGATTCGATGCGTCCTTGCTAAAGTGAGGCAGCAGTCGCCCGGCCATGGTCTGACAAGTAGAATATCAGAGTATCCGAGTCACCCTATGGATCGACTATGACTAACTTGTGCTCAAGTAACGTAGCAGGCTCTGAGGCTGAGCCGTGCCCCGCAGCATTGGTACAAACGTTTGCTTGCAATAGGTATTCCTGTGGGTGGCTGACAAGGAGGAATAGTCTATTTGCGATAATAGATCTGTTGCCTTGTTAGCACTCATGCGTTGCATATAGCTTAGTCAGGGAGGACTCTTACCTTTTTGAATTGGAAGTGCAACTGGAGGATGCCCTGTTGGTGGGAGATCAGCTTCATTCTTGACTGGGGTTTCATTTCCACCAACAACAGCTGAACAACGGAAGGGGAGAGGAGCAAGAGACGACATCCGCGCGTCTGGGAACCAGGACGGTAGTTCGTATCACAGAGAGTGGCTTTGAGGTGTCTCCATGTTCGGCAACATGCTGGGATAGGCCGGTAATTCTGAGTACCGCCGACGAACGCATGCAGCCATCCAAGTCCCTTACCACAGCCGCGGACGATACCCCTGCCGCGCCAAAGAGACGCAAGGGATAGCAAGTGAAAATAGAATCACGACTCACCTTGTCAAAACTGCTTCGGAAACCCCGATCCTTCTTTGCACTGTAGTCCCATTCCCGATCCACGATCCGGAAGGCGATGTCCTCGTAAGGTGGTCCGGCGATGAATCGGATCAGGCATGTGTCTTCTTCTCCGGCGGCCGCAAATGATTCGCCTCGGCGTCTGCCATGCTCTCTGATAATCTTGAATGTGGGCGCTTTGGTCTTGTCGATGAGCTCTGGGTAAAAGATGTTGAACTTGTAACCCTGGACGACCTTGGGAGGGGGGTTGTCGTGATCGTAATGTGTTTGGTTGTACTTGTTCCATTCGTAACCCATCTGGACCCGGTTGAAGTATCGTGGCTTTCTCGGTCTGTACTTCTCGGCCCATTGTGGCTTGGCCGCAGAAGGAACCGTCTCCTCGGCAGTGAAAATCTCCTCATTCTCGCTGAAGCCACGCGCAACTTCGCGATCGTAAAGCGCCTTGGTCGCCTGTGAGAAATCCTCGCCACCGGCAGTAGAGAATCGCGCAGGGCCGGGCGCAGATCCTGTAAGTCCGCTGCTGGTAGAGCTGACAGAAGGAACAACGGCGGAAGATGGCTTGGGGGCAGAAGATGCAGCCGGAGCGGGAGCGTTGGTGCGGGCCGGATCTGCGAGGGAGCTTGAGGCAGAGAGAGCCTCGGCCTTTGCTGGATTCCTCTCTCGCAGCTCCCTGATTCTGTGCTCCTTGAGCTCATCGCAAATGTTTCGGAGGTTCGCCTTTGCCTTGTAGATCAACAGAGATTTGAGGAGTTGGCCCCAGTAGTCCGTGTCAATGGCCTCGTCGGACCTCAGCTTGGTCCTGATCTGTCCCTCGAGCTTCTCCAGCTGTTCAAGCGACTTGGGGCCTAGGATCCTGTCAACGTCGGCACTGACCGAGCTGACGGCACGTTCTTCGGCGCCCATGGGCTTCAGCTTTTGTCTCCTGTCAGCGGAGAGGGCCTGCAGCGCAGTCCAGTATTCCCGATTCCGGCCATTTGTCTCCAAGGTGTGGTAGGACGTGATGTCGCCGTCCAGCTCCTCAAGCTGGGCCACATTGAGACCCTCGACCACAGCGATGGGGTTTGGCACGTCTATCTCGGCATCGGCCTCCTGATCGTCGAAGATATCGCGGTCGGTGTCGATGTATCGCAGATTGAAAGCGAGGAGATCAATGGGCTTGGCGCGACCCTCTCGGACCCGGATGTCGGCCTTCTTCTTGGACTGCTTGAGCACAAAGTTGTCCTCGTCGGCGACGAACTTCCTGGCCTGTTCGTCTTGGGTCAGGTAGGCGGGAGTGGGCGTAGCAGACTTGCTGGCAGGTCTAGACGGCTTCGTGATCCTGTTGTTTGGGTCTCGTCTAGGAGATGTGATGTTCTGGCGTGGCGGTGACGACTTACGCCCAGCGATCATGGCCCTCCTTCCGGGGTCCATCTTGGCGGCCAGAGACGTGAGAGGCTACCGGAGGCGCTAAGCAAGGAGATCGCGAAATGGCAAAGTATACTGGTAATTCGTGCTGGTGGAATGAATGGATTCACAGATGGGTTATCGCGACTCGTGGTGGCCGCAGTGGTTTGCGACTGCCCCAGAAGCTTACCTTGGGTACCTAGAAATTATGGCAGCGTGCACGGACCCGCCCCACGTCGCGCCTGCCTCCGACAAATGTCAAAGCAAGTTCTTGGGCTCAGATTTATGAACTAGGCATTTGACCAATCAGGATTACGAAAAGTCACTATAGTATTCCTTTTGAGACATGGTCTATTTCTTGATCGACATCAATAGATTTACCGTTGCAATTGCTGTTTTACCTTCGGATTTCTGTTTTTCTTTACATACTTCTACATTGTATCTATTTGTCAAAGATAGCATAGGAAAAGCGCCCTCAAAGACATCAAGTCACTGGGTTCATACAAAGTAGGGGTTGTCATTGGCAAGAACGTGGACTTCAGATGTCGACAAAGGAAAATTTTGGGGGCACGGCAGATAATCATGTGGTGCATGGTGGGTGTTTTACTTTACTTAATTCATTCCTATGATCTCTGGTCATATTCAGCAATCTTTTCTGCTGATGGCCTTCTGTGGTGGCGATGATCCAGGATATTGGTGACTATTGTCACCGGCATATCGAACTATGAGAATGTCGCAGCCAATAGGGCCCAGGAGGAGCCAATCTCGTGTTTATCAACCCGCACCTAGGCAGGAATATCGGTGACGGAAACACCAAGACCGGCCTGCTTGCAGGAGAGGTGAACCCAACCGCCCTTGTGAAATACATGATTAGCTGTCTTGTCCGTTTGAAAAATGACGCGAAAGGCGCATGACCGGGTGGTCAGAAAACAGGTTGGGAAGGAACTTACGGCCTTGCCATCGTCGCGCATCTTGAAAATGGTGTCCATGAAATTGGCGAGATCATGGTTTCCGACACTGCAAACGGGAGTCAGTTTTTCACGTTCCGCATAATGTGATAGCAAGAATGGAAACTTACTAGACAGTGTTGGCGTTGTCCAGGTTGGACACGCGAATGTGGCAAGTGCCCCAGGAGACAAGCTCGCCGGGCTGCCTGCCCGGGCCGACCTGCCAGCCGGAGAGGGAGTAGTAACCGTTGCGGTTACGGAAATGAGTTGCCAGGTTCTGGCACTGCTTGAGGTCGGCCAAGTCGTACTCATTCTTCTTGGCTGTAGGGGAAGGAACGTCAGCTCACGATGCCATCAGACGGGATCACTCCCGGGAGGAGAGAGAGGAGGACACACAGTCGAGGACCTCACAGTTCTTCTGGGGCTGATCGGTGGGAGTGAAGGAGGTGCGCCAATCTCCAACGACAGCGACGTCGTCAACGGCGGACGAGTTGCCAGTGGTGGGAGCGGCAGTGGCCATGGCCACGGATGCAAGAGTCAGAAGGATGTCAGAGAACTGCATGGTGACTGACTTGTGGGAACTTTCTGACAAAGGGTTGTTGGATGCGGTGTTGTTGGTGAAAGAGTGGAGGTTGAAGCTTGTCAAGCGTAATAGTGTTTGTGGTTGTGGTTTGGAAGGGAGACTCAATCCCAGGCCTGGGGCCTAAATTTATAGTAAAGAATACTGCCTACTGATTCGCCGCTGCGCGGTACCAGCAATTCTGCCGTCCAAAAAGGGCAGAACAATTAAATAATAGAGGGCGGTGTGCAGTTATTTCTCTTTTTCTGAAAATACTGCCGACTGATTCTTGATATGGGATGAAAGACTTTCGAGCTTCAAGAGCGGTGTATGCGGCAGAATCAGTTGCTCTGGATTTTTGACAGTGCCTTCCTAGAACAAGCATGTTGGACATCAGGGGACGGCCAAAGAAGACGCGAGGAGAGTGCCCTTGAGGACATGGTATCACTGCATTCGTACAAATAGGGGCGCTTGTGGTGAGAACATGTAATTCAGACAGTCAAAGAAAAATAAGTGTTGTGCACCTGATAGATGACAATTATGGTGTGTGTTTTATGAGTTCATTCATGTTCATGGTCTCTCGTAATATCTATTTCATTCCTCCCCTGCTGACTGCGGTGACTATGCAGCCATGGGTATCGGTGACATCTTGTCACAAGCACATCACACTCTCAAATTATTACGAGTCGATGTGGCCCTGGCAGGAAACAGGGACTTTCTCTACACCAATCCTCCAATCGCCATAGGCCTATCCCATGACCGAGACAGAGATGCGAGCCTGCTTGCAGTCTAGCTCGCCGAGAGCAGCCTGTGCGGAAGAATGTGTGGTTAGCTTACTTGTCACTTTGACCAAGGTAGTGAGGGGCAAAGGTTTGGGAATTGGTGGGGGAGAACTTACGATCTTGACGGTATCGCGAAGCTTGAAGACCTCGTTCATGAAGTTGGCAAGGTCGCCATTGCCGATGCTAAGGGAAGAGAGTTAGCTAATTTGCATGACAAGGCCACCTAGATGGAAGCTTACTTGACGGTGTTCTGGTTGTCCATGTTGGCCACGCGGACGTGGCAGGAGCCCCAACCGACGAGCTCGCTGGCTCCGAGCGTCGACCAGCCAGAGGCTGAATAGTAGCCGTGATGGCCATTGAAGTAGTCGGTGAGCTGCTTGCAGTTGTCCAGGCTGGCAGTTGTGTCGGTGGCGACTTCGGCTACTAGGGAACAGGGAAGGAACGTTAGTTCGTGATGCGATCAAATGGAACAGATTCAACGAAAGAGACAAAGGAACACATACCACCCTTGAACTTGCAGTAGGTCTGAGTGTCCTGGGTCTTGGTGAAGGTCTCACGCCAGGCGCCGACAGCGGGAACGGCAGACTCGTTGGCAGTGGGAGCTGCGATGGTCATAGCCATGGAGGCAAGAAACAGAAGAACGTTAGAGAACTGCATCATGACGGTGTGTGATGGTTGATGGATGATGGTTGGGTACGATGGTATAATAGAAGGGTGTTGGTGTTGAAGCTGGTCTCGAGTCTTGATGAGAGCAGTGTGTGGTTGTGGTTGTGGGTTGGGTGGAGGACTCGGAATCCCAGACCTAAATGATAAATTTATAGTTGAGAATACTGCTACTGATTCGCCGTTAGGCAGTACCTGTGATTCTGCCAGCCAAAAACCAGAACAATCAGATGACAGAGGGCGGTGTACAGCGTTTTTGCCAGGCACCGCCTTTTGATTGTTCATTCTCCTAATCATGCACAACCTGATGCTGACAATCCAGTCAATCACGCATAACCTCGAAGGCGGTATCATGGTGCCTCCCGGGCAACCGGGCGGCCAGGCAACTGGGCAACTGCAGTGATTCACTGCCTTCGTCTCCCATTTCACATATTCACTCCAAGTATTATCGGCCATTGCTTATTGTTTGCATAGACGGACGCAACAAAACGGTACTGAGGGCAATCTTCCTCAATTTGGGTCTGATATTGCACCCCAGCCCATGGATTCAACGACGACGAGAACTAGGGCTCATGTTCATCACGCTTGGAGCCAGTGTAGACCGAACAGACTGTTTGTGTTTGATCCATGTCCCATGTCTATTGACGTATCAACAGTGGCGTGCCTGCCACGTCAGAGTCACGGTAGTTCTTGATGTCAACTACTGCAAGCCATGCCCTGGCAGAGTTTGCTGAATTTGTAGTAGTCCAGAGCCATGAACGTTGGTAGCAAGTGGTCCCCAGAACCTAAGTTTTGTAGGAACCTTTTCACAAACCAAAGATTATTCTGTATATGGCCTCCCTTTGTTGCAAACTTTGGTCAGCACCAATGCGACGCGGTGGTTTGTCGGTTGTCGACTTGAGAGCAACCTTTTCGAGAGTTTCGATTTCAAATTAACATCAAGTTTCTGTGCAACACATCATGGAAACCAATAAACATAACAATGATTCCAGGCTTGGCCACCATCCGTGGCAAACTGCCTAAACCCTAGGCTGTCAGAGAAACAAGCCTAGAGTTATGATGATTACTTATTTCAGTGGTCTCCTTGGGATCATCGAGTTTGATTGTTCAATACGACAAAGTTTGTGACTATGCTAGCGAAGAGGCAGCATTTGATAATGCCTCCGAGCCAGTACAACTACGTAAAGCATACTCTTAGTCAGCAGTGGCTCGTGCCTCGTCTGTAAGTGGTAACTATCATGCAGTTGCCATGTTCCAGTCTTAACATACCTCAACGTATTTTGCCGAATCGGTTTGGGAGTATAGAAGTCTTCAATCTCTGCAAATTGCATGTTGAATTGGTCCTATGCTGTTTGGAACTCGCTGTCATACATGAAGTCATGGACACGAACATTTTGAACAATAGCAACGAACAATTGACCAAAATTTTAACGTTAATTTCTCTCTCGTTTCTCGCAGATTGTCTATCTCGATCTACTTGTGATGAATGAAGCTCGCTAGCACAGCGCGCACGAATGTATCATAAAATCATTGCGTCGTCAAACCAACCCCGTGGGGTTTGAGAGAGATGCTCTCGGGGTATCCCATTTGAAAGTCCCCCGGCCCGTTCGACTTAATTGCCCAGCCCGCCAAAATAACATGGTCGCTCAAAATCGTGCCGGCAAGGAAAATTAGAAAAGAAAAGAAGAATGTAAAGTTGTGCTGCGGACTGCTTCAAGAGCCCATTGCTTCACAAAGATCCATGGGATCAGGTCGAGAGAAGATCTGGTCGAAGATGCTTGAGGAGACTTGGTCGCTAGATCATGGTTCTAGGTTGAGTTCTAGGTAGCATGTCTTCATAGCGGCGGCCGGCAACATCATGACGATCATAGTCCGACGGTGCATACAGCGAAGTCGGCGAATATTGCGATGAGGCCGTAGAGGGCTTGTAAGCGGCAGTCTTGATTGGTGTGAGCTGATCGTCACGGAACTGTGTCGACAGTGCCGCCATTCTAGCAGCACCAGCTTCGGAAGCAGCATATTGGCGTCCTGATCCTGGAAGCGGCTTCGAGATCTGCATCGTGGGAATGCGCGAGGGGTTCTGCTTGTCCTTGCGTTTCTTCGCCAAGACGTAACAAATGGTGATGGCAGAGAGGATCAAAGCAACACCTACACCTGCGCCGATGCCAGCCTTGGCTGCGACGGGTAGTCCTTCGCTGGAGGAGTCATCAGTACTGGCGGCAGCCTCCGAGGTGGATGAGCTTGAAGATGCTGCAGAAGTGCTCGAAGTGATCGGGCTAATTTTGGTAGTGAAACCAGATGCCGACTGTGATCATGTAAGCTACAAGAGCTGTGAGGGGTTTGAAAGTTCATGGTACTTACTGTGCCAGACGTGGTAGCAGCTGTCGTCTGAGAAGAGACGGTGGAGGCCTTGGAAGCCGAAGAAGCTGAGGACGAGGTAGTGACCGCGGCGGTGGCAGTGGTTGCAGAAGAGACGCTGGTAGCAGTAGTAGCGGTGGTAGCAGCAGCCGCGGTCTGCGTGCTTGAAGATGGAGCAACGGTCTCTGCTGCCTCGGTGGTGGTGGGCTCAGCAACCGTAGTGGGCGTCGTTGCAGCAGCAGTGGTAGCAGGAGCGGGCGTGGTCACGGGGGCGGTAGTAGTCAGGCCAGCAGCAGCTGCAGGAAATATTGGTCAATAAAACGATCCATTGCCAGGGATTATCTCCTACTTACCACTTGCCGCAGCGCACTGCGTTCCCGAGTCGGTCTGGGCATCCGCCAGCTGCGTGTCCAGATCGGCTGTAGGACAAGCCTGCGTGATGCAATCGCGGATGGCGAACCAGAAGTCAGGATCATGACCACAGGCACAGGCCTTGTCGTTAGCAGCGCATCCAAAGGTGGTCGTGTCTGAGAAGACCTGGCTAATGCAGCCGGCCTGTGAGGGTTCTAGATTCAGCCAGGTACGTTTCTAGAAGGGGGAAGATGCGGGTAGGGTGAGCCAATCAAGAGGCCGCACAGGCCTAGGTATTGATGGTTGTGGTGTCGAAGCTTACGTACCGAGCATGCGGAGAGACCATCTGCAGCTGCAAGACCCAAAAATAGGGCAGCGAGGATCGGAAAGAAGCGAACCATTGTGAATCAGTCGGCCAAGAATCGATAGTCGCAAATTTCGATCGCAAAGCTGTGTTGGAATATGTTGGCGTGCGTTTCGTCCCTGCTGCTGCTGAGTTGTGTGAAACAAGTCAGAGTCGCTGGTCGAGTACTGGATGAGACTCGTTTCCTGCTGCTGCGGACAGTCCAATGCGGACAACCAATCTTGATTGTTTTGAGAATGGATCCGCAAAAACAGAGAGGCGACGAGAATATATCGTCGATGGTGGATTGAATCGAGAAATTGAGTTTGAGTTTCCGGACACGGGTCGGTTTCTCGAAGGAGTGATGGTGGAGGTCAGAAAGAATTGACCGGGAAACGGAGAGAGATGCGTAGGACGGCGGAGATTGGAGCTAGAGTCTCACGAAAAAGGCCATGTTCGTCCAGTGAGTTTGAAAAAATGGTGTATCTTTGTGGTCGCTGAAGTCGGCAATGACGCAGGGCCCTGTGCAATTGCAAGGCTTGGCGAAGTGGAAGGCGCGATGGATCGAACCCTAGATTGGACGATGTTGTCGCGGTGGTAGATCTGTCAATTGGCCCAAGGCAGGCGCGATGGTCGAGAATTCTTCCTTCTGGATACTGGCGAGATCCCGCTGATCAACGAGGAAAGCGATCAGAGTCGACGAGAATAGAACGATGTGGTGGCGACAACGTCACTGGCTATTTCCTTCTTTTCAAATATTTTTCTTTCTCCTTCTCTTCGTCAATTGTATCAAATCGTCCAACTAACACGCTGTGACTCGCGATGTAACAATGACCTGGCAAAGTAGCTCGGGATCCTGGGCTTCCTCTATAGTGATAGTTTCGGTTACTCGGTAACAGTTCAACACCAATGTTGCCGCTTGGGCAAGAACTGAACAGAAGGTTGCAAGTGGTATCTGTGAAAAAGTGTAGGCCGCAGGCCAGGAAGAAGAGAAGACCAAAGACGCGAAGGGCGACTTTTCGAGGTATGCGAGCAGGAGATCTGCCGCGTATATGAATTCCAGGTGGAAGAAGGGCGGCGAGTCGGGTCGAGACTGGGCCTAGCCTGGATCGGAAGACGGGAAAGACAAGGGAACGAAAAAGAAAGAATACGACGTCGATTGATGCGACGGCCGTCTGGGGGTGAGCGAGCGGACGGTGGGGTGGGAAAAACAGAAAATAAAAGTGAAGTGTATAAATTGGGAAGGAAAGGAAGACGAAAGCGGTGCGCCGCGAAAATGCAACGCTGAGGGTGAGCTGACAACGAGGGACGTTGGGGTTGGCGATGCGGGCGCCTCATGTAAGTCGGGAAGGAGGGAACCACAACGAGCCGAGAGGGCAGCAAGCAGCAGAGCTCAACCTAGAGTCTAATAACGTTCAAGTGTTTGTTACACGTCCCCCCGTCGACTGGCACTATGGCCAGATACCGATCTTTTTTTTTTGTTCTGTTCTTCTTCTTGGTGGCCCTTGACATTCATACTAATGCAGAAATCATGGCGGGATGCACCGAATGTCTATAAAACGGAGCCATGGGCAATTGAGGTCAAGGACGACCTCTTTGGTACTCCACAAACGGTACTGCCTTAATAGGAGTCGTGGTGTCCCGGGCGCCTACATGTCGAATACACGTCTTTTACGCCGTCTCACCAGGTACCTCGCCCTCTCGATATGCGAGTGATTGGCCGGGGAGCTTTGGCTGGAATGGAGTCGTCGAGGCTTGGCTTCTGCTCAAGACTATGCGAACTAGGGGTTGACAGGCAGCGCTCCTCACTTCTGACGGCGGTGATCATATCAGCTCCCGGCTAAGGATCTAGGCTAACCCACTCTGTGAGAGGTATTCATCTCTTTCTGGCGCTCTTGTGTCATGTTGTTCAAGGGTCGCTCATATCACACTCATCAGCCCATCAGCCCAATCCTCTGGCCTCTCGGTATGATCAATTAAGCGTAGGGTTCAGACCTGGGGCCATGGCAGTCGAGGGCAGGGATCCGCTGGCTCGCTAGCCCTTGATGCGCATGTTTTGCGAGATGTTCACGGCAGTCAAAAGACTCAAGTTGACCCCTCAGCAAATCTTCGAGAGACAGGTTTCCCTGCACCCTGCAAAACGTTCGAGATCATTATGTGCAACGAGCGCCGCGGGCCCTGGCTTGTGAGTAATCCATTACTTGGAATTTCGAATGAATTATGTGTGGCGCGCTGCAAGGTTTGCTGCTCTTGGCATCATTTGGCACTTCCAGCCAGCTTCGACGGCATCCAGCTTGGAAACCATGATTTTGGCATCACTTTGATCGTGTGGTTTTTTGCTTTTTTGCTCTTTTGCTCAATGCTGCCGCCTTCAAGTGCTTGAATGTCCAGAGACATCTCCACCATGGTAGTTACGCGGCTGCAAGCAATCCCGTCCATACATCGGCTTAGACGCGAAGCCCATGTACAACCGAAGTCATAAAACGCCCTGCCTTGTCTTTGTGACGTGGGCCGTGGTTCGTGGCCCGTGGTGGTGCGCATGATCAGCCATTTCATTACGCCCTCACCGTAGTCCGGATTGGCTTCAGGAAGATATCTGGGTAAGCATATTGATATCTCTCCATCTACGGTAGTCTCTTCAAGTGTTCGCACGGGCTCTAGCTAGGTTAGATGCTTCGAGTCATTAGTACCATTGCAATGGCACTAATATCGGTCAGTTCTTCTCTCTCTAGTTTCCCAATCCGTGCGTCTATACACGAGGCGGGCTCGGATAGAGCTCCGTGGTGAAGTTAACTTCATTCTCGATAGACAATTGATATGGGTGTATGCATGTGCGGCACATGATCGGTCGCAAGTTCAGACGGGACCTCTTCTTCTTCGCCTATGCCAACCGAGCCACCCCACCGAGGGGTTAGGAGGAAGACGTGGAAGGAAAAAACAATTCTCGGCCCAAAGCCACAAATCAGGACGCAAGACCGGAGGAAGCTGACGACTGAGTCCGGCAATAAGGGTTGCATCCTCACCCATTTACAGCTTCCGCCCAAGGATTTTCAATATTCTTTGCATTTATACGGAAGACCAGGGTGGGTTTCTACCCCCTCCAAAAAGCTATTCCCAGGATGGAGTCGTCACTTGGATCCAAATACGGATGATCGCCAGCAGGGTCCACGGTCCGTTCGTTCAAACGGCCGTCCAGCTGCTTTGGTTGCTGCGGTTATCGATAATCGATGGCTGCAAAGTCAAAAGACAATTGACTTTTAAAAGTCGATAGTAGTTGATCCCAAAATAAAAGCCAGCTATCGAAATCGTCTATGTGCTCTTCAATATTTCGCCAATCTATTGTCTTGGGAGCTACAGTATTGCATCTGAATCTGCTGAGGCCAGGTCATCGAGAATGTTGCACAGCCCATTATCCCGGGACGCGAGTTCCTTCTGGAATCTAGCCCGGTCATCATTCATGCAGCCCGTCTATACCCTTACTATTATTCCATCACGTTAAGACGCCGCACTATGACTGGCGCAGGTAGATGATCATGAATACCGTGGCCGCTCCCGTTACTCAAAACTCTGTGCGATCCGTAGATGTCGTTCTGGATCGTGACGGTCGCTTTTGTCGAAGATTACCACTATGCATACTGCTCTGGATGGATCATGTTGCTTGTTATCTTATGGCAAGTGTAGTTTGTACATAGTAAAAGTGTTGTAGTATTTTGGAGCTTGCCGTCTGGATCAAGACTTGAACCGCTGACGTCGGCATCGTTATTCCAAACGCCGGCTCAATTGAGAGAAACCCAGGTATCAAATCGATCTACCTACCCGTGTCCCGGGACGACTTTCTCCAGGTTGAGGTTGAGGCCCCCCTGTAGCAGTGCGACGGTAGGTAACATCCAGCCCCTCCTCACATGGCAAGACAACGGGACGTTCAGCGGGAAACAGAGGGTGACTCTTGAGGATGTCGTCAGCAGAAACCTCCCCAGAATAGCAGTAACCAGAGGCCACCACCACTGCTACACTACACTGCTCCATACAACACTCACAACATTCACCAATGCGCTGGAGCTGCAATAGAGGCGAGCTACCTAAAAAGCGGAGGCTTGATTGCCGTCCACCAAAAGAAACCAACACAAGCTTTGATCAGCCCTGGAGCCACCAGGTGGTCTTAGTTCTGCCCAGCCAACGTCGTTTCAGATTTGTCCATCGACCTTTTTCGACAATCACAGGTGATTCCACACAATTCTTCGAAAAACATTGCGATCAGCTTCAACAATTTTCATCCCCACAAACTTGGCAATGGCGAGATTGTTCTTTTTAACACATGCCACTTTTACGAAGCCCGCCCGACCTCGGGTCTTGCTACGAGAAGGGGGTATGTACGAGCGTAAGGGCTGTAGTGGTTGTACCGCCTGGCGTGGCCTGTCCCAGCGGCCAGCCTCCAGCGCAATCTATCTGTGGGGCCAGGGTATCATGTCGTCACCCTACCGATGCTGGCTCGTTTCATGATTAAATTGACATTCTCAAAGAGAAAAAAGCAAAAAGACAGGAAGGCCGGACGGCTGTTTTTGCGCAACACGTGAGCTCACCTGCCGTCCGGCTGTCGCTCCCGTCGAAAAGGACAAAAAAGAAAACCCGATTGAACGCAAAGGACCGATGGAAGTAAAACGCCATGAATTTGTTCATGCTTAAAAATGTGCCGGTGGACGTTTTGTCGTGGTGTCGAGCGCAAAATGTTTCCTCGGGCTCTCTCTTCGGGCTGCCTCGCTTATGAAAAGGTGCGCAGCGCACACGGCACGGAGGGCCGCGACAGACACACACACTCTCTCTCCCGCCATCAGTGATACTGCAGGTTAGATGGATGGGTGCGACACCCATCGATAAGATATGTCTTCGTGAGAAACACGATGTAAGACACTGCCAGCAACCAATGATGCCAACTGCTGCCTTGGTCCAGATGGTTGAAAAGGTCCCTTTATGGCACCTGCCTGTGGAAAACCAAATGCGACCGCAGCCATACTGCCGGATCCAGCAAGTACGTAGCGCTTTGTGTGTTTGGTCAATCCGTGTTCTCCATATCGGGAGACCGGGCACGACAGTTCTGAGAGAAGCTCAGACGGTCAATCGATCAAGACTGACCTGACCTGACCGTCAGTGTACGACGTAGCAGCGGCAGACTGAGCGACAAGAGTCCGTTGATTCCAGAATGCTGTGCCGTATCAAAATACCTCTTTGGCGCGTCCTTGTGGAATCTGCCGACTGATGAGCCACCCCCGGTATTACGCAAACCCGGAACCCACGCCGGTGGTAACCCATCCAACCTGGTCAGTTCATGCCCTCGAGAGCGAAGCCCACTGCACGGGCCCTAGAAGTACAGAGCGAGAAACCCCCAGAAGACAAGTGAGATAGATGCCGCGTCAATTGCAGATGCCATCAAAGACACCTGCCCGTGAATCAAAACACACGAGTCTTGAACGCACGAGGGCTCGGCTCCGTTTCCTCGGTGCTGCCCTCCTATTTATGGCGCGTGCGAATGGAGAAGGTGGTTTCGGTTTCGTGTTTTTTTTCTTCCCCTTGAACCCAGAACCCACGCCGTTCGCTCTTCTATGGAGCGTTGCAACGCTTGATTGCGCCCACCGGCCAATCACAGGCGAGCGCCGTCCAAATATGCATCCCGTTTCGGAAGGCCAGTAGAACATTCTCCCGCCATCGTTCCATGCCCACGATACCACTGTAACCCGTGATTCTAGACTTTTCTCTCTCTTCATTTCTATTCTCTGGCGGCATGATATTCCCGCAAAACCGCGAGGTTGAGACCGTGGCTTGGCATCGCCGCACCGGCATGGCTATAATACGAACGGTTGCATTAGATACCGGACAAAGTCGGGCCTGGTGGCCGAGACAAGGGATTTTAAGTATATCAGAAAAGTTGCAGAGCTTTCTTCAGCAATTGCATTAGTTTGGAGCTGCAAAATCAACGTCTCCGTATAATCTGAATTAGCATGTGGACAAGTATCCAACTTCGAATCAACGCCCAGCTGACACGAGCAGCTTCACACAATCTTGACAGCCCCGAAATGTGCATAGTATGCCAGTCTTGGAAGTTTGTTTGCGATTGGAATGTTGTCTTGATCAGACACGTGCTGGCCCGTTGATGAGTCTGAATCAAAGGGGCCATCCGAGAAAGAAACATGCTCGCCATAAGGCGAGACATGACTGACAGAAGCTTACCAAAGTACGCATCAATGACAGGTCTCATATAGATAGAAGTGGTACTATATCAGTTGGGACACTGAAACTATATTGTGGAATCACCACCGTCTTGAGGATCAATACGGCGAATGGCTGAATACAATCGCAAAGCCAAAGTATGCAGCAAGTCTGAGCGTGCTCCCAACCAAGTGACTGCATCGTATACTTCCGCCATGGTCTTGGTGTTGAGATGGCCCGAGTTTCTGGCTACAGCCGTTCGGTGCTGCACTCTTTACCACCGTTGAATCTGTTGCGAAGACCTCCATCTTAGCCTACCTGGTGAGAGCAGGCCTTTGTTCATGTCACCACTGCCTTCGAGGTGGAATCGCCAGATATCTATGGCGAGAGCCCAGACAGCACCATTCGCTCGGCTATCCTCACTATTCTGCTCGTCGCTCTCATGTCTCCTTACGGTGTCATCCATGGACCTCGTGGTCTGATGCCAGTATTTAAGGAGCATGGAACTACCGCTGTATCGACACCTTCAATAGGTGCAAATCCACGGCCACGTACCCAGCAGTTCTCGGCGCAAACGTCGTTTGGTTCGCTGATTATAGAAAATTTGGGCCAGAGGCTGAGTCTTTTCGCCTAGATGTCCCCTCTATGAACTGGAGCTGATCCGAACGAGGCGGACAATGTAGCGTTCGATGCCTCTGTCGCACGAACGTGGTGCTGGAAGGAAATGCCATCTGCCCGGCAGTTTTCTCTGGACGAGAGATCAGCATGTCGATCATGCTTGGGCCAGAAGCATCCACTTCACGTCGTTTCCCTCTTGCATAGTCCGGTATGCAGTCGCGACCATGATGGGCCCAGTCTTACATTTTTCTCTCGACGGCGAGCCCTCTTCCCAACGATTTCCTCGGACCCGGCGGCGCCTGTATCTCCGAGGTGGCAGGTAAGCCGTCGGCAGCCACGCAGAGCACGATAAGTTTCCTCTCCCCGCAATCGATAATCGCAGACTGCCTTCAGCATGGGGCCCACGAATTGCATCAACCATACTTGACTCGGGGCCGAATCAGAGCCCCCAATACCGCCAGGTCCAATGTCCACTTCTGCGCCATGGACCGTGTGCGGTAAGCATAAGTATGAACCTGCGGGACGGCTCTTATACACTGGGGAGTATGTACGCGTGTATGTATGTATGCACTGAGAATTTAAGGTGCCCCGTTGCCGGGCCAAGATTTCCGGTATCCGTTCTGCTCACCTCGAGGACGGCAGATTTCAGAGAAACGGCTGCGAACCTGGGTCTTGCGTCATCGGTTGTTATATCACGCATTATTCGTGCGCGGTCGGAGGTCGAAAGGGGGTATTCGCCGTTGAGTGAACGGTCAAGAGAGAATGACGAAGTTTGAGCAACATACGATATGGTGCCGCCTTTCCAAGGAGGAGAGCGTCATGAGTAATTGTTCTTGTCAGTCGCCGGTCTTGACTTCTTCGATGCGTCGATGGCAAAAGATCAAATCGCTGATCAGGAGTAATTGATCCATGGCAAAGAGACAATCGTTGACCTGGCATCTGCATCATCCTTGGCCTGACTTATTGATATTCAGGCACTAGTTTCACAGATCAACATCTAGGCTTCGCAAAGTAGTCGTAGATCTACAACTTACGCGTGGTTGACTTGCTGCGGTTCTCAGATCTCACGAGTAGGATGATAATGTATGTCGCATATGCTCGCTCCATGGCGATCCCCATCCCTCTTTGATCGGAGCACGGAGGATGGTCACTCCAAACCGCCGACCTGGCGGCATTCCGTCCATCCATCGGAACTATCTTGGCAATAATTTAGACGTGAAATGTTTGAGGCATATAATTGTACGTGCAGAGCAGTCAGTGTAAGCACGGTCAAAGCTTGAAGTGGCAGCGATTCCCATGCCTGTTCTCTGTGATATACTGGAGGACTTGGACGATATAGAGACAAAAAAGGAGGAGGCTGGACTTTGGACATGCCTATAGAAGCACATCATGTCCAATTGAAGCACAGTCATGTCAAAGATAGCCAATCACTTGTGTTTCTGCCCGAGTATCGTACCCGCCGACTTCCTTATCCGGCCGTGCCAAGAACAAGGCTCTGCAAGAGCAGACCTAATTCAAGGTTGTTGATCGCAAAGCCTATATAAAGAGCGACCTTGCCTTATTCGGCATATATATCTCAAAATGTCTCACCAGGAGGGCCTGGAAGGAGCTGGGAAACAGGCGACCGTTTTGGCGGATGGCCATGGGAGAAACGGCAACGGGGAGGCGCAACGACGTCGAGGGTGTAGATAGAGTTCGGGGCTTGATTCAGATTGCGACGGAGGCGCGCAGGACGCCCGGACTAGCCAAGGGGTAAGAAACGCTTCTCCTGCTGCGAACTGCGAGGGAAGGATAGAACAGCGAAAGCACGGCGACAGACGAGGCCGCGTAGGGCTACTTGGCCCTGTAAGACAGGAACCACGCTTCCCAGGCCTCTGGTGCGCGCCAATACCACGACCCGGCGGTACTCTGTCATGATAAGGTTTTTCCATTAGAAATCTAGGTGGTCGAGGTATGCAAGCATGGTGTTGCGACTTTCCAGCCATCAGCCAATGACGGGTGCAGCTTGGTTTCCATGGCCACAGCGTGGGAAGAGAGGAGAGAACGTGAATCCTGCGTTTGACAAGCAATCTAATGCCCACAAGGGCCGCTCCCGCCCAGCCGCAAGAGATGGCTTGGGATCTGCTTGCTACCCGGGGTACCGATCTCTGCCACGTTCCGACTGTCAGACAGACAGGTACCAGTCGTCTTATACTGGGTCTCTAACTCTCTGGACGAAGCAGAGTCCGCGGTTGCATGCGGGAACACGCAGCCAGACAGCATGGCAGGACGAGATCTCCCCTCGACTCCATACAATTTTGCTGTTGACCATGACCAGCCCCCAGGGAAATAGCCCACGTTCCTACAGATTCCCACGCTCTGGAGGCGTCCCAGGGATCTCTTGCATCCGTCCACGATGTAGGTATATAAGGGCCGGGTCTTATCCTTCCGGCGCATACTCTGATCTCTGGTCTCGTTCCACCGCATCCAGCACATCCGCCTCTCGAGACAGCCCTTCGTTTACTAGTGCCAATGCCAAGTCCATCTTTTTCACAATAGTATCAAGCCACCCACGCCAGCCCACCATGCTGAGATCGCTGTTAACGTACGCCACGCTCCTGGCCGGCGCAGTTCAGGCCCTGCCCGTCGCCGAGGAGGCCGCCATCGCAGAGATGGAAGCCAGGAGTAGCAGCAGCATACCGACGGAGGAGAACGGGGCGTGCTACGTGGCCGCGGGCAGCTCGTGTCCGACCACGGCGGTCCTGTCCAACGGGGACCACGACGACGGCAAGAGCATTGGCCTCGTCCTCCACAACTCGGACACCCAGGACCGCATGTTCTTCATCTACAAGAACAACTGCGACTGCGTGCCGGTCAAGTACCTGACGATCCCGGCGGGCGGCAAGAAGTTCGTGGCCTTCCCGGCCGACTTCCAGGGGCGGCTGCAGCGCGGGACGACGCACAACCTGGACGGCAAGACGCACCGGCTGGGGACGTGGATGGAGTTCTCGTGGGACAAGAACGGCTGGGGCTGGGCCGACGTGTCGCTGATCAAGGGCTGCGACGGCGCCGTCAGCGTCAAGGCCATCGACGGCATCGGCGCGTCGCAGGGCTTCACCGACGACGTCGACGTGCTCGTCGGCGCGCCCACCGGCGCCTACAAGAAGAAGGCCGGCGGCGGCGCCAAGGTCATCATGGAGACGGAGAACGTCTCCGACTACAAGGAGATCTACACCACGCCCAGGAACTGGCTCGCCGGCAAGCTCGGCTGGGACAAGGCGTACATTGACGACTACCATGGCAACCCCGATATCTGCTCCACCAATGGCCGCTTCGACATCACCTTTTACCCTGGACGCTCTTGAGCAGCAGTCCTACAGACACTTGACGACTTTCTTCTTCTTCTTCTTTATGAATCATCACGGGGTTCCCTTTTCATTCTTTGATTCTGGTTAGGCATTTGGAAAAGGACGGCGTCCTCGGGGGCAGGCTCTCGGAAAAGAACAAAAACAGAATGATATCCCTATAATGGGGATTTCAAGCGGGCATCACGACATACGACCAGAGAGCGGGACATGACACGCACCGGTCGACGCGGACGGGCAGGAGTCGTCGGCGTACAGATACGATTTGCTTTTTTCAACCATTAACGATGACAGATGACGGACATGACAACAACATTTCCAGCCTAGAGGCTGAAGAAGCTACACATGTGTATATATGCTTACCAAAATAACATCAAGAGACTCGCTCTCAACATTTGAGTCCGAATACTCGTGTACATACTTGATGTACATAGTCTTCCTGTTCAAAGCAAGATATTACATAGCATACATAGCTTAAACGAATGAAAGAAACATTCAAAGTGACTTGAACGCACTCTGATGGCCGTGAACTGCGGAAAGTAAGGTCGGTACTGAATTACCGTTGCTCCGATGCCAGTGGACTTGTGCCTTCACGAGTGCCAAAGTGCTGCCACACTGTTTTAAACCTTATCTAGTGCGGCCAGCCGTTGGAATATCGCGCATGTTTTTCTTCTTCTTCTGGCCGTTGTCAGAGTGGAAGGGGTCAGCCGTTTCCGCCCTGCTAGCTGCAATGAAGAAACCAGCTTTGGGCACATGAAATCTGACTGAGGTCTGACACTGGGTTCAGCCGCTCGTGCCGTTATGCTATCGGACTATCATTGGGCCATGAATGAATGTATGACGACAGTACATAGGGCTTGGCCAGGTCAGAAGAAGAATTGTGTCACGGGATCAGAGAAATTCACATGCGAAAATCCACAGAGAGAAAGCAAACAGTAGTAATGCGAGACTAAAATAAACAGACCGCCGGGCTCGAAATGAGGGACTCCATATCTTCGGCAGACCTGGGGAAACGAGGAGCCATGAGGAGCCCCGAGTCCCCCGACCCCAAAGGCCAAAGACCAACGAGCCCAGATTCCGGGGGTGTGACACTTGGGAAAGTCTCAGAAGCAACAAAAACAGCAGCGAAACGAAGTCCGTTGGTCCACGCAGCTAACCTTATCGTGGCCTAGATAGCAGTTATGGAGTCTAGCCTCAGTATGGGGGGGGCCATTTTGTGTGGAGCGCAGGGATGGGTCCGCTTACGGACCTCGGCTCCCTTGGGTAAAGGGTCCCAAGGTCCGAACGAACTCTCACTCACTCTGATGAATACCCGTGGCCTCACTTCTTAAGGATCGTCTGTTTTGGTTTCTTTTCTTATCACAGCCATTCTCTTCCGTCACTCTTCGAAAGAGACGAACCCCAAACCACCCCAGATCATATAGAATTATCTCTCACGATGCCTCCGAATCCGGACTGGGTCAAGAAGCTGACGCCGGCCGCGCCGCAGGGTGCCGACCTGCTCGCCGCCGAGCGCGCCTCCAGCAACATCAATGTCGACCAGCTGGCGGACTACATGTTCACAAAGGAGACCCTGGCCATGCGGGACAACATCCTGAGGATCCTGACCGCCGACCCCGTCTTTGACAAGTCCCAGAACTACTTCCAGGGCCGCGAGGACCGCATCAAGGCCTCGCTCGGCAAGGGAAAGCGCCTGCAGCAGCTGTCGGTCAAGCACAACTGGTCGCAGGAGGAGTACCAGTGCGCCAACGACCTCCTGAGCGAGCCCACCCCCTACGGCCTCCATGCCACCATGTTCCTCGTCACCCTGCGCGAGCAGGGCACGCCCGAGCAGCACGAGCGCTTCCTCAAGAAGGCCGAGAACTATGAGATCGTAGGCTGCTACGCCCAGACCGAGCTCGGCCACGGCTCCAACGTCAGAGGCCTGGAGACGACGGCGACCTGGAACCAGCAGGACAAGACCTTTACCATCCACTCGCCGCACCTGACCTCGTCCAAGTGGTGGATCGGCTCCCTGGGCAAGACGGCCAACCACGCCGTCGTAATGGCGCAGCTCATGATCGACGGCCGCAACTACGGCCCGCACCCCTTCGTCGTCCAGATCCGAGACCTCAAGACCCACGAGCCGCTGGAGAACGTCCACGTCGGCGACATTGGCCCCAAGTTTGGCTACAACACCATGGACAACGGCTTCCTGCTCCTCAACCAGGTCAAGGTGCCGCACGTCAACATGCTCGCCCGCTTCTCCCACATCGACCCCGAGACGGGCAAGTACAAGCGGCCGGCGAACCCGAACCTGGTCTACGGCACCCTGACCTACATCCGCAGCAGCATCGTGCTGCAGTCGGGCTCGACGCTGGCCCGCGGCGTCACCATCGCCACGCGCTACTGCGCCGTCCGCCGCCAGTTCCAGGACCTCGACGCCAAGGGCACCGACGTCGGCGAGAACCCCGTGCTCAACTACACCATGGTGCAGGTGCGCCTGCTGCCGCTCCTGGCCGCCACGTACGCCCTGCACTTCACCGGCCGCGGCATGCTGCAGATGTACCAGGAGAACCAGAAGCGCATGGCGGCGGGCCGCGACGCCGGCAAGCTCAGCGACGCCAACCGCCGCCCGGGCCCCGAGGAGCTCAACCCGGGCACCGACCTGCTGGCGGACCTGCACGCGACGTCGTGCGCGCTCAAGGCCTACGGCAGCACCGTGGCCGGCGAGGGCCTCGAGGTCTGCCGCCGGGCCTGCGGCGGCCACGGCTACAGCTCCTTCTCCGGCATCGGCACCTGGTACGCCGACTACCTGCCGACGCTGACCTGGGAGGGCGACAACTACATGCTCACCCAGCAGGTGTGCCGGTACCTGCTCAAGTCGGCGCGCGCCGTGCTGGCCGGCAAGGGCGGCGACAACGACACGACGCGCATCCTCAAGGCCTTCCTGGCCCGCCGCGACGTCGGCGCCTCGTTCGACGTGCTGGCCTCGGACACGGAGCTCGTCGAGGCGTTCGGCTGGCGCGTCGCGCACCTGACGTTCGAGGCGCTGCAGCGCCGCGACGAGGAGAAGCGGCCGTGGAACAGCCTGCTGGTCGACTTCCACCGGCTCAGCACGGCGCACGCGCAGTACATGACGGTCAAGTCGTTCCACGACGCGCTGGCGCACGACTCGGCGACCACGTCGTCGCTGGACCGGCAGACCATCACGATCCTGCACGCGCTGTTCCGGCTGTTCGCGCTCAACACGCTCGAGCGCGAGGCGGCCGAGTTCTTCTCGAGCGCCGCCGTCACGGTGCGCCAGATCACGCTGGCCCGCCGCGCCGTCATGAAGCTGCTCGAGGAGGTCCGCCCCCACGCCGTCCGCCTCGTCGACGCCTGGAAGTTCTCCGACTGGCAGCTCGACTCGTCCCTCGGCCGGTACGACGGCAGGGTCTACGAGGACATGTTCTACCGCGCCAGCGAGCTCAACCCCCTCAACAAGGTCGTCTTCGACCCGTACCCGGACAGCAGCGTCCTCTTCAGGAAGGACGACCGGGTCAAGAGCAAACTATAGAAGATGGGGACTGCATCACCTAGACAAGACAAAGGGAAAAAAAGACTTGGGACGACATACGACATGAAATCTTTTTAGAATTTATTTTTAGAGCACCATTGAGATTAGAGCCCGTTTGTTATGTATTTGTATATCTATATATGACAGCCAATTTTGGATAATCAAAGAAATCAAATATACCATTTCTTGTGTTCTGACAGCATCCCCATAGCTATTGTCTCTGTCTGGGACAGGCCTGCCCTTTGTTCAAGAGAATCCGAAGTCCCACATCTTTGTAGATTGACATGAATATTGAACCTACTTGAATTTCGCAGGAAGTGTCACGGTAAAAATCACTCCTGATCCGGACATACTCTCAAGACAAGCCGAGAGAATAATGTCTCGATATAACCGAGGGTAGAACAATGGCGAATATCTCCTCTGGTATTGCATGATCCCGCCCCGAATCCGGCCCTCACAATAAAGAGCAGAGAGCATGATTCATCAGAACGAACGGCCAGGTGCTGGGGATACTCAGACACACTGGGACCTCGGTGCGCTAAAATGCTAGCAGGCAGCGAGTTGGTGGGATGGCATGTATGCGTGTGGGCGTCATCATTCTGATCTTTGCCTGGAATATGGGATGGCTAAGGTAGGGGGATGGCAAGCCATTTGCCCCCCTCGTTTGCCCCAGACATAATGAACGGTCAATGGGTGGCCGGTGATGCATAGTCCATTCTGAGGGTATCTGAGCTTTTTGAATTGCGACTATTCCCAGTCATCACGGCAGCCGAGATGGTCGTTCTTCAGGCTTTGGGCATCGGGTCAAGTATCGAAGTTGCAGTATTAAAAATCGAGCGTGAAATGCATCCGTGTTCTCATGCTACATGCCAAAAGCCCGTGACTTGATTCGCACTTTTCTTTACGACTTGTCGCTGAGCCTCTCTTCAGAGGGAAAATCAGGTGACCCAAACCATATGACTCCGAATGCAGCCGTCCTCAGATACCAGACCATTTTCTGTTTCGTCTAGGGTATCTGCAGACCCATGTGTTGATGACCATGACACGACGTTTGTTCGTGATCTACCCTTTACTTCTCCTCCTCAGCACCACCGACCAGGGCTTCCCGCTTGGCGGCAACTCTCTCCTGCTTGCGCTCACGGGCAGCCTTGGTCTTGGCACGCTTGGCGTCCATCTCCTCCTTCAGGGCCTTCTCGCGGGCCTTCTCGGCCTTAGCACGGTGGATCTGTAAAGGTAACATGTCAGCAGATAATTCATTGACCGAGTCTCGCGTCGGACGGCCAGGACACATCGTGAATGTTGATTGAAACACTCGCTATCGTGCAGCCCAAACAACGCAGGAAAATGCCGCCAATAGGAACAGGGATGACATACGTGCTCGACGAGGGCGCGCTTGTGCTTGAAGGCGTTACCCTTGCTGGAGTGGTACAGCTCGTGGTAGAGGTGCTTGTCGATCTTTCCGGAGGCACGGTACTTGACGAGGAGACGGCGGAGGACACGGAGGCGGCGCATCCAGAGGACCTGCGAGGGCATACGAGCATCGGCAGTACCCTTGCGCTTACCGAAGCCTCGGTGGCGACCATCGCGGCGGGCAAGGTTGAGCTCACGAGCACGGGATCTCGAGTGCATGGTGACGGGCTTCTGGATGATCAGGCCATCCTTGACGAGCTTGCGGATGGTCTGGCGGGAGTTGGCGTTGGAGATCTCGCTGACCTCGTTGGGGTCGAGCCAGATCTTGTTCTTGCCGCAGCCGATGACCGAGGCGGCCAGGCGCTTCTGAGTTCGCAAGTTGACCCTGTAGATAGGAAGATCAGCCCATTTGTCCCAGACCTCTCATGACGGTGCATGGCCCCGAGGATTGGTCATCCACGATGATGCATGCAGCATGACCATGACCAGACGCATGTCGGATATTTGATGGACAATCATCTGTTCGTATCGTTCGTAATGCCATGCTCATATTATCGCTGATGAAATTGTTCTTGCTTGTCGTGGTGCTGAATATCGATGACGAGTCTCCAACTCGAAAAAATTCGGGTCGATTTTTTTTTGTGAGGGCCGCACGTCCGACGGGCAATTCGGTCCCCAGAGCGTCCCCATCTCTTCCCATCTCCAAAGTCGCGCCATTGATAACAAACAGATGATCGCCAAAAATATCGAGGTCGTTGTCTCAAGGGGAATGCGGAATGTATGGGCATCTACTCACATCTTGACTCGAGTTTCCTGCTGGGTTGATGGTCGGTTAGTATCGTCGCTGAGGGCGAAGGGTTAAATCAGAGGATTGCAAAAAAACCGAGAGGGGCTCGAAATTGGTGAAGGCGCCTGGAGAACCCGTGACTGCCAGCTTGGGGGGAATTTGGCTGCTTCGCAGTTGCCAGACAGCAAAGATTTGTGGACTCTAAGCCCGATTAGGCGAGCTAACCCTTGGGCGAGGGCTTTGGCGCGCACAGACCACTTCCGACCTTCGACCTCGGTGATCCTCTTCAAATTATTATTCTTTCCTGCAATCGATAAGCCAAAAAAGGTCGATCGCCAGTAAATATTTGTGTATGTTTAGCCGAGCAACGAAAGGTGAAGAGTAGAAGCAAAGGACGATCCTGCTTAGTCAGTTTGATGTCTGTTGCGACTTCAATGTTGTCCATATGCCAATGGTCGCACCGCAAGGCCACAAGCTGTGACCACTGACCACCAATTTGTGTGCAAAGGGTGACAGAGTCGAATCGCACTCTTGCCGTGTCCCAAGATAATAGTGATGGCAACCAAATTTTTGAAATTGACTGGGTGACTGAATATAGTAGCTGGGTTCGTGAGACATTACAAATGCCACTGCATCCTGCATGGCCAATCTGTTCGACTTGTAATTGTGCATAGTCGCCCAACATGGCAGTCGTCCATTACAGCGCAGGTTGTCTGAACGAGACGCTCGAACATTTAATAAGCCGCATCAGTGATTGATTGGATGATGAAGATCAATTTGCATGTTATCAACCAGAGCAGATGATATTGTGATAATATTGTTGGCATTGGTCGAACTCGAAATCCAACACTTCAAGGCCACATCTAAACCAAGGTCTATGTATTCTAATCCCAGATCCAGCTGACAAATTTCATTGCTCCGGTGTACTTCTCCTCAGGCTCATCAGGATACTGGTCTGCCTGTTCAATGGCATTGTCGAGTGGGATGCTCTTGAGCGACACGATCTTGGTCTTCTTGGTAAACTTCCAGATGAGGTAGGCAAATAGGACGAGGGGGATATCACTAGGACACCGGGTTAGCAACTGGCTTGAAACAAAATGTTGAGGCCTGGTACTCACAGATAAGACGACACAAAGGTGGCCGAGTCCCATTGCCCGTCGCAGAAAACGGTGAAACCAGCGGTGAACAAGATGAGAATGCACATGACGAGCGCTACGATGGAGCTGTAGAAAGTCCACGAATTGTTCCAAGGCAGTCTGTTGGCATCGATTCCCTGCTTGCTAAGAGCCAACTTCAGCCTTATGTGGTTCAGCAGGATCGTTGCCCAACTGATCAGCACACCTGCAGCCGTCAAGTCGACGAGCCACCAGAACACAGTGTAAGCGCCGTTGGACATGCTCATGAAGCTCAGAGGCATGAAGCAGACGAAAAGACCGACACACATGTACGGCACTCCCCAGGACGTAGTGCGCAGGAAGATCTTGGGGGCTTGACCCTTGAGCGCGAGACCATAGAGCACACGAGTTCCGGTCAGGAGACTCTGGTTCTGGGCAGACCAGGCAGAAGTGATGACCACCGCATTGACGAGAGACGGGATGGCTTTGATGCCAGCAGCCGAGGCAGCAATGACAAAAGGACTCTGGGCAGCTGTGCCAGACTCATCGCCCAGGCGCTCGTCATTGCTGGCGACCAGCATGCCGACGATCAGCACGGCCAAGATGTAGAAAATGACGATTCTGGCAAAGACGCGCTTGCATGCCTTTGGAATCGCACGCTTGGGGTTCTTGGCCTCGGCGGCAGCCATGGCCAGCGACTCGACGCCGGCGAAAGAGAACACGGCGCCGGTCATCACGCTCCAGAAGCCAAGGAACTTCCCCCAGTTGCCGCTCGCGATGGGCAGCAACTCTACAAAAGGTCCCGGGTCCTGCCAGTACCTGAAGCCGATCCTCTCGGTGCCTGGGACGCCTCCAAGATTGATGACCAAGCCGAGAATAATCAGGAAGATCACGAGCAAGATCTTGATGATTGCAAAGACGAACTCGATTTCACCAAAGATTCTGATGAAGGCAAATCCGACGGCACTGGTGAGGACCATGAAGATGACGATCCACACTGCGGGGCTGATATCCGGCCACCAAAATTCGAACAAGACGCAAATGGCAGTGATCTCGGCGGGGATGGACAGGATGTTGCCGTACACCAGGTTCCAACCAATGGCAAAACCCAGGGCCGGGTCGACCAGGAACTCGGCGTGTCGGACGAAGGAGCCGGTGACGGGAAGCAGAGCGGCGACTTCTCCGAGGGCGAACTGCACGGCGCACACGACAAGACCGACGACGGCATATCCGAGCAGCGCGCCGAGGGGTCCAGCTGTCGAGACGGCACTTCCGAGACCGAGGAAGAGACCCGTTCCGATGGCACCTGCAATACCGAGCATGGACAGGTGGCGCTGCTGCAGGCCGCGCTTGAGGTCGCGGTTCTCCTCGGCGGTCACGAGATCACCGTCGTGGTCGGCGCCGAAGCTGCTGGAGGCCACGCCATGCTCGAGATTGCCGACGGCGCCATACTGGCTGATGACCTGGTCTTTGGGGTCCTGGGAGGCCATGGCGGAGGTGGAGGTGAGGAGCGGCAGTCTCGACTGGTCGACGTGGTAGTCGTCGTCTGGTCCAGACATGCTGGGGGAAGCGCCTCGGGGCAACACTGCGCAAACCTTATATATATGTTTCTCTACACGATTCACGAACCTGGGTGAAGAAGGAGGGCGCGGCGATATCCGGGACCGCACAGCTGGGGATGGCGACGCTACCGCGGCATGGTTGGGATATGGTACGCAAGCTGACGAGGATTCCGTAATGAGATGCGATGGGCTGACCCGGCCGGCAACGCTCTGGACTGCTTATCGCAAGTGAGGGCCGCAATGTCGTGATTCGGGGTGCCAGACGAGACATGGGCTGAAGGTGGGGCGCCGTCGCACAACTTGACAGCCCGCGCACAAGTTCGGCTGGGGCACATAAGGTTATGCAACCAAGGGGGGCCCGCCGACACCGTTTTCAACAATCCCCCGAATTATTGGACGCACAGCAATCTCGAGGTGGATATTCGCCCTTTTTAGTGTCGGAGCAACTGATCATATTCAGCTTCGCGCTCTTTGCTATCAATGAAGGTTGAATATCCGCTCTCGAGACCTTGCCTCGTCTCTCCATTGTGGGAGGGCGCGGCAGTTCGCCAAGGACAACTTACCATCAACTATTGGTTGCGCCTCTATTGACATTGTGTAAAGCGAATAGGCATATAAACATATTTGCTCTTACGGGTGCACCATTGATGGTCAGCATGCAAGAGCTCATCAGTGTATGCAATGCTATCGATTCATCGAAATCTCTTGTCTGATCGAGTTGAAGTCTGCGGGAGGCCAATATTAGTCGTCAACCATACAGCAACCATCACGACCTCGTACGGTATATGCAATATGCATATTTGAGGTCGAAGCACATGTTTGGACATACGTCGTTTGCTGCCCAGTCGTTTGTGGCTGAGAGTGACTTGGGCATATCTTGTTTGCCGCTCGGTCGTTTGTGACTGGGACAGACCGTATCAACACACGTGGCGGTATACTTGGATCCTGCAATGTTCGCGATTCGGCTTTCTGGTACCTATACCTCATTCCGGGCAAATGTCTCTATAGAATTAGTTTGTACGCTCATTGACAATACACCAAATCAGCCAGAGTCAGCAATAGCTTGAGTGCATACCTGAGTATCAAGAAAGGTTGTTTGTGTACGCCATTGAGTGTTCACCAGACTGCGCCATAGATACTGTATCCGTTATTCTTTTCGCATCTCATACGTAGGCTAGCCATGTTTTGCGTGAAGCCAAGCTTTCAGAACAGGTGACAACCTAGACCGTTTGATCACTGCCTAGGTTAGTAGCTGTAGTCTGTGGCTATCCGAAAGGTCATCATCTGGTCACAGCTTGATTGCTTTATACGGAATACATGAACTACCATCAAGATGCAACAAGCATAAAGCAGGCCCGAGACTACTATCGATGCCTGCAGTCAATGGTTTCCTAACTTAGCAGTGATGCAAATGAAGGAGGGCAGTATGTCATTGCGGTGTCAAAGATCCTCAGCTATAAGTACCTGAAAGCATAGACATATCTTTTGTTTGCCGGAATTCAAAGATTCATGGTTTTGATTTGAGGCGGCAAGTGACAGCTTATTGCCACCGCCTTGTGTTTGTTGGAACACCATTCACTCTGCAATTACTTAATGCCTTGGGTTTGATGATATCATTGGCCAATCAATTGCAGTTTCAGGAAGCCTAGAGGCTTTGCAAACGCGTCGAAGGGTTTTTGCAAACGCCTCGCGTTTCTGCCTGGATGCATTCTCCTTCTTCTCCCCAGTCTAGGCTGTGGCTCCTGTGTGCGTATATACTCGATCCGTTCCAGGAGATCTCAGACTAACTTTATGCTTTCTACACCCCCTTCCCTCGCAAGTTTTCGTTCTCAAACAACACTCAACTGACACCGATCTGGCTGCTGTCATCCACCCATCAAGAACCTCAAGCCAAACGCGAAGATGACAAGACAGGAGAAGATGAAGTGGACTTGCACTTCCACGGATGAATCAATCATCATGTTTCAGACGGAGACTGAATCCCGCCTCAAGATCAACTTCGAGCGCACAATTCGTGTTCCAGACAACGCTCAGACCTCGGAACTTCCACCTGGTCTAGGACACTTCCCACTCTTCAAGATTCAGGACTATGAACCAGACTTCCGGAGGCAGTCGAATCGAAAGGCGGCGTCTTTTTCCCCATGTACCGTAGGTCTCGCCAGTACTCCCGAATGTTGCCTAGAAGCTGACGAGTACCGAATGCAAACAGAGAGAGAAGCCATGTGGATCTCCTTCGAGGCCACTGCACCCTTCATGGTCAAGATCTATGCCGGCGGCGTCAACGCCATTTCTGGCGAGCACTATGCCGAAGGTCAGGCTACCAAGCTCCGCCGCCTCGAGCTCAACAGTCGAAACGAGTCGATCCAAGACTATGTCGTCGCTCGCTCTCAGCCATGGCTTGACGGCTTCGCCGTGTCACCGGGCGTTGTCAGGCAGTTCGTTGCAATGCCACTCGGCGCTGGATACACTGTCGAGGGACAATTGACCGGTCGGGAGGCGGTCGGAGGGCTTCAGATTGAGGTTACCCCAGTCGACGTCCCCAAGTGGCAACAGCGTCTCAAAGAGCGTGCAGAACGTGCCACACTACCGCGTGATCTTCCCCCTATCAAATTGGCCGAGTATGAAGGCTTTCGAATGCCTCATATCACCAAAGATTTTCACGTATTCGTCAAAACCCTGACAGGAGAGAGCTTCGATATCCCTTGTAGCGCTGAAAGCACCGTGGATCAGATCAAGAGCGCAATATTCTTGACGGGTATACCTCCGGATCAACAGCGGCTGATCTCTCATGGCGAGCACCTCGAAGATGGTAAGTCAAGCCAAAAATAGCGATACATACGAATCAAATACTAACGAAACGTTCAGGCAAAACTCTTGCCGGCCACAACATCAAGAATGTGTGAAGGTACCGAATTGTCCCTCAGGAACCACAGACTGACATTGTAATAGAATGACACTATTCATCTGATCCTCAGATTGCGTGGAGGAGGTGGTGGCCCTGAGCGCATGGGATTTGCCGCGGGAGGCGAGATCAAGCAGACGATCCACAAGGACAGAGTCGCCTGGGACCTCTGGGACTCTGATGCCACCATAGCCATCCGCGCGCATGTCTTCAACACCCAAGACTTCCAGAAAGTCACGGGAAGCGCACCACCGCCGTGTCCGGTGACGGCTGCAAATTATGCAGCAGCAGGCTTTCCATTCTTCGAGTTAGACGAGGAGGACAGCAGGATCTCGGGACAGTTCGACATGCTCAAGAGTGTCAACGAAATGGATCAGGAGAGAGGCTTGGCCACGGGTCCCGAGGCGATCGTCGAGCCGACAATCATCAAGCTCGACAAGAAGGGCGACAAGCACTCTGCCGAGACCCAGAATACGGCCAGGGTTTACAATCCGGACGGAGTGATCAACCCTGCTGGTCCTCTTCGCAAGTTTCGTTGTCTGAGGGACCTCGAGCAAGAGCTTCGGGATTTGGACGAGTAGAACAGAAGCAGAACATATCGTTCACAGGGTGAGGAACTATGTCTGGGCGTTCTCTTGTAGCTGGATGCTATGGCAAGACGCACTGTGATGGCTGGCTTTGAAATTTCTTTCGGTCGACACGTCAAGCTCTGCTCTCCCTGAAAATGCAGAAAGACAGTTGTGATGGCCACACGGATGCTTTTGTACTTATGGTTAGGTCCTTTGCACTGGGTTTCAGAAGTGAGTAAGTAGTCACAATCAGACATCACGACTCCAAAAATGACCTTTGCTGCAATCACGAACGGACAGTCGGTGCCGAAATTAGACTGACGGTATGCCCTGGAGTTCGAACTACGCAGTCACAGGTAGAACATGATATTGAGTTGCAACTGCGATGCAGTGGGTGGGAAGCAATTCACGGGGAAGTGGCGGTTTAGGTGGTTGTCCTTGCTTGCGATGCGAACTTGCATCATCCACTTGGTGGCTCCATACAGCATAACAAAGACAATGCTCAACAATACCATCAATTTCTTGGATCGCCAGCTTTACATTTTCATCGCAACAGACATATGATACGTGCTATTTGGAAATCCGGCATCCTATAACAAATCATGGGTATCCTAGCTCGACTAGCCACGAAGCCGTCAAGTCGACACAAGTGGATATTGAAAGGCAAATTCAAAACGACATTGAATCAGTTTCTGAGAGATACCCACGAGGTGCTGAAATGGCCAGACATCCATGGGCTCTTTTATGAACCGGTGGAGGGATTCTTCGACATGCTGACTGTGGACACCGATATGAATACAATCAACCTGGATGACCGTAAGTTGTTCCCAGCCACGCTGATTTCTTACCCTTGGTTCTTTTTGACACTAAGTTTTTCCCTTTGACAGTGATCAGAGTAGCTCTTGACGAAACGGTCACAACTCTCGTGTACGAGTACGCACGCATGGCCGATCAAGTGACGTCGGTCCGAGCAGGAATGATCGTCGAATATATCATGGGCCCGGAATTGCAGACCAGCTTGGAAATGAAGCCTGTGCGACTTGGCAGAATCAACACGCGTGTCGAATTCGTAGCGAATGGTACGGGCGCTTGATGAAACTTTGCCCAAAGGTGGTTTGGTCGCTAACGCTAGAGCAGATTCATATTCTGACCCAAATGAGTCGACCGTCTTCTTTTGGAATTTGAACCGATTCCTGATTCCGCTCTATTATCTCGAGTACGATGATGATGTCCTCCAAAGAGATTTAGATGGATGGGGACGATATCTGTCAACAACGTGCACACTCGACAAGGCTATAGATGTGTTCAAGAAGAACCGAAACTCGAAGATGGAGACAAAGGGTACTTTGATATCGACGGTGTTTTCCGTCATCTACGCGTGGCTCACTCCAAGCGCAATACAAAAACGCAGTCTCTCCGACTGGGACGATGGCGCACGCCAAATTAAGGCCAGGGTTTTTGCAGTACTTGACTCCGACAATGCCATTCACAGGCAGGTGGCCCGTATCGTATCGAGCAAACTCTTCGACCATGATTCTATTCTTCGAGCGCTTACGAAGGCTTCAGCCGTCCAGTCGGGCCTTGGACAGCGGGACCCGACCCCTGACTCTGGCCCCGACCTCCCAGCAGATTCCTATCGTCCAATGCCGATGCCTCCAAGAGCAAAAGCTCGAGGTTTGACCTTTGGGCGGCTACCCGAAGTGCCCAAGCTGCCATCTCTTAATTCGACTTCAGGTAGTGCTTTTTCACTTGCTGATGGCTCAGAACCTGAGTCTCCAGAAGAAGAGGCTCCGATACCGAAGTCTTTCCACTGTCCGTCTCCACCGCCTTACTCAACTCGAGACTCTGCTCTTGTACGGACCAGCACTCCAGATTCCGATTCTTCGGGAGAAGAGACTCCAATACCGGAGCCTTTCCGATATGAATATCCGCAAAAGACCTCAATACCTCGGCATGACCTACCAGGAACTATCGGGTCGAAGAAGAGATTGAAATTGAATAATGGATATAAACGTACTCCGAAGTTCAAAATCGTATCGGCTAAATCTAGAGAAACCCAGCACCTACAGAACAGTAGTCCTCAGATCACGAAGGCGAGCAACTCCGGCTATAACAGACTGAACGAACTTGCAGCCCTGGCGGTCGAGGCCATAGTGGACAAAGAAAAGGAATTGAAAGCTGAAAAAGAGAAAGCTGAAAAGGAGAAAGCCGAAAAAGAGGAAGCATCGAAAGCCAAGCGGGAGAAGCCACCCAGAGTATGGACCGAGGAGGAGTGCGAAATTTGCAGTTGCATCATATATGCACACCAAGATACTGTTCAAATCCCAGGTGGAGGTTATCAATGCCCCTCGTGTGTGAGGGAGGATAATCTCGTCTTTTGCGTGGTCTGCGAATGCTTATTCACCGAAACACCGTACACCCACCTTGACCAAAATGAGCAACCATTGTGCTTCAAGTGTTGGAAAGAAGGACCGCAAGCTCCTGGTGGCAAAGTTATGAATGACCTCACCGACAATGTGCTAATTCCTAATCTTCTTGATCTCGATTTGGAAGCACCGTATTACCAACCTCAGCCGACGAAATCTCAAAGCAAGGAAGAGCACCAGGATCGAATGGACCTTGACGATTCGGATGCTGGAGTTCACAAGGAAAAATCGCAATCAATAGCCCAGGCGAGTGTTCCTCGTTCACCGAGGTAACAGTTTTGCATTACTGACCATCATAATTGAATTTAGGAAGAGAAGAGTGCGACCATGGATCTTGGTAACGATGACAGCGACTCGGGCACGAGCCTGATATTGAAGGAATCAGAACGGATCAAGGTATCCACTGACAACATGATCGCATCGTCAATAAGAGATTACAACAAGTTTGGGGTATAGCAAGGAGCGCGGCCTTATGTCTTAAGGTTATGTCGTTTCGATTCATGCAGAACCATTACAGAGTAGAGAAAACGGCATATATACCTATCCATAGCATTGATTTTGAGCGAGTCCAAACGGCTCACTGCTCAGAGTAGGATGATAGGATAGTCTAGAGCTTCTAGCCTGTAGATTCCAACAGATAGGCAAGCTTTACATCTCTAACCATCCCTCAGTTTTCAATGGCGAGAGAGTCGAAGAGCGCAATTTCTCGCAACAGAAGGCGTACATGCCACTCCACTGAAGCACTCATCCAGCTCTCTTTCGCACGCAAATATTGGTGGCCCTTCATCTCATTGGTCCGTCTCGATGCATCCTGTACAGGTACGGGCCTGATCACCTGCCGCCGAAACTCGTGCCGCAGACGGCTCTATTTGAGCACTTTTGCGTGGGTTTACCACTAAAGGGGCTCGTGGCCTCTCGGTCCGTGCCGACACGATGGACGCAACTATAATCAATACCGCAAATGTATTAGAACTGGTATTCGGTTGTCAAAAGGTCTCGAGCTTGCGCTGCTGCTGCTACTGCGTTGCCCAGATGATGATCCGACGGGCCAGGTCTAAAGGACAGCATGATACCTGTCGCAATGTTCGCAAAAGTGCTCAACGCACTTCCCCGTCTGGAGATCCGACGATCTTTTAGACATTTGGTTGAGTCGTGTCTGTGTAAACTCCTGTAAGTATTGGTGTCATTGGTTACATATATGGGAAACACGTATGGCCTGTTTGTCTTCTCTCCAGACCTGATCTTGTATACTTTACCACATGAAATACATTCACCTCGCAAGATCTTGACACGCAAGAAAAGGGAGAATAACATGCACCCAAGCCGCCTGTCGATGAAACTGCACCCCCTGCGGAGGGGCTACGCCACGCTCCGCGACACCGGCGACAATATACCGGACCCCTGCCTGGCGCGGTGGCCGGCCAACCCGCGGTGCAGCCCCTACGACATCCTCGAGCAGGGCCGGCACGCCCGGTACTGCAAGCGCCGCTTCTACGAGCTCGTCAAGGTCTACCACCCGGACCGCTGGCAGCACGCCACGTACCACGGCGTCGGCAAGCACGTCCGGGTCGAGCGGTACCGGCTCATCGTCGCGGCCAATGCGATCTTGTCGGATCCCGTGAAGAGGAGGGCGTATGATGAGCGCGGGGTCGGTTGGGAACCGGATATTGAATGTCGGGCTGGTGGTGCTGCGCATCACGATAAGCGGGAGGGTGACTCGCGGGGCCCGGGAGACGCGAGTAGGAACGCGACCTGGGAGGACTGGGAGCAGTGGCGGTCCCGGCAGGCGGCGGCGGCGGCGAGCGGCCGGCAGAAGCAGAGCGCCGTGTTTATATGTAACAGGAGCTTCGCCCTGATCCTGGTGCTGTTCATGGTGGTGGGCGGGTGTGCGCAGCTCGTCCGGGCGGACCACGTCGCGAGGAGGGTGGCCGGGCGGCAGGACAAGATTCACGGGGTGCTCTCCGAGGAGTTGCTGGAGATCAAGAGTCGCAGTGTGGGCATGTCGGATCGGAGGGTGCTTGTGGATGCGTTTCTGAGGAGGAGGATGGGAGCCAGATGTGAGGGGATGGGTGGTTGAGGTATAGAAGAGCAATGGAGTTATAGCATTGATTTGATTTATTGTAGTGGACAGTGTTCATTCAGGTGTATATTTGCCATACGATTTTGTAATATTTTATGTACACTTAGGCAGAATGGACGACTGGTCTGTCATGATATACTTGTTTCAGTTTTCCGGTTATACTGCATAATCTATTTGAGGTATGTATAGAAGACAGACACTTGCTCTTCTTTTGTATGTTCTTGGCCGCTATGACCTCAAATAGGTTATACAGTATACTCTTGACCTACCAATCAATCGGAATTCCATGAGTAAACTCGAATTCCCTTTTTACGATTTACTGATCGCTCAACCTGAAAGCGAGTGACATTCTACTTTGACTGCAACAAGCTCGAAACATGGCAACTTGGTAGAATATAATGCGGTCTCAAGACATTTTTACGTCATTCATCCGTCGACTTGTTCTTCGGTTCGAGCTTCGTGACTGCCAAGATGACGGCGCCTGTTGTGTAACAGGTTCTTCAGCCTGCGTCTAGACCGACAGCTCGGGACGGACTTGGAGATATAGTAGCGGATATAGAATAGAGCGGGAGCCGACTTGCAAAGGTATCGCAATGACGAACGGACAACGCTCGGGAGTATGTTTTATATATCGGTGGTCGGGTCGTTGTCGTTCTCGAAGTGACACCTGCACGTCAGAGCGAGAGTTGGTCGTACGAGTTACGGCTAATCGGTAGGGTCTTCGGCGTGGGATGGGCGATTCTCTTTTGCTTGTTCGTAGAATAGAAGCTGCAAATATTGACAAATAGTGAAGAGTGGCTTCTCTATATCGTGGCCCAGTCACGGCCTCACCAGTCCGAGAACAAGAGGTTGTAGTATATTGTAGTTGGTGAACGAGGGACTACGGCGACCTTTAAATGATAGAAAGGGACCCGGATGAGACGGGGTCGGAGGGGCCAAACTTTATTTCCCATCAACGGCCACCCCTTGCACAAGGATCTACCGCCGTTTCGTTTCTAAACTCTCAAAACTGGTCTTGTCCTCAAAACGATACGATCTGATCTGAGCCATGAGCAGCGGGATATCGGATGGGGAAGGTTATAATACGCACTGCCAAGACGGGGCGTGGGTACAGGCAATACTAGTGTGGGGCTTTTCCAACGGCGCCGGGACGAAAAATAAACTTGCTCATATTCTCTCACGAATGGGGTCGTTGATGTCCAATTGGATGTTGGCGTATTTTCGTTCAAGATTTCCGTACCGGTCGTCCAACGGCTTTTGTACCGACGGTACCTTCTTGTACAGGAGGTTGACTACTGTAGGTACTCAATCACGGCATGGGAGACGTACGTATTCTAGATGGACTGCATTTCTGCTACGTCTCCAGACGGGTCTACATGTAGGTTGCTAGGTATAAGGTGCAACTTGTCCAGTATTGAACGATAAACTGCCTTGACCGCGAGAGGCACCAAGCATCAGCAGCAACATCAGCATTGGCGTAAGCATCAATAAGCGCCACTGATTGGGCACCCTCCCGTCCAAGCCAGGTGAAGAATGGGGGAGAGCAACGAATAGTATCATGGGATCAACAGGGACTACCTATGCACAGTCCAATGGCTGGAGGCTCAAATCCTTGAAAGGGCCAGTCCGGCCGAATATAATCACCAGAGACCGTCGACACGAGCTGCACGAGGTTACATTGTAGGCGGTCGATCATGAAGTAAGATTGGAGACGGAATCCCCAGCTGCTTTTCAGTGGTGGAGGCCTAGGTACGTGGTTATTGAAGACGTGCACATAGAGTTGAGGTAAGGACTGAGATATACCTTTGAGGAATCTGCCCTTGCAAATGCGTTGTTATAATCGCTCCTCGCAAACCAATTTGATCTGCACTTTCGAGCCCCCATTTGATATCTTCTGCCCGAGCCGAGGCGATCGGAAACAGGACTGAAAACTTGGTCCGCTCCTTGCTGTTGTTAGTGGGCTGGCGACAATCGGGCAACGTAATCCCAGAAAATTATGTGGTGGCTGCGCCTGCGAGTTTCAGCCCAGCGTGTTGACAAAGGCAGACCAAAAGACCAATTCTCCCCAGGACTTGACGACAGGAGCGCAGATAGGAACATCTTTCGTGTACAACAGTCCAGTCGCTCGCTACATATTCATCGCAGCATCTGCCATTGACCGATCCCCGGCGAGGATATTCCCCGTATCCTGGATCCCATCCAGACGGATGGTGCGTCCGTGTGACTCCAAGACACCCAATCTTCAGTGGCCATCCTGAGACCTAGGCAGCCCCTCGGTTGCCACTACTGCCACTGTTTGTCGCTGGTGCACCCTCGGACCTCCCACTGACTGGGTCGAGACCAACGAGGGGGCTCAGGTGCCATGCGCGAATCCTCTGGATCGACTCTGTATCTGCTCACTCACCTGGTCAGACTCATCATTCCGACCTTCACATTCTGCTGATCAAAAAGAAATCTTCGCATCTCTACCGCCGCTCGCGCACCGACTCGGCACATTCTTTTCTGCGACTACCTTACGGGTCGCATCCATCGCCCACGAGATAAGGGCCCACGCCATCGGTTCAGCGGGAGCGCTTAGGTTAAGCAGTAGAGCGCAGCGCCATCTTCCAGGTAGCATCACACTGGGTCCCGGCGGGTTTTCCTTGGACCATAGTGGAGGCGCCCGCTACACACACCAAAAAAGTTGACAAGAGCCGCCCGTAGCACAACTCTAAAACACAAAGGGGACCTTTTGGGGGACCAACCAACCCCTCCGTGTCCCGTGCCTGGGTGCCCTTTTCCCATTGTCCGGATTTCCCATTCTACGAGAACACATCCGCCGACCAAGAAGCCGGATCTTTGCTCAAGGTTGTCTCGGCCCCGGAGCCCACGCCACACCACATCACGCAGAGAGCCGCAGGTCCTGGATTGCTTCTCTTTCCCCGGAGCCTCGTATATTGTCCGAAAGCTGCATACGCCCGGATTGGTCTGCTCTTCGCCGGTGCCGATCGCACAATGCCGCTCATCAACGGTCAAAAGATGGCCTGGTACGTTTGTCTCTCTGTCTGTCTGCCTTGTCTCTGTCCCCCGAATCCCCACCAACGGCCGCAAATCTTCTCGGCCATGCGCCACATGCAGAAATGCATTCTGCCTCAATCCCGCGCAGCTAGACTGTGCTTTTGTGATCTTCAACGATGCTGACCTTCAGGTAGTGAGCCATGCATTCGTGGTCATCGCTCGACCACATGCAACCACGCCGCCGAGCGTGTCATGGTCCCTGTCCGCAAGCCCGGCAGGCCGCTGAATGAATGTCCACATCCGCGGGGAAGCAACTGCGGATGCAGGGACCTCACTGTCGCCATCCCCAGGAAAAGAAAGTGCGAGTGCGTCGGCGACAAGTCTGCCGCCCCCAAAACCTCGCTCACGCAGACCTCTGCAGAGGCTGTTCGTCCCGGGAATGCCTCAGCGTCGATCAAGGAGCCGCAAGAGGCTGAGCCGTCCTCGTGTTGCCAGCCTAAGACGTCGGCAGGCGAAGCATCGGCCAGCGTTCCTTCTATCGTGCCTGCTGTGCCAGCTTCAGCACCCATGATTCAGCCTCAAACTCCAGTCGCTTCCATGAATGCGGCTCAATGGGGCGCAAACTTGAATTGGAACTTTGGTGCCCTGAACTCGTCGCAAATGCCCCAGCCATTTCCGGGCTTCACCGCATCTGTTTCGCAACAACACCAGCCCGTCCATAGTATGCAAGCCACTCCGCAAGTGCAACACGCCAGGATACCACAGCCTGCCGAGGCAGCAGCTTCAATCTCGAAGAAGAGCGACTCTGATGACGAAGTCGAGGGAAGGTCATCACAAGACGAGTCGACCTCATCCTCAGCCACGGATGAACCTGCCTCACGATCAAGCTGCTGTTCCACGCGATCCAGTAGTACGGCACAGTTTGCCTCTACGCCTGGCACCACATCTCCTCGCTCTTCGAATGCTTCATCCTACGCGGGTCATTCCCGCTCCAACTCCAGATCAAGGGCAGCAACGAGGTTACGAAAAGATAGGTAAGTTGTGCTTCGTCAATGACCGTTTGACTTGCATACCTGACTGTAATTCTAGACAAAGCGTGTCATCCATAGCCACGGCGGTACCTCAGGTATTGCCTGAGGCGGCGAATCGCCCTACCATTCCAGTCATGCTGCAAAGTCCGGTCTCGCAGATGCCCATGCAGCCCATGATAGCACATCCTCCTGCATGCACAAATTGTGGTCATGGCCAACCAACGATCCTGATATACATGCCCTTTGGACCCCCTACGCAACCTGTCGCATATACAGGTACCGGTGGCCCTGTATACATGATGCAGCCGCCGCAGCAGTCGCAACAACCGCAGCAACCACAACATCCGCAACAACTGCAACAACCGCAACCAGCGCCCGTGAACATGACGCCTCAACACGAGTTCCCCTTGAATCCACCCATGACAGCCATTACTGTTCCGATGGCCGGCTGTGCGAGTGACACGACTGGAACGGGTGCCAGTCATAAATGTCATTGTGGTCCCGGCTGTCAGTGCATTGGCTGCCTTGAGCACTTACTCAACGACGCGACTAGGGAATACGTTCGATCGGCGCAAGAGTCCTTGTACGATTTCAGCTCGCCATACACTGGTATGCAAGATATCGACCCGGTAGCCGTGCCTACAGCGCAATCCATTGCCAATTTGACCCTCAGCCCAGAACAGACACTGGCCCCTGAGGACTTCTTTTTCATAGACTATCCATCAGGACACAGAACATACCCCGGATGAGCGAAACGCGATGAAGGAATAAAGAAGAAGAAAAAAGAGAAAAAGGAATGACATCGGTTTCTGGCCCTGCGAAAGTGAAATACATCACATTTTATCGTAGCAGCCGAACCCCCGACCTGCCGCTTAGTACTGCGGAACAGGTCAACGTGGCCTGGAATAAGCTGAGCGCCGAAAATACATAAACCAAAGAGGCCCAGTGCGAATGTAATGCATATAAAGCCCACGGTCCGCCCTTTGGCAGCCCCAGCAGAGACGATATTTACAACCTCTGGCGGACCTACGGTAGGGGCCCCATCATAGCGAAGATCGTTTATTTGGCCTATTCTTGGCAAGCTTTGCCTCGCAGGCTGGCGATGATCGACATCTAAGCAATAAACGAACGATTCTGTTCAACTGCTGAATATTTCTACCATATAGCGGTACGCATTCCATATTCTTGAAACGATGAGCAAACATTTCCCAGCACAACTCCGGTTTTCCGATATGCACAGATTCTTCAACGTGCCAACGAGTACGCGCCATCGTGGCGACAATTGAAATTGCTCATTCAATTTATATGGACTTGTTCTGACAGGTAGCAAACCATGTCTAGCAGGACAATGATTACGCTGTTCGCACGGAACTCGTTCTCGGTGACTTCTCATGGGGGGGGACACTGTTCATCTTTTCGACGCGCGCAATTCTGTACAAATTGAATAATCAAATATTATGCGCGCCTGGCTTCTTCTGGCCATGAACACTCAGAAGCGCAGGCCAAGAAGAATCAGCACTTTCGTCTGTGTGCGTTTACTCTTCTTTTTGCCGCTCCATGGCATCTGCCTCGATATAAATTTCCCCATCCTCCTCGTTGTTGAGTGTTGCAATCTGATTGCGAAGCTCACGCCGCCGCTTGTCGCTCTTTGCATGTTCAAGCTGCCTCATGGCATTCTCCCTCAACATTCTGATATTCGTCAGGTCGTCGGACCCCACGGGTAAAGCCTCGAGCTCTGCCATTCTCGCAGGGGCAGATTCGTTGACGAGATAATACTCATTCACTGAGGGCAAAGAACAGACTTCTCCCGGAGGATCCTGTTCATTGCTCCGAATCAACTCGAAGGTCCAGTACAACCAATCATTTTTGGCGTTCTCGACAGATCTGTAGATGTCTTCTGCGGCATTTAGCAACCACTGGTTGGCGAATGTAGCCGACGTTAGGTCTTCCTTTCTTTGATTGAAGTAGGTGTCGAGGGCAAATTCGGCCATCGCCACGTTCCTCATGGTGCCGTCTCTGTACAAGTCGAGGCAGAAGGCATGCAGGTTGAAATACTCGCGGCGTCTACGGTCTGAACCTTCCCGTGGGTGGAGCGGGCCAAGCTGATCGTCTGTCTGGTCGTCAGCAACATCATTCTCTCTTTCTGCAGATTTTCCGCTGGCCGAGAACTTACTCTGAATCAGGGCCAAAATGTCCTCTCTCATCTGGTCCTGCGACAAGACGTCGCCGTTGTCGAGGTCGTGGACCAGGAACCTCATGAGTCCCAATAACCTGGGAAACTTGCCGTCCTGGTCCCGTTGCGGGCATTTTCTGACCGTGTCGACCAGAATGTAACGGAAGACTGCAGAAAATATGGCGGGACCTCTGTCTGGAGAATTATGTTAGCAGCAGGATATCTTGTGTTCCCTCGCAACAGCCATACCACAACGAAGAGAAGAAATAGCGTACCTTGAGAGGTTCTCTCGTCCTGCCTCCAGTTTGTGACCAGTTTTATAAGCGCGTCTTGAGCGGGATGCTTCTCGGTCCTTGGAGCGCTCCTGGGCGGTTGCATGTAATCGTTGACCTTGCGCATCACGTCGTCGACAAAGTCCTTGCCCTCGTCGGACAGGGATTGCTTGGCCCAGACGGGGCCGTGGAACTCGGCCTTCCATCGTCGGCGGGCCTGGCGCGCGTCGGCTTCTTGCTGTACTTGAGACTGCGCCATCGTTTGGTCGTGTTTGGTGATATTATTCTTGGTTGTGTTCGTGGGTAGTATGCGTGTACGCAAATTGAGGTACAGATATATGTTGTTTTGAGGGAGGAAGAGGATCAAAGTAAAAATTCGAGGGCGAGGAGAGGTTTTGGTATGTATAGATATGGCAGAGGGGGGAATGATTTAGAGCTTTTGACTGTCAGCTTGTGAATCACTTCGACTGAAAGAGCGGCTCAAACAGCTCGACGTGGTGATTGACTGAACACAGTCACAGCGCAGAAACATGAGCTGGATGTCGTTATCATTACTTCTCACGCTGTTTGCTAATTTAGTCTACTCGTAATAACAGTGAAATATACGTCCACTTCCCCCTCGCGACTCGAGTTGCCTGGTCGTAATCGTGTCATTTATCCCCAGATGGTGAGTGCGCACCGTCAAGTTTATGATTCGAATCCTCCAGGTATGGCCGAACCACTGCGATTCATCAAATTCAAAGACGAACCCGAGCTCAAAAAGCAACAACTGCCCAAGAAGCTCTGGCTTCCAAGAAGTGCTGTCTTGTATATGGTTCGGGAGTCCACTGTATGCTCATGTAACGGGTCTATGAATATGATTGTCTTTCATATCCTTGCAGCTAGTGGACGGCAAATTAAACTGACGGCGGCAGTCACATTTCTTGTCTTCATCATATACACATGATTGCAGGCCCAGAGTCTATAGTGAATAGAACTTGGTGTCTACCTGGTGGTTCTGTGTAACATATGCTTGAATAAGTATGCATATTAGATTTGATAACTCACTGATTAGAAGGCATAGAACATGTGACCCCTCAAGTAAAGCATGACTTAAATCCTAAGAGAAAAGAAATCAACTACGAGACTCCTACTTCTAAGAAACACTCCGCGTGACCCTTGCAAAAAGACAAACGACTTTCCTCTACCTCCTTCGTGGTGCATTCATCAATTACTCCTTGATATACTTGCGAAGATGAGTGGCCACCTCCTTTGACATACGCCACCATACGCAGCCAGACTCAAGATTTCGTCTTCATCCTCCTGATCAGTGCTGGCGAGCCGAAAATTCTCTCAGACAAGAATCAATCACGTCTGCCTTTGCAGCATCTGACGTTCCGCATCCTTTATAATATTCTGCTTCTTCCTTCAATCGCTCGACACATCCATCCCACAGCGGCACTTCTATCTGGGGTTCTCCCCTGAGCTCATTGAATTCTTCGAATGGCATAAGCCAGAGGTCAATCACAGGCCAGAGCTTCTTGAGCAGTTGTTCCCTTCTGAGCTCGGGTTCATCTTTGCAGTTGAGGAATGCATTTAGTGCCATTTCAAAAGATTTTGGCGGGTCGATAAGTTTCCAGTAAAACTTATTCCAGCAATTGATGACAAATATGTGGAAGTTCTGATAGGAAGGGCCGTCGGGGCCGTTGTCTGGGTCTGAGGAAAAGCTTAGCCGAGGTAATTCCTTGATGGATGGCAAAGACTTAGCAGGTGGTACATACTGTTCTGGGCCTCTCTGATGATCTTTTCAATGCCGTCCTTTGTCATTGGTTCACATTGGAGAAGACTGTTTGCGGTCATGCCTGCCATCCTTGCGAAGACCATTTCAAAACGAAAAGATGTGATCCCATTTTCGCTGCTGTCCATGCAATTCTGCTTTGGAATCTCCAGCACGACTCTTCTCGCAAATTTGAGAAAGGCATTTTGAATGACTGCAGATGAGTTCAGCTTTGCTAATAGGGCCCGAAGGACAAGCATGTGAGCAACGGTGCAAATGACAAGCTTACACTTTGCCCGCCCGCCTTGGAGTCGGGCCACATCTTTCTCATTCACCGTGGCTGCCAGAGTCGCTGAATTTATCAGGTTGTTAGCTCCGGAAAAGAAAAGATCGTTGATGTTCTGGCCACGGCGTTGATATTCCATCAATCTTGTCCACATCGCTTCGGCAAGCCCGTTCTCGGCCTGTTCAACTCTGTATGCAATTCCGGACATTTTGAAGTCTTTGATGATGTTTTTCTGGCTCAAGAATTCCAAATCGCTCGATCGACCACGATTGATACTTCTAGAGTCGTGCGAGCTAATGTGGCGCCTTGAGGTGAAGAGATCACTTGAGGTCGTGTGGTCGACTTATATATAACCTGCGAGAGCCTTTGTTGTTTGCCATCGTCGCACTTTGAAGAAGTACGACACCGGAGCTGGAACGCGTTTTTACAGCCAAAATGTAACATTGCCCGAAACGATATCGAACTATTGCGTGAAAATATATTAGATTTAGACCAAAGCAATCTAGAAAGTCAGTTCCGACATTTGTTTTCGAACCATAAGCTTCATTGTGGGCTGAAGAAACGGTGTGCCTTGTGACCACGAGCAATCAACAACGACCTAGAATGGAATCATGTTCTGACTTCTGTTTCCCAGGCGTTGGAAGCAGTCGAATGATTGCTATCCTCGAGACATGTTTGTCGCAGTTTTGCTCTGCAACCGGAGTCGTGGGGCGCCACACCCTCAATAGGCAAGGGATACATTTTTCTAGTTGGCGGAAAGCTCCAAATGAAAACGTTCAATCACTAGTGATGCGTCGAGTGTGATTATAGAGCAAGAACTCAGTACCAAGCATCAATTGGCCGATCTGACTAAGTAAGAGGACGAAGCATGCAGTACCTATTGGTCTACCACCCCATCTTTGCCTCTGCCACCCATTGGTGTCCATCTCAGTTCTGCTCAAATGATCAAGCTCCCATAAATCTATGATATATGCAATATGTCACACCACCGAAGATCAACGCTGGGTGTACTACTGTTCCTGTCCACAAACAGCATATTACTCTCAACGTTCCCTGTTCCTCCGACTCAAAAGTATCGGTTGACCGAAAAGTATTGTTTGATCAAATCCTCGACCACTTGCCACTTCTCCACGTCGAGCGGCTTGTGTGAGAGGTCCATTTGTTGCCGGAGCGCGTCCAGATCCCGAAAGCAATTCTCAGGTCTGGGCACGCGGAACGACTGGTACATTCGAGGGTCCTCGGGGTCCATCAACCACTAGTTGATGACACTCCAGACGGCGTCCACCTCGTACCATTGCAAGTAGAACTCGACTGCCACCTTGAGGGGATCCAGCCTGGTGAAGACCCGTCTGTTGACCGGCGGGTAGGCGTTGTTCCAGAGATTTATCAGCCACATATTCAGCTTCTTGAAACGGTCTCCAGAATCGGTATCTGGGCGATTAGGACCGTCTTGAAAAGGCTTGTCAGTTGGAGTTGACCAGATAATAGAGTATCCACGAGAGGGAAGCGGAAAAATAGAATAAAGAGAGGTGCGGCTTACGCATGGTGGCCCATTTGACGATGTAATCAAAATTGTTGCGTGGATGGCCCTGACTCCCAACAGGTGCGGGTCCTCGATAGAGTCATGAGTGAGGTAAGATACAATGTCAGCTAGACGAATAGCCGGCGTGCCGACGTCGACCATCGGAACGAATTCGGCCACGATCTGCATGAGCAATTGAGAGAATACGTCGACCGCAACTATATGCCAAATATTGTCTCAGTACGCACAGCTTCTAGAAGGGAAGTGGAATCATGACGATATTCTAGACGGAGCTGGCTTACAAACACTGAAATCATTGTGCTCACACTCACGCAAGACAACCAGGATCAAGCTCGAGCAGAACTGTTGGTTGCTTAGAGTAGCCTGAGCGCCATCGATTACTCGCTCTGGATTCGTAGCGTAATCCCAAACGCCCTGTGCCATTGCCTCGACCAGCATTTCAACTTTAGTGCTGTATTCGCTGTCGGTAGGACCTTCCTCGCTCGCTGGATACATGCTGAAGTAGCCAACTTAAGAATTGAGATGGCTGTCTTATAAGGTCGTGTTGTATATTTGGGGTCGATGCGGGCGTTTGTTGACAGGTCTGCAATGATGCTTAGTAGAAGTAGTGGGAAAAGAGGAATTGTTCTGGTGGAGGCTTGGAGTCGCTTATATATTATAAAATAGTCTTGCCCGTGGTCAAAATCGTCGCCAGGCTCAATGATTCACATCTTGGACCGCATCCACAGCCGACAGAAATGCAAATAGTCATATGGGCCGAGTTCTTATTCAGTGATGTACTGTTCGAATGAGCAAACCCCAATGGCTACATGGTGAAGTGTCTTTCCAAAACTTCACTTCTGTTCAGTGATGGCATTGTTGGGACTGCCGGTTCTGCGGCCCCTGTCTATACTGCTGACTCCCGAGCAGGTCCGTACTGCTGATGTTGATACAATCCATCTACTACTACTGCTGCTCTTGTTGCTCCGGTTGATGCTTCGACAGCCACTGATCCCATTGAGCCAAATCGTTCTCCTGTCCTCATTTACTCGCAATCCAAATTATGTTGTGTATTGCTATGTTTAGCAACAAGAAACCAGGGCCGCCTCGATCAAGGAACGGGTTAAACCAATGTGAACGATGTCCACAAGTAGAGAACAAGTATGCAATCGTATACAGATACATGGACCCCAAGTGGTCAAGATCACATAGTATTGCAATGCTATGATTCCCAGACCAGGGGCTAAGCGGTGACACGTTTGAATATATCACTGCTAGGGACCACAGGGTACACAAATCCACAGATGAGTGGCTTAAGAGCAACACCATCAGTGACTGGACGTAACCCAAACAGCGCAAGCCAGTCACTACAGTGATGTCCACCCGTTGTGCACCAGTTGGTCGTTCAGATGCTTCGTTGCTCACATTCAGTCGAGGATTGGTGATGACAGCCTTGAATAGTCCGAGAACGTCCAAGAAATACTGTCCAAGCCTAATGTCGACAGCGTTCACAAGCATGTGTATATCTCTAGCACGTAGACACTAGTCTGTCATGCTATGATCCCAAGCTGTATTCTGCCGAGTGCTTTGATGCATAAAGCCTGACTCGCTATCTATATGGACCAGACGGTCATGAACAGAGATGTATAATATAGGCACGATACACAGTGCTTGTCAACATATATGATGGATCAGATGGTCTCAAATTGTCCTGTATAGGTGGTGATGTTGCCGCCCAGGACATTTCAGCATGCTCCCGCCGAGGCGGAAAACCAATAAGCTGTTCGAGTTTAACGGCTCGTCACATCCATTAATAGTTGATACAGAAGAAAGGGAAAAAGGAGAAGAGGAAACGGCGGGCGCCCGCGACGCGCTTTTGAATCAAAATTCCTTCGTGTCCCGCTCTTTGCTATCGGTTCGAGTCCTTATCGACACGTGACCGGCTGTGCCGTGCCTGCATGGAGTCCGAGCTTCCACCAGTCCGCCGATACCCGCAGCTATCCAATGAAGCACCGGTTGGCGACCCGGTCGGTGACTAAGTACCTAAAACCACTGAGTAACAGGTCCCTGCCTCTGGCCTTTAGCGGTGCCTGGCAGCCTTAGCAAGCCCTGTGAAGCTGGCAAACAAAGCCTAAGAAGGAAGACCTTGGCGGCCAGAGCAGCGATCGGGGTTCGACCCGGTGGCTCAGGTAATCAGACCATACAAGCGGAGCTTTCGCCCTGCTAAACCATTATTGTGAGTGGTGACGGCGACCACCATCGTATCCATACCACACGATTCAGTTCCCGACCTCGCTGTTCCCATTAGCAATTGATTCGTTTGATTTTATATTTTCTTGCGACGCGCCCCCCGAAATGCAGGAAGCACGGATAAGATAAGAAGACTGTAAGTCATTGCGAGAGATTCACTCATCATATCCATATCTCCCCTCCAAGCCCAGCCCAGTCATCCATTCGTTCGTTCGTTCGTTCGAGAAAGGAATCCTCTCTTCCTTTCCTCGTCGCATTCTAGGTAACCGTGGTGCTGACTCCAGTCTCTTCCCCCCGTCTCTGCAGATAGCCATGTCTCTTGCCGCTTTCCGAGGCACTTCGCGTGCTCTCCGCACCCTCCCGAAATTGGCGGCCGCGACGACGACCAAGACGACCGCTGCCCGTGTCGGCGCCCGCGTCCAGGTCCAGGGCTGCGTCGCCGCTCGCCGCGCCCAGTCCTCGTCGGCCGCCTCTCTCGAAGGGCAGCAAAGTGTACGACATGAATCTACCTCTGCTGACACTGGAGTCGCACCCAATGGTTCTGATGCTGATGCTGCTCAAAAGTTGCTGTGTGCGCACCTGCGCGAGGCCGACCCTGCCGTTTTTGATATCATTGAGAAGGAGAAGAAGCGCCAGAAGCACTCCATCAACCTCATCCCCTCCGAAAACTTCACTTCGCAAGCCGTCCTCGATGCCTTGGGAAGTGTTATGCAGAGTGGGACCTTCTTCTCAGCGATCCAGAGACACGTGTAGCTGATACCCGCGCAACAGACAAGTACTCTGAGGGATACCCCGGAGCCAGATACTATGCTGGAAACGAGTTCATTGACCAGTCCGAGAGGCTATGCCAGCAGCGCGCCCTCGAGACCTTTGGCCTGAGCGACAAGGAATGGGGCGTCAACGTGCAGTGTAAGCCGACTACCCTTGGAAGCGCTTCCACCGAATGACAAGACTGATATCCATCTCCAGCTCTCTCTGGCGCTCCCGCGAACCTCTATGTTTACTCCGCCCTCATGAACACCCACGACAGACTGATGGGTCTGGATCTGCCACACGGCGGTCACCTGTCCCACGGATACCAAACCCCGACCAAGAAGATCTCGGCGATTTCCAAGTACTTTGAGACAGTACCTTACAGGTCGAACGAGGAGACTGGCCTGATCGACTATGTTAAGCTGGACGAGCTCGCCACCATCTACCGACCCAAGATCATTGTGGCAGGAGCCAGCGCTTACGGCCGCTTCATTGACTACAAGGCCATGAAGGAGACGGCCACCAAGGTTGGTGCCTACCTGGTTGCCGATATGGCCCACATCTCGGGTATGGTCGCGGCCAAGGTCCTCCCTAGCCCCTTCAGCTACGCCGATATCGTGACGACCACGACTCACAAGAGTTTGCGCGGTCCTCGTGGCGCCATGATTTTCTACCGAAAGGGAGTCAGGTCCGTCAACAAGAAGAAGGAGGAGATCATGTACGACCTGGAAGGACCTATCAATGCCTCGGTATTCCCCGGCCACCAGGGCGGTCCTCACAATCACACAATCACCGCCCTCTCGGTAGCCCTCAAGCAGGCGCAGACGCCCGAGTTCCGCGCATACCAGGAGCAGGTTCTGGCCAACGCTCAAGCATTCTCCAAGAGACTGAGCGAGCCCAAGAACAGCGGCGGTCTCGGATACAAGGTCGTCAGCGGTGGTACCGACAACCACCTGGTCCTGGTTGACCTGAAGCCTCAGCAAGTCGATGGTGCCAGAGTTGAGCGTGTTCTGGAGCTTGTTGGTGTTGCCAGCAACAAGAACACTGTCCCTGGTGACAAGTCGGCCATGGTTCCCGGTGGTCTGCGCATGGGCACTCCCGCCATGACCACTCGCGGCTTCAACGAGGAAGACTTCGTTCGTGTGGCAGACATTGTTGACCGCGCAGTGACTATCGCGGTCAGAGTAGACAAGGCCGCCCGCAAGGCAGCCGAGGAGAAGGGTGACAAGTACAAGCTGAAGTTCTTCTTTGACCACCTTGGTAGCGGCGAGGACGACTCTGAGATTGTCCAGCTCCGCTCCGAGGTCGCTGACTGGGTTGGCACTTACCCCTTGCCATGGACTGAGGAGGCCAAGGCGTAAAGTTATGACATTCTTATACGGCGCTTGAGAACTGATTAGGAGAGGGTCATGGGTAGGTCGTATCAGTCTCATTGGAGACGTCGGTACTTTCTGTGATCCTAGGTCTGCCACGCGGGGATCGTCCCCCGCTGATAGGGCCGTGTCGGATGCGAAGAGCACTGCTTTCTGTAGTCATTTTTGCGTACATCACATCTCATCCTTGCATCGGGAGTCTGGAGTGTCTGTTTATAGGTTTTATACGCCGGTCATATAAGTCAGTTAAGCTCACATGTGTCTGTGTCTATACCATGATTGGCAGTTATTGTTTTGACTGTTATGTTGCCGTTGAAAGTTTCGACCTTGTAGCCGAAGCATTAATCACGTTGATCAATGATCTCGTATGTCTGGCCTACTACCATAAGTTGGGGATCAAAAATCTAGTAATATCTGTACTACAGATATTAAGCAACAACTGAGTTTGCCGTATTCCTTCTACAGTCGTCAAAAGCGTGGCAGAACCAGAATGGGAATGAAATGCCCAACAGCGGAAGTGACAATTTTGAGTAGATGAAGTGGGCAATACTGAAAACAACACCCGGCTTGCTGAAGCTCACATAGATTTCCAGATTACAGCTGTGACTTATAGGCTCACCTTGTTGACAGATCTGTCAGGACGTGATGGAGACGGCATTTGTGATCACTAGGACAGGTGTACTTGCTACGACTTGTGTGCCAAATGAGCGTCATGATCCTGGCATTTGCAAGGTATTCATCCACGCGAGTAGACAGGCCGAGTCGGGCTCGCTCGCGAGAAATCCGACAGGCTGGATATATCGAGCAAGGCGAAAGGGAATTACCGCGTTGTTCGGTCTACGGTGCCAACGCTTGGCGAGAGTAAGAAATCCAAGTTTCATGCTTCATTAGGAGGTTGCAACGTAAAAGGGAGAAGTACCTGGCTCCGTTCGCAGGAGACCAAGCCTGATGACAGCGCATAAAGTCCATTAGATATATCTGCCGTTTCGTTGTGTCAGGCATCCGAAATTTGAGGGCCTTGGCCCGGATATAAAAGTGGCAGGAAAAATTGACGTGATGAATGTATATCACGGAATAAGTTCGCCAGAAAATCGTAACTATAACGGGTGAATGTTTTGATGCGATGGTCTCACAACAGTTTCTGTCTACGATTCGGTTTGTTGAGTACACTTCTTCTTTCCTTCTTGTTTGAATGTATCTATATTCTCGGGGGTATAATTAAGTTGGTTTACTGAGTCTCTTTCCTTCTATATGGAGTTGTTTTTGCAAAAGTAGTACAAGAATTTTAAGGCAAAAAGTGTTGTAGGTACAGATGTTGAGAAACTCTTGTCAGTATGGTATACCAGATGTGAGAAGTCCATGCCAGCCCGACGATATGCAGGTCGACGGGAGGACTCGAGAGGCAACTTATGGACAAGGCATTGCAAGTAACCTATTATCAGATCGTGATATCAGGCCGTGGCAGTGCCGCAGTGGCGGTTGTTCGCAGACTATCTATACGTCCTATCAACGATCGTCGGATCGTCAAGCGTCTAGGCCGGAGGGTCATAGTGTAGTTGATACGGTTGAGACTCAGTCTAGTTACTAGTATCACGAAACCGGTTTCTGCCCTACGCGAAGAACGCGGAGGTCTTATGGCGTGAACTCGGAGAAACCAACCACATGCACATTTCGAAGTCCACAAATACAAGCCACACTACGGAGTTCCATGGACTAGAACGTGGGCGCCAGGCACGCCGCGGGTACGGCCCCGGGTTTGTTGCGGAGTAGTGCGAGGACGCATGCCACGACGGAGAAGGCCAACGCGCTACGTTTTGAGGGTTGAGATCCTTTTGCTGGCATTTTGATTGATGGCCAGCAGTGAATTGTGTCACATTTGGTCCGTAGCCTTCTAGTTTTTGTAGGAGAAGAGCAGTCGACGGCCGTGAGAGCCACTTTGTTTCGCGCTCAATGGGGAAAGAGCATAGGACAATTTCTCCGACAGACTGAGGTAAGTTCGTGTATGATACGTCTTCACCACCGCTATGCCTGTAGCTATTATGTTCATTCGAACCTCTATTGGTCGTATCAGCCGCTTTGGTGGCACCTATCACTCCACACGTGAGAGTCGATAGACGTCTAGAAGTTCGTCAGCTATCAAAGGTGGAATCATGAGGGGCAAACGAGAAACGTCGCTTGGATAGGTGCCCAAGCAGCCAAGTGAGCTGCCAGTCGAGCCAGTCTGATTGTGTCAGTCGGCTTGCGTCAGTCCAGAGAGAAAGGGGAGCGCAAGCTTGGGGAGGAGAAACACAGCCACGGCGGCCTTCGTCATATCAGTGGGACACCGTGCCAACGACGAATATACAAACGGCGGGGAGCACCGTACATACCCGCTCTCCCCGTGGGAACCGGAGAAAAATGGGCCATGCCGCTCGAGGCATTGCATCTTCAATCAACGATCATATACCTAGCGCCACGGTCACAACGACGACTGGAATTGTTGAATCGGGCCGGTTAAGCATCCAGTAGCCAGCTCCCAATGATCGATCCCTTGCAGAGACGATGAGAGAGATCCCATAGATCCAATGCTTGCCTATAATCCGTGAACGATATCCGAGTAGAACCAGTCATGGATGTCTCGAAGGTTTAGGGGTTGAGAGGGGAAGTCGTATTCATACATTGTGTTCCATACCATATTGTCTCTCTCCAACACCACCCCATCTCGATCTATCGGGTGATGAATTACGACAGTCAACGAGGATAAGGAACCGACCCGCCTTTTTCGGAACCGTGGCCGTGCTGTCTGGTTTGATTTCGTCACACAATTGAACCGGTTGCCGGTCTGCGGCTCGTCGTGGAACATGTCACAAAGGTCCGTGGGGCCGGGATGGGTGGAGACACGGCTAGCAGTCTCACGGACCCGACGGTCTCATACTCTGGCTGGTGGCCTGGAAGAAACAAGAGCTGGCGGTTGGCTGGCGGCAGAACGGAGCAGACGTGAGCAGAACTCATGCAGCGCGCATGGCTTGAGGACTGGGGCTAGGAAGCACGAAGGAAGAAAAGCGGACGTCTTCCTGAGCAACAAGGGCAACGGGGTAGCAAAAAAAATGCCTCACCCCTCCCCTTTTTGGTTGCACCCCCAAAGCACTTACACGAGAGTACGGACGCTCTTCAAGGCAACAAACCCCTCCAAAATCTATTCAGAAAAATCGGAAAAAATGCTTATGAGACGCAGAAGGGCTTTATTGACTAGTAGATATAGTCGCTATTTAGTGAAACTCAGTCATAAGTGAGGAATCAAGAATAAAATGCTATATTGGGGGTGGGAAAAGAAGGGGAGGGGTGAGGCATTTTTTTTGCTACCAGCCTCGAAGGAGTATGGGGAACAGAAAATTGTGGGCAAACAACCGTTGACGCCATTGTGTCGGGTTCGGCTCATTATGGAGTACCTTCAGTACATACAGTAGGATGATGCCATTTGGCATGGAATGTGGAGTTGCGCATTCGGGTCAGGACAGGCGGCGCAAAGCGTTCTGCCGTGAGCACTACCACCCATCCAGGTCATCCTCGCGTAGTCGTCCATGCAGTTGTAGTATGCAGCTCAACAACTCCAATGTGCTTGAAATTGGCATCTAGTCCTTGTTGTGACACGATTAGAATTGGCCAGCGGTGACCCTTGGCTGTTTTTCATATGAAGAGTATTGAGCATCGTACACAATACAATGCTGTAGGCAGGTCCGTGCATGAGTATAATGCAGATGAAACTGGAAAATGGTATGTCGCTGGCCGTAGGAGCAGACTCGCATGCGACGGCCGACCGTAGCCTGTCCGGGAGTCAGTATGCCGGCATAGTATCGGAAGTAGTGCAAACCATTCCGTACCGCCTCGCTCTGCCCCGGCTGTTGGCTGCTATGGTTGGAGTTGGATGGCGTCAAAAACCGGTTTGATGAGTCTGCCGTTTGCAGTCATGTAAGGGAGATCAGGAGCCCGTCCGAAGGTGCTGGCCTGCGAGGTGTATCCCCATTTCTTTCTCGGACCGTTATGGGCCCTTTTCACTGTGGGTACAGAGTGCGCACGGGGTGGTGATTGACTGTTGATCCCGGCGACGGCTCTGTCAATCTAGCGGCACTTGGCCTCTGTAGCATGGCATTCTGGCATTCTGATAAGTTTTCTCGATCGAGATTCCGTAGCGTATCTATGATGCTCCTGCTATGTAGCAGTGGAGTTCGAGTTTGGGGCAATATGGACTAAAGCCTGAGAAGGGCCGATGAGGGCTGCGAGCCCAGAGGTCTGACGTTCTGCAGTTCCCCAGAGCCCCAGACATGCATTGTGTTTGTTCGACTTGTTGCAAACTGCCGCCAAGTATTCCTGTTATGCAGCTAGCTTTGAACGAAAAGAAACGCGAAAAAGAGAAGGAATGGATTAAAATTCTGAGCAGGGTATAAGCCCGAGCCCTAACCCACGCAAGCCACGAATGGCCAGGCGAGCCAGGCTCGGAATAGATGCCAGAATGCTGACAAGCTGGTGGTTGGCCAAGGGCGAGTTTGGCGGCGCTGAGATGAAGCGGCGTTGCAGAAAAGCGCCGAAAACCCTCAGGGATCTTTGGAGGCCCTGAGAGATGCAGTCGCAGTTGCAACCAGGCGAGCCAGGCCTCAATAGGACGACAAGCGTGACGTTGCACGGTTATCTATTTGGGCGACTTGCGACGGCGATCTCTCCCTGGCTAAGGCAAGTGGCGGCTCTGCGGGATAAATGTTGTGAGCCTTCGGGTGTGGCACCATGTCTCTGCTGCTTGTACCGCCCTTGGCCGCTACCAGTACAGTCATCAAAAGTGTGGCTATTGGGTGGACGGTACATGGAACGGCAGCCCTAAAGAAGCAAGCCGTAATGCAACCCAAGTTGCTGCGAATTAATATTGTTGTGCCCTGTTGGTTTCGCAAAAAAGGGCTCTCGATGTAAACAAGCTGACATGCTGCCCTTGAGCTCGTTGTTGTGAAGGACGGAATATCGGAAACATTTCGCGGAGGTGACCAGATGAAGAGCATCTCGCATGCGGTTGTCGACATGACTGCAGCTGTGCCGTAAATATCACATCCCGAATCCGTCATCAAGCAGCAAGAGCTGCAGAAGACGTACAACCACTGTACATACGGCGTGAGAGTCCCTTCTTTCACATGCTTCCAGGGGGGGTCGACACGCCGTGCCAGCTGGGCTGTACGATTGGTCAGAATTAAAAGACAGAGACTCATTGAGCTGACTGCCGCTGACGCCTCGTTAATCAATTTGGAGGACGTAGATAAGGCAGGCCGGCGTCATTCGCGACCTGACATTAGTCGAGTGCGCCATAACGACGGGCTATGATGATATGTGATATGTGATGATTAAATGAGTATTGAATTGACGTTCTTCTGGTCGCATTCTAGACGAAGCGCTATTTTGGTTGCGCGCGTGGTGGTTGCATATAATTCGAGTCCCGCGACAAAAGAAGTATAGAATCGAGTGGGTATTTTGTGGATATAGTGGCATGTGTTCAGCACATCCGTAGATAGGATGTACCGCGATATGTATGGAGAAAGATGTCGTGTACCATGCAGTCGCAGCATGCGATCTGTCCTTCTCCGCGTTTTCTCTGGAGAATTACCCCGGATTCATCGACAGCAGTAATGCCGGAGAATGAATCAGGTAGGTGAACATCATTTGCCAGGACCATGGTTGTAGGTTTGCCCTATGCGGCAGCGACTTCATGAGCCGGGATGAAGATGTTCATTCATCGGTCGAGCGGCCGACGAAAGTGACAATTCCCGAGTCAGGAGCCAGTCGACGGTTCATCAATTTCCATCTAGAGGCGACACGTTAAAATAGCCGTCCAGCAGGCCGGCCAAGAGAGATTACCGAGATCTACTACGGTGGGAGTCAATGGCGAAACAATAGAAGACGGAAGCTGAACATCGCCTCAACTGTGGTCGAGTGGCAGCACACCACATGAGTCAACTTGCATGGCATACCAACGCGATCAGGATATGATGTGAAGTCTGCCCGGGATGCCCATTGTCGCTGTTGCAAATTTAGTTCGGGGCCAAGGAGACGGTTTCCTGGCAAACCTGGGGTCGTGTGTGTTTGTGTCTCTGCTACCGCGGCTTCCAATGCCACATTGTATGCAACGGATGTCGCAAACACCCGGGGCCGGCCGTCAGCAACGCGAGAGATGCACTGCAGCCTCGATATCCTGGTGGCTGGTTCAGGTTGTTTCGTCGTAATTCATGCGACCATTACTTGGAGATTGAAGTATCATCCGAGACTCAATCATGGAGGTACGTTGTGCGGTTTCTCAACGAAATGTTGTGTCGGGACACGATCTGATGGCCGTCGTTCGCAAACTTCCGTGCGCCACGGGAACTCTGGGGGGCATGGGCAGCAGTCGCAGGACAAATAATTATTTTGGAAGGCACAAACAATGGAGGGGTAGAGGGGTAAACTCGAAAGGGCCCGGGGCATGTTTGGAGGGGCAGAGGGGTTCATTCAACATTGCCCAGTGAGCTGGAACGTTGGTTACACGCTGCGGGCCGAGGGGTGCAACTGGCCGGGGGCCGCTGAGACATTGCAAAGTGCCCTGTTGGTCAAGCCATCAAGGGCATTTCGTGCGACGCCTGGCGGCACTAAAACGCCCTATCAGCAACCAATAATAAGGTTATTTGCGCGCAACGCAATCAACAGCCACAGCCGAGCCCAGCGCTGGGCGCCGTATCCTTCTGTAGGGGACCCCGCCAAGGTTCCGCTTTTCAGGGACGCTTGACGTCATTCCTCCTTGACACTGCGCCCGCCCCCCGCTCCGACGTCCCCTCGAATGTGGGCTCCCAGCTTAATAACTTGTAAGACAACTCGAACACCAAATGCAGCCAAGCAGACGCATCTCGGCCAACAAGCATCTATTTCGCTTGGTGTAAATCCTGCAAAGTGTCTCATTGGTGCTGTCCCCTGAACAAGGCAAGCAGAGCACCTGCAGGAGGGAAAATTTCGATCAAGCTGACCAGAGCGAGATTCACCCCGAGGTATTACAGTACCACAACCAATTAATGTACTTTGCTATTTCATCGCTGACATGAAAGATACATGGCAACAAGGGATGTACTTGATGGCAGGTATCTCATAGTTGTTGAGAGAGACTTTCTGGTTCTGGCTCTTGTGAGTCCTGACTCTTGAACTTGAAGACACGGAGGAATAGGTCCAGAGGTGTGGGTTTCTTTGTTGCGGTATAATCCAAATGTGTGACACTTGGATATTAATAGTGGTTCCAGAGCAACCGAAAATACTCGTATACAGAGTGCGGCAGCGAAAGCGAGCGACTATAGGCATTTGCTGGGCCTGTGCAATTACCTGCGCCAGCCAATGCGGTCCTGGAACATGACAGTGAAGTACACGGGCTAGGATCGATCAGAGTTTCTCGCGCGACTCAGAGAAATTTTTCAGTCCGTGTCGTCATTGTAGGCAACAGGTTGACAGGCTTATCAGTAGTTTTCGTACTTCTCGAATCCATAGGCTGGCCTCGCCGACTCTCGATGCTGTAATGTCCCCATTGGGCTTGGGCCTGTGGCTGAGGTGTGACAGGGGCCAGCCCGTGTGTGCCAGTGATGAGATAGTCGCTCCTCGTCATCTACCCCCGGGAGCTCAAGTCCAGACCATCTTGTACACTCCGCAACACCAATAGTCCCATCCACTAGGTGTGATGCTTCCCCCAAAGACCCCCCGGCTTTTCACGCACATTTGCTAAACGACGGTGGGATTTTTGTTCGAAATTCTTGCGGTGTGAAATTCGACTGTCAGGTGCTGAATCAATATACTTCGACAGTTGCAACCACTGTCGAACGGGCAAGTAGATATCGCCTCCCAGTCTTTCTTACCAAAATAAATGAAATAGTCATGAACCGAGATGAGTCTTGCTACTTGCGGATAGTGAAATATGTACTCCAAGGCTCAAGAGTCAACATGAGTTGTCAGACCTACAGTAGGTTGCTAAGAATACCATCCGCATACTAGGGGCTGGCGTACCTATTTCCTTCCCTCATTGCGAGTATAATGCCTCGCCCCTGTCACCAAATACTACGACACTACAAGAATACAGATGTGGAACTTTGCGGCCAGTGAACTTCACCCGCATACACCATGGCCGCCGGTGTTAATCATGGTCTATTAGTGCCAAGCATGCACCTCAGAGAGGACCCGACTCTGATCAGTTCCTCTCTGGGACATGTTCAACATGTTATCATATTACAGCTTACCGACTCGATCCCCTTGCAACGGGGAGTATTCTGTATGTATGTACACGTCGGGCCCCGTCGGCTATACTGCCCGTCGAGAATAGAATGAAACGACAAGCGAAGATAGCGACAGGCTAGGAATCCCGTCCATATGCACGAGGGGGCTAAACTGCTAGGTATGGATGGTATGGGCAATGTCTCTCGATCATCGAGCAGCAAGCAGTCGAGGGAGAACGCTCACGTATCGTTGGTCGGACGGCCTCCCACCTAGATTGCCTTGTGCCAGGGGGTGTAATAAAGCACGCATACAGCCTCGACCCACAGCATGGACTGGACCCTGACTGTTCTGGCTGCTGGCTGCTGGCTGCTGGTACGGCAGTTTGGGATGCCATCGGATGCCTGTGATGAAAGAGGGAGAATACAGAGTACACACACGCAATCCGGCTGAGGACTGTCACAACGTCGCCATGATGCCAAGCTTGATTCGACCGCCCCACCCGACGGATCCACGCCGGCCCTGCACGCTACCTTGGTTTTGGATGGTCCATCATCAACCATGGATGTACATCTCACGCTCACACACTGGCCTCCTTCTCACCACCACTCCCCGGCGACTATAATGTGTACATGTGGCTTGTAGAGTACACTACTACACCCTACTACTATCATACCCAACGAGGCGAATCCACAATTTTTCTCGATATCCACATCTTTGTTATCCACATCTACACATGTACAGGACTTCCCACTTCGCCCGGCTGTGTATCTGTCCCAGGTCTTGTCCATCGAGAAACGAACATAAATATGGCATTCCCCAGGCCGTTCCCATGGGATATTGAAAACTCTCTTCTCCAGTTCAAATAATCGAGACCCATATCTTCGGATCACACCAACAACTTCGCCCAACCTCACAACTTCTTTGCTTTTCATTCGCGTGTAGAGTTCGTTCCTTACCAAACTCATATCCAACAACCTCACCATGTCTTCGTCAACTCCCCAGGGCAATGAAAATGCCTCCTTCCACCGAGGCGTTTTCACCGATGAACTTGAGCACGCAAAGCACGATCTGGCTGATGCCACACCTATCGAGTCGCACAATGAGTCGCCTTCCGTCTCTTCGGAAAGCTCAGTACCCACCTTGAGCCCGACTCAAAGCGCTACACCCTCGACGCCACTCTCCGAGCCCGTCTCTCCTCCCGGCGACCTGGTGGCTGACGGCTTTGCTTTTGCATTTGACATTGACGGTGTGCTCATCCGAGGTGGTCGCGCCATTCCCGAAGCCGTCGAGGCTATGAAGGTCCTCAACGGTCAGAACGAATACGGAATGAAAATGTAAGTCCTGCTCACCAGCACCTGGTAGTCGATATCATACTAACACTCACCAGTCCCTACATCTTCCTGACCAACGGTGGTGGAAAGTCCGAGGAGGAGCGATGCAAGGATCTATCGAAACAGATGGAGATTGACATCTCTCCCGCACAATTCATCTGCGGTCACACTCCCATGTCGGAGATGGCCACCAAGTACGGAACCGTCCTGGTCGTCGGAGGTGAGGGTGAGAAGTGTCGCCAGGTTGCCGAGTCGTATGGTTTCACGGATGTCGTGACTCCTGGCGATATCATCAAGCACAACAGCGCAACCACTCCCTTCCGCAAGCTCACCCCCGAGGAGCTTGCCAACTCCAGAGAGCGCGACTTCAGCAACGTGACCATTGACGCCGTCTTTGTCTTTGCCGACTCTCGCGACTGGGCTGGCGATCTCCAGATCATCCTCGACGTCGCCATGTCCAAGGGTGGTCGCCTCGGCACAACCTCTGAGACCTTCGATGAGGGTCCCCCGATCTACTTCTCCCACAGCGACGTCCTCTGGTCCGCCGCACACAACGACCCCCGTCTGGGCATGGGCGCCCTCCGCGGTATTGTCGAGTACACCTTCAAGGAGGTCACCAAGGGCAAGACCCTGACCACCCACGCCTTCGGCAAGCCCCAGATCGGCACCTTTGAGTTCGCCACCCGCCTGCTCAGGAGATGGCGCAAGAACGAGCACAACCTCGACTCGCCCCCCGAGACTGTCTACTTTGTTGGTGACACCCCCGAGAGTGACATCCGGGGAACCAACCAGTACAACGCCCAGGCCGAGAACGACTGGTACAGCATCCTGGTCCGCACCGGCATCTACCAGGAGGGTACCGAGCCCGCCTACAAGCCGCGCAACACGGTCAATTCCGTCCTCGACGCCGTCAACTTTGGCATCAAGCGCGAGATGGAGAAGAAGCACGCCAAGAACACCCTGCCGCTCGAGGCCTTCAACAAGGCCAACAAGCCCAGGCTCACCGACCTGCCCAACTGGCTGCTCGACAACAGTGACTGTGCTGTGCTGAGCCCTGCCCAGGAGCGTGCCCTTGACATTGCCGCATAAGCATTTTTCTTTACAACGATATTACGAGCTTACGACCTTGTTTCTCAATTCTTCAATTCAACCAAGCAACAATTCACTTCGAATTATCCACCACTTTTCACCATACACCCTCATAGATCATAGATCATGGACTATATGATAGATCAGGGGTTTTTAACAACCCTTCCCTCCCTTTTTTGAAACATCTTTTTTCCTAGGCACGGCATCATGCTCGCTCCTTAGCCGGAAAGACATTGAGACGGGATCATATCATTGGGCGGCGTTTGATTTTTTTTTTTTTGGCAAAGGTTTACAAAACTTTTACTCATGTGCGGGAATTTTTGGGAGTTGGGGGAAGCGACTGCTTTTCATGTCCAATGAGATATCCCTCAATGCAGAATAGCAAAATGAAATCATACAAACATTAAACCACTTGTCATTTTCGACTATTATTTGTGACTGGTCTCTTCACGACTCAATTCACTGCTACTCTCATATGCCGCTAAGAGGCATTATTTCATCAATTCATTAGTGTCTCATGGGTCTCAGGTAACGCCATTGATCTAAAGTTCCATTGTTTGACTGACGCCCATTCAACTGACAAGCGTAACCAATACTTCGTTCGCACCCATTTGCACCTCTCAACCAGTACCCACCACATCTACTGCAAATTCACAAACAAACCACCGTCCACCAACAACTGCGCACCCGTGACATACCCACTAAGCTCCTCGCACGCGAGGAAAACCGCCGGGCCCGCCAAATCCTTGGTATCGCCCGTCCGGCCCAGGGGGATCCGGCCCTCCATGTACTTCCTCTTATCATCATCCGCCAGATCCTCATCATTGAGCTGGGTGCGGATCGTGCCCGGCAACAGGGCGTTGCAGCGGATGTTGTACCTCCCCAAAGCCACGGCGGTGCTCTGCATGAGCGACAGGACGCCCGCCTTGGTCGGCGTGTAGTGCGTCTGCAGCCCGCCGCCGACGAGCGCCGAGATGGACGAGACCCCGATGATGGAGCCCCCCGGCGGCGACTGCGCCGCCATGACCCGCGCCGCCGCCTGCACGACGTAAAAGGCGCCGTCGAGGTTGGTGCGCACCGTGCGCGCGAACAGGTCCGGCTCCAGCGTCAGGAACTCGGCGAACTGGCACACGCCGGCGTTGGACACGCAGATGTCCAGGCGCCCCCCGAACAGGGCCGCCGCCTTCTCGGCCAGCGCCTTGCCCGTCTCCGGGTCCGTCACGTCGCCGGGGAGGTGGTCGAGGGCGCCGGCGGTGTCAGGGGCCGCGGTCTTGAGGGCCGCCGCCTCGGACAGCAGCGACTCGAGGTGCGGCCGGTCGCGCGGCAGGTCCAGGTGGTTGACGACGACGTTGGCGCCCTGCCGCACGTACTCGAGGGCGATGGCGCGGCCGATGCCCGTCGTGCCGCCCGTGATGATGGCCGTCTTGCCCGCTAGGAGGTTTGTGACTGGCATCTTTGCTTTGTTTGGCCCCCTTTTTCTTTTCTTTTCCGCCTCGGTTTCCCGGCGGATCGAATATTGAATTCTTCTGCTTCTCCGGTGGGATGTCGCTCGGACTCCTTGTTCAATTGGCGGAATGCGTCGTGTGGTGAGGGGCGATGGAGGGGTAGAATTGGTCGTGCAACGGGAAGAGAGAGAGTTGTTCTCGATGAACTTGGATATAATCTAGACGTTTCAGAAATAATGTCACTTTTGGAATCAATTAAGTCTTGAGATGCAAAGATAACTGTTGTAAAAAGATTGACTTGTAAGAGTCAAAGTTTGTCGCCGGTGTATGTGTTCCGCAAAGTTCCACGCTGGGCTCGGGACTATACAAGATCGGTGGCAGCCGACATTGATCACACTCACGATGGCCGAGAACAAGCCAAGAACCAACTGAACCCAGACCTCCCCTCTTCCTCCTGAGCTCTACACATTACCTAGATAGATTCTTTTCCCGTCAGCATTCAAAGTCCACAATTACATGTAATCAGCTTCTCCTTTGGTTTTTCTAGAGGCTAGAATATCGGAATTCCCGCCCCTCTAGGCACGCGTCGCTGGTCTCGACTCCCCGCGATTCATTCCAAATGCGACCCCGCCAAAAAATAATTGGAGGCTCTAAGAATGCCCCGCGTCTTCGGGTCAAAGACGACCGACCGTCCTCGGAGTGTAGATCGGGTGATTGGATACTTTTCCCATTGCCATTGGATTCCTTGTGGCCGTTGGGGAAGCCATACCTAGTCCGGGGCAAGGGCAGCATTTCGCGGTGTGTTCTTGTCTGGGGCGAAAATGAGTCGTGTCGACTTGCCATGATTGACCATCACGTCGTAAGGATCATGTTCCCATCGGAATGGGTTGCACAGGGAAAATAAAGAAGGGCAAGATGTTGCGAGCCAAAGAAGCAGATCCTTCCTTATATGTTCACGCGCTACGCTCTGAGTTTTTGCATATAGCGGTTGAAAGATCAACGTAGTTTATATCAATTTATTTGTTCTAATAATGGCGCCGACTGGTTAAGGCCTTTTATAAATTTATACAGCCTGTCCATCCTAGTCCACCAATGGCTGCCTTGAAACGCACAAGACGAGCCCAAAGTGCTTCGTAATTCATCATGATTTGGCGCACGCTGTATCTCTTTTAAACAAAATCTATGCCGTGTTCATGTCCTTGACGCCTTCTGTAATCTTCTGAAGGAGGCTTGGGTCGCTCTTGGGCTCCTCCTTTGTCTCTGCAGGCTTGAGGCCGGCAGCAGGCGGGGGCGTCAAGAGATAGTCGGCCGGGATCAACTTGGATCGCACAGCAGGGTTGAGGGTAAGGCCGAATCCAGGCTTGTCGAGGTCGGCCGTCGTCAGGAAACCCTTGGTCGGGATGGGCTCGTCGATGAAGAGGTCTCCAAACACGGGCAGGACGCTCTTGCCGTCGGGCGAGTTGGCCAGATACTCCTGGAACGGCGTGTTGGGCTGGGAGATGACGAAGTGGTAGCTGTAAGGGCCGCTGGCGTGAGGCACGACGGGGATGTCGTAAGCCGCGGCCATGGCGGACACCTTGAGCAGCTCCGTGAGACCGCCCAGCCACATGACGTCGGGCTGGATGATGTCCAGGTTGCGGCCCTCGATCAGCTTGCGGAAGCCATATCTCGAGTACTCGTGCTCTCCGGTCGTGAACTTGAGCGTAGGGTGCGCCCGCTTGATCTGCTCAAAGCCGTCTGTGTCGTCGGGGCTCAGGCACTCCTCCCACCAGTTGATGTTGAGGTCCTTGGTCTTCTCGGCAATCTCGATCGTGTAAGAGACGTTCAAGCTCATGTAGCAGTCGACCATGATGGGAAAGTCTGGGCCGACACTCTCTCTGTGCTTGCGGAGGAACTCAATGTTCTTGCGCATACCCTCATGGCCATCTGCCGGGCAGAAGGGAAGAGGCACCTTGGCACCCCAGAAGCCCATGGCTCGGGCCGCTGTAGGCTCGGGGCCAGTGCAGTAAAAGTTGAGGCGCTCTCGTGCAGCGCCGCCGATGAGCCTGTATACGGGCTCATTTCGGATCTTGCCAAGCAAATCCCAAAGGGCAAGGTCGATGACGGAAATGACGGCGACCGGAAGACCTTTTCGACCGTAGAACATGGACGCTCTGTACATCTGCTCGAACAAGAGATTGGTATTCCGGGGGTCGGCGCCGATCAGGAAACGCTCGAAGTGTTGGTGCACCAGCCAGCAGCCAGGAGGGCCTGTATAAATCGTCAGCCATTGTACTTTTCTCCGCGGTTGTGTATTATCAGCATTGCTGTCTTACCTCCGAAACCAGTTGCAAAACCGACGGTGCCATCAGTGGCCTCAATCTCAATCAAGAACGAACCCAGCACATTGATACCCCAGCTTGTCCGTGACTTCTTGTACTGATCCCATATCGAGCAAGGGGTCGAAATATCCGAGTCAATAAGCCTGGAAAGCCGAGAAATGTCAGTCTTGCAGAAAAAAGAAGCATGTGCACGTGTAATTCCCAACTTACCAGTGGCCGCCCTTGACGTTGTGGTAATCACCGCCGGAGCCAACACCACCGATCACGTAGGACCGGATTGCCTTGATCTTGGGGAAGTCTCGTACGGTAGACATGCTGGGCTAATTCGAATCTCCAAAAAGTTTTCAGAGTGTTCTATGAGAGAGCTGGATTCAAGGCACCCGATTGATTATGGTGAGAGGTGAAGAAGAGGTGAGACTTTGACGGGGAATTGAATGCTTCTCAAGTAGTTGGACTTGGAATGTACGCCGGTCGTGGTTTCTCATACAATCAAGGCGGCGCTAAATGATGCAAGAACCTCAGAGATCACTCAATGCTTTCTTTCATGAGGGGAGAAATGCACGCCTCTTTTTTACACTTTGGAAAAGAGCTTCACGGCTACTTATTTAGAAACCGAAGTCGCGATGAGCTATACCAAAAGCTCCGTCGGTAACAGATCGCCCGATGAATGGATCCGGCTTGGACTGGATTCCCCACCATGCATCTACTATCTATCTGCCAGCTGCTGCTATGAATGCACGCGGGCTCAAGTGATCCCTAGGTGAGCTAGTTGAGCCGCCTCGGTATGAGAAAGACTTGGTCAGCTGAGCGATTGGAGATATGGTAGGTAGTCTCGGTAGGCATCTATGGAAATCCGGGACGAGATGATGAGATATTCGATGGGGGTTGTCCTGGCATGTAAATAGTCAGATGGAGCAACCCCAGATGTCCCACGCTGAGCTAACGTAGACTCAAAGGGTAAAGCTGAGGGATTGCCGTGGTCCAGTAGGGATGCGAAACTCCCACACCACAGCAGCAGCAGAGACTTTCATTTTTGTGCGGCATTGACAGCTGGATCGTGTGACAGACATCGGAACTTTCCGTCCCATGCTCTTGACTTGTACCTGAAGGAAGGCATGTGCCGACAATGCAACTATACGTAGCACCATGGCATATAGGCAAGTCATTTCTACTGCCGGCTCCCTACTACCGAACCCGCCCCGGGGTAATTGTCATAGTCGTCGAAAGATGATGCTTCGCTTGAGGCAAGCGAAATCGACGACGAAAAATCGGAACAGATGTGCTCAAGCGAGCTGGTGATGCAACGTCAGGTTCAAGTAAACGTTGCAAAGGAAAAATACAATGCGCTGAAATGGGCCGAGCAGATACATGGCCATGATAGTATCCAAGAGTAAAGGCCAAATCTGGTCAGCTCAACCGTTTCTGCCGAGGTTGGACAAGTCAACTTCGGAGAGCCAAGCAATCGTTGCGCCACACCCCGGACCTAATGTGAAGTTTGGACGCTCTCAAGCCTCTGAACCTGCTTACAAGGTGGTGTTGCGCGTGGTGTGTGTGGTCCTCTTGGCCTCTTGTACGCCCACCACGATTCAGGCCATCGACTGCAAGCCTCCTGTAATTTGGCAGGATCAGCCACATGCAGGGAACGAATATCAGAATGCCACGGTGCGCAGGACAGAACAGACAGAATATTGGATCGCGGAGGGTTCGCTGCATGATTTCCCATCCTCTCAAGCCTCTCGAAGCCACAAAGTAAGCTCCGACGGACAGGGGCGGCGGTTACCTATGTCGCATCTGGTCGGGTGCTGAGAGACAGATCTTGACCAGGACTGGACTGTATTGCCACGTGAGGGTTCGTGCCTCCCTAGTCCAACCCCAGATCTCCAACACCTCTGCGAGAGGACGATCCATGATCTATCCCCGCACCGGCTAGACAAGCTTCCCCGCACGAGAAAAAAAAAATCAAAAAAATCAAAACAGGGTACGGTGAGAATCGTGTGTTTCGGAACAGGGAGTGACATTGACCTACCGTAAGGTGAGGTTGCATTGTCATGGGTGATGAGGCAGCTTTTTGCAAACTCAATCCGGCTTTCTGGTTAGATTAAGATTGATGCTCTTGTGATATGCATTCTGTTGCATTCTGTTCCTGCCGAGATGGAAATCCGCATTGAAGCAGAGTCAGAGTGTCTTTGTTGAATCTGTCATGCTGTCTAAGAGGTATCACAGTATCATCAAAGAGACCCTTCAGTGCGGAATAGAAACACCCGCACTTTGACAACATGGAAAAGAGCGCAAACATGAAGGGATCTCTACACAGTAGGCATATGGATATCTGCTATTCTGCCATTCGAGGCAGGTAGGGTTGGAATCCTGTCATATACTAGTAGATCTTATGTCCTCCCCTTTCTATCGTCTTACGCAAACCTTCAGACGAAAACCCCTGTGGTGTTAATGCCCGAGGCTACCTAGTGAATTGTAGTAGTACTACATCTGGACCTGGTGGGTAAAGTCTTGCTCCTCTTCAAGCAATCAGCACCGCGGCATTGAATTCCCACCTGAGAAGTGTGTCGTGATATTTGCATGTACCGTACGTCCATCCATACATGCCCAACTGGGGCCCATGAAGCAGTTTAACCCGACTACGTAGATGAAATGCAGGCCAGTCATTAAACGAGGTGTGGTGAGCACGAACGAACAACCGAGCCGCTTAATTCACCGAGTCCACTCACTGGCTGGCGAGGATCGAGGATCTCCCCCCAGGGACCCCAGCGCTTCTCCCAGTGGCTCCCCCAGTGGCTCCCCAGTGCCAAGTAAGGCCCCTATTGGCGACTTGGGTTCCAGTGGGCGGCCCCCCGAATTCCCCTTGTCCACAATAAAAAATCCCCACGCTCCCCCGAACTTCCCAAGCTCACACCTCTGCTCAACATTACCCCGAGCCCATTGCCAGCTCGAGCCACTCGAGCCGCCAACCGCACACGCCTCACTTGGCTGCTACCACGCGCGCGAGAGTCGTTCCCGAAGTGACAGGTTTTTGAGATATGCTCGCCTGCTGGCTGCTGCTGCTGCTGCTGCAACCCGCTCACGTCCGTCCCATGTACCCGTTGCACCGAAGATCTCGATAGTAGCTTGACCGTGCCATTGGTATCGGTACTTGAGATCCGTCGTCCGGGGGCCTGAGACCGATTTGGACCTTTGCCTCGCTTGGTGGCCCGCCCGTAGTTGGCAGACAGGACAGAGCTGAGAAAGGAACAAGACAATTTAGTACTCCCTGGCTGACAGATCCTATACTCAAAAAGATTTCTTGCTTTCTCTCTGCAGACTACAGGGTTCGGGGTTCCTGGTCAAGGGCTGCGAGGTCCTGACTGGTCCCGGGGCCTGAGCCTGAAATCCAGAAAAATCAAATTCAGGGGAACCAGATGGGAAGAAGAAACAAACAGGAAGGAAAGCAAGAAAAGATGCAGCCAGCGTCTGCTGGGACTGCCTCTGCTGCTGCTGCCGCCGCCGCCGCTGATGCTGCCGCTGCTCAGCCACTCGATGGCACACACCTACGCGTCTCGCCGCCACTCAGCTATGGGAAGCACGAAGTCGACAGTGATGATGGAAATGCCATGCATAGTGGAGATGATGGCGACCCTGATGAGGACCATGATGAGCCTGATGTGGTCGCACCTAATGGCAAGCGGAAGAGGCCCATTTCTGTATCGTAGGTGCCTTTCTCATATTTGTCCGTTTCCTTCTCTCCGTTCGCTTCAACATCACATACATCACTTACACACACCAATATTCTTTTCTTCATCTTACTAATACTTTCCTTTCGTCTTACTTTCTTGTTCATCTCACTTCCTAATCCTAATGTATATACCATAATTGTTTCTTGTCAAGCGCTGGGAATGTCTAGGCGGCCGGTAAACGACCTGTTACCATGTCGCCAGATCCGGATCTTCTTCCCCAAGTGCATTCACCTCCCCCTACATCACCATGCAAGCACTACACCGATAATTCCGACGACTCGGACCATGGGCCGGCACCCAAGAAACCTGCTAACATACCTCTCATCCCTAGATGTGAATTATGCAAACAGAGAAAGGTGAGCCGTTCCTGCTTCTTCTTGTAGATAGTCGACTGGATCGCCAGTTTCTTTCGGCGCCGGTGAAGTAGTATATCGATGCTAACACACCTTAGGTGAAATGCGACAGAGGTCAACCATCATGTGGCTGGTGCAAACGAAATTCGGTGCCCTGCGAATACCGCGAGAGGAAGAAACCCGGGTTAAGGGCGGGCTATGGCCGGGAACTGGAGCAGCGCCTTGACAAACTGGAAGAGATTCTCAGGTCCCATTCCGAGATCCTTCAACACGGTTATGTACCCAACGGCCTCAACAATGCCTCTCATAGTGTGAGAACCAGCAACCCGAGCATCCCGAGTCTCCCTAGCGACTCGGGGACTCCCCGAGAACCAGCTTCTGTATTTCGTCAGAACGACCCCGGGAGAACTCCTCGGGCAGAAACGGCCCTCTTCCTACAGAAGCCGTCTGTGTTTCCGCCAGTCACACAAAGCAATGACTTTGGCTTGCCGCCACCGACCCCGTCTATACACTCCATGTCGGATGCCTTCCAATCACATATGCCACTTTCTGGAATTTCACCATCGAGTCAGATGCAGTCTTTGCAACCTAGCGCGGCTACACAGGAGTACTACGGCAATCACCAAACCCAGTCACCTGGGATGGCAATCAATCATAGTCAGACGCATCTTTCAGTGGATCAGGACCTTCCTCCTTATGATTTGCTCTATGCGCTGGCTGATCTCTACTTCAAACACATCAACTCATGGTGCCCAATCTTGCACAGGAAATCGACCCTCGACACACTATTTGGTAGTTCCACTCTGGACGAAACCGATAGAGTACTTCTCCATGCAATAGTCGCTACGACCTTGCGGTATTCTACAGATAGTAGATTGACGGATGAGAGAAGGCGACATTATCATGCCATATCAAAGCAGAGAGTTCTTTTGTACGGCATGGAGAACTCATCTATCAAGGCTCTGCAAGCCCTGGTCATCCTAGCTCTTGATCTGTGCGGAGATAGCAACGGACCACCGGGCTGGAACATCATGGCGCTCATCACACGGTCTGTGGTACAGATTGGTTTGGCGGTCGAAACGTGTTCCTTCTCGGTCTCGCCAAACTATGCCTCCATCTACACCCTTAGAGCCATGATTCTTCCAGAACCAAAAGATTTTATCGAGGATGAGGCTCGCCGGAGGCTGTTCTGGATGGTGTACCTCCTGGATCGATATGCAACCCTCGCCACCGCATTTGAGTTTGCGCTCGACGAAAAGGAGATCGATCGAACTCTACCATGTAGAGACGATCTTTGGATGAAGAACCAAAGAGTAGAGACGAGGTGGTTCCAGCCCGAAAATCACCCATCAGATCTGCCGGAACATGACATTAACAAGCCCGAAAATCTTGGTGCTTTCTCATACTACATTGAGATCCTTGGTATTCTGTCCAAGATCCACAAGTTCTTGAAGCAGCCGGTGGATATCAGCGCACTGAGTGATGTTGAACAGTGGCAGATGAGGTACAAGGATCTCGACAATCTCCTCACCTCATGGAAGTTCGGTCTTCCTGGTGAATATGGTAACATGGCAAAGTTGTTCCAACCTGGGTGTGGCAAGACCCTCAACTGTGGCTGGATCATGCTGCATGCCACTTATCACACTGCCGTCATCAGGCTACACTCTTCGGCAGCCTACCCGACTACCAGATCGCCCATCTTCACGCCGTCGTACTCGGCCAGTCAGCGCTGTCATGGTGCCGTGGAGAACATTGCGGCGCTGGGAGAATTCGTGGTTCAGAATGGTTTACTACCCAAGCTGGGCCCACCCTTCGCCTTCACTCTTTGGGTCTCCGCTCGTCTCTTGTTGGTGCATGGCTCAACGGTGGAACACAAGCTATCGCCACAGATCGCATTCCTTGTCGATACGCTCCGGGAGATGGGGAGATATTGGCCAGTTGCAGCTCAGTACTGCCAACTTCTCCAGCGCGTTCTCGACGAGCACAGCGACAGCGAGCGCGCTGTAGGCACCACGGGTGAAAGAGTGACACCCTCGTCAGTGAGAATTCTGGCAGACATGCGGAGAACCGCGTTCGACCTCGATTTCTTGATAAGTCGGCAGCCAAGACACATCGCCGGCGGCCCAAGCCGAATGCCTAGTGTGACGCCAGCCAGGACGCCTGCGGCCAATGAGCTCGAGTACCTTGATGTGTTCGATTTCTTCAACGTCCCGCGGCTTCCTTTCCACGCTGGCGACAACGGGCAGGCCAACGGCGGTAACAATGGCAATAATGGGAACGACATGAACATTGACCAGCCAGACGGCAACGGGGGCAATCAAAATGGCGCGGCCAATGAGTTCAATATTACGAACTTCATGGTCGACGCAAACAGTGACTGGCTCTTCAAGCAGCCGCCTGCAATGAGCAACTAATCGATGGGAAGGAATGAAGCATTCACGAGCCACGGAAGAAGCATTTACGAACTCAGCGATGTGCTTGGGACTAATAGCGTTGTAATCTTATCAGGAGAGCGGAAAACTGTAACTAATCTATACATACCCTCGCTTATAATGCCAAATTCACAATTTTGTGTCTCATTTCTCATGATGGAAAGCGTGTTGATCCCATCGAGAACAACCATGGTGCATGGAAGTATTGTCTTGTAAGAAAAATGTTTCATAGCTTAATGTGTCAATACCCAGAGCCATGTACATCTCGTGCTATAGATCAACCAGACAGATGAATGTTTTCAAGTTTGACACGCTTATAAATACCAAGCATCAACAATGATAATTTACGGATTTCTTCATAATTTCTTTGGATTGGATCTGCAGAGTTATCCAGTTCCCCATTGCACAAAGTAATCACGGTCAACTGCTTTTCATATTCTCATAACCGTTCTACCACGACACGAGCGACTTTCCCTCGACAATCAAATACTGCTCAGCTTGGGGCTGCCCTCGCACGCGGGCAGGGAGAACTTGGTCTCGATAAAGACCTTTTGGATGCCGTCCTGCTTCTTCTCAAAGGCGTAGTAGACCTTGTCAATGTCCTCGATGCGGTACCGGTGCGAGACCATCTGCAGCGGGTCGAGCTCGCCCGTCTTGATCTGCTCCAGCAGGTCCCCCCAGTACTTGTGCACCGGCGCCTGGCCGTTGCCGATGAGCCGGATGCCGCGCTCCATGAGCGAGCCGATGTTGAAGTGGTTCGTCTGGGGGTGGAACGGGTCAGTGAGTCGATCGCGGGAAATGGGGGTGGGCTTGCCATGTCCATCAAGGGACTCATTGGTATGACGACGCCATACTCCAAACCGCAAAGGGGTAGAAACATAAAAAGAGAGGATCACTCACATAACCAACATAAATACCCGTGACGCCACATCTGCCGTAGTTCCTCACGCCCTCGATCATCTCGTTGAGGATCTCGCTCGTGTCCGTCTCGGCGCCCGTGAGCATCTCGAGCCAGTGCAGCCAGCCCTTGGCGTACTCGCCGGCGGCGCACTCGAGCGCGACGTCGGGGCCGCGGCCCCCGCACAGCTCCTTGAGCCGCGAGACGACGGTGCTCTTGCCCGTGACGCCGAAGCTGAGCGCCTTGTAGTCGACGACCTCGATCTTGGCGGCGTGGCGCGCCGGCCATTTCTGCTTGATGACCGACAGCCGCGGCTCCGTGTCGACGAAGATGACCTTGGCGGCGCCCGCGTCGGCCGCGAAGACGCCGGCCATCTGGCCGATGGGCCCGGCGCCGAAGACGGCGACGTGGTCGCCCTCGTAGATCGCCGTGTCGTGCGCGCAGTTGTACGCCGTCGGCAGCACGTCGCTCAGGTACAGCGCCTTCTCGTCGGGCACGCCGTCGGGGATCTCGAGCAGGTTTACGTCGCCGAGCGGCACGCGCACGTACTCGGCCTGCCCGCCCGCGAACCCGCCCGTGAAGTGGCTGTAGCCGAACATGCCGGCCGTCTGGCTGCCGTACATGGCCTTGGCGGCCGTGTTGGAGTTTGTCTTCTCGCACTGCGAGCTGAGCTTCTGCCTACAGAAAAAGCAGTCGCCGCACGCGATCTGGAAGCTGGCGACGTAGCGGCGGCCCTTCCGGCACTTGGTCACGGCGGGCCCGACCTCGTCGACAATGCCGCAGAACTCGTGCCCCAGGATGTCGCCCTTGTTCATCTGGATGACGGCGCCGTGCAGCAGGTGCAGGTCGGAGCCGCACACGGTGCTGCCCGTGACCTTGAGGATGACGTCGCCGTCCTCGAGGATGCGCGGCCGCGGCACGTCCTGCACCTCGACCTTGTTCTTGCCCAGCCAGACCAGCGCCTTCATGGTCGACGACGCGTCCCCCGTCTGCTGGTAGTCGGCCACGTCCTGCTGGATGATGGACGAGCCGTCGTGGCCCACCAGCTTCTCGACCCCGTAGGCTGCTTGCGATGCTGCCATGGTGTTGTATATATGTGTGTATTTCCTCTCGTTGTATCAGGTTGTCGTCCCTATCTCCCAGGTCTGTTGAGATCTGCTTCAAGATTATACGTCACGAGAGATGCTCGATGGCAGGGATTTGTATGATGAATATTCTCAAAGAGCTGTGACTTGGACACTGATACGAGACACCTACGTACTATATATACTCACGCATATACCCCAGGCAGTACGAAGATTTATTCATCCCAAAAGGAAACTGCAGGCCCCCCTGGCTACCATATTCAGCCATTTACACAGTATAACGTAAAAAGGACGACACGAAATGGGGATAGGCTTTTGCCATATCTGACCCTTCCCCGCGATTATGGACACGGTAAAAGTGCAACACCACGCATACTTTCGAAAGTGTATGACGTTGGAACGGTTGAGGCCCGCACGTTGTTACACACGATTGTTACGTCATGACTTGTGCTTGCCGGAGCAGAGTCCCCGCTGAGTGCAACATCGCGAGAGGCAAGGGTAGATCTTAAATATTTATAAGCTTTTTATAAGCTTTAAGTCCGAATGTCTCTCGGGTCTTTCGAGACATGGTGTTATGTAAGCATTCCTTGGTCGTGTTGGAAGGAGGACCGAGTAGCTTTGGTTTGGAGATCGATGAGAATCATGCACTGGAAGATGAGTCCCTGAAATTCGAGTATAACACCCTGTATTCGCTAAACCGGCAGGTCTCCGGGCATGATGATTGGCTTGGTTGACGTGTTGTTTTTTGGCCCTTTTCGGCCTTCTCTTCTTCATCTTTGAAATATGTTGTTGATTGTTGCCGACCTTGACTTATAAAATCATGATTGCAAAAGAGAAAGAAGAGTATGAGTGCGTCAAGGCACAACTTCCAATTATTCCATGCTACCTAGACAGACGACACTATCGGATTCTTGTCCGACACCTCGTAACCATTAAACAATGTGAAAAACTCCCAATACGCCGCCCATGGGGCCAGTCCGATCTCCTTTTTCCATCTCACTTTACCTGCCAAGGGTATAATTAACGTCATAATTACATGAAGCCGGCATCCCAGAAGCAAGCCATAAATAACATGTAGAAATCCCGTTCGGTCTCAGATGTAAAGTGGGCGCAGGATCAGCATCGAAAGCTGTGCTCGTCACATCACAAAAGATGACACGTTTGTATAGGCCAAACGAGAGCAATCCCGAAAAGAAGTATAGCAATCTTTTTTTCTTCTCTTTTTTTCGTTTTTTTTTCTTATCCTTTCTCTTTCGCCGCCATGACAACTGCCATTACTGCCTCTATCGGCAACTCCATCTAAGCGAAACAGGCTGGCTATGATTCCTTGGTTCTCAGAAACAGAGCCTTGAAGTCGTCGTTCGATTTCGGAGCAAGGGCTCCTCCGTCTGCAGACTCCGTGGTCGGCTTGCTATCGCTGGAAGATTTCGAGGCTCCGACAAATCCCGAACGCGGCTTTGGCTTTTGACCACCAGTCGGTGCGGGTCGTCGGACCACTGGTTGTGGCATGAAAACGGAGGATGTCTTGACTTCCGCCTTGCCCTCCTTGAAAAGGTCGTTTACAGTCCCAGTGCGAAGTTTCTGGCCCGTTGCTATCTCGTGCCCGTTGAGAGCCAGCATAGTCTTGCCGACGGTGGCCGCATCCTTGAACTCGACGATTGCGCCGCCGCGATCTGGTCGTAAAACGAGTTTGACGATTTCTCCACCGCGCTCTTCGACCAGAGCCCGCACACGAGCGTCGTTCACCGTGTCAGGCAAGCCCAATATTGCTATGGATCGTGCTTGAATGTCGGCTCGCTTCGCCCCGTTCGTCGTTTCCGCATCGCCATCGGGAGAAGTCGCCTTGGTCGAAGCAGTCGGTTTGTAATTCGTCTCCTTGGTGATCTCGACGTCGATCACGTTGGATCCCATTACAGCTTTGTTGAGGGCAGTTGCAGCGGCCTCGGCTTGTTCCTTGGTCTCCATGGTAACAAATGCGGTTCCGCGATTCTGGCCGCTAATACCCTTGAGGATATTCACCGAGCTGACGACGCCGTGTTTCTCGAACATGGAGCGCAAGTCGTCCTCGGTCGTCTTCTGCGAGGTGTTCTTGATTCGAAGCTCTCGGCCTTCCGCTACAGCACCCTCGCGCTTCTTCTTGCCAGTGGGGTTTGAATACTTCGAGATGAGCTTGTACTTTGATTCCAGTAGTTTCCCATCAAGATCCGTTGCCTTGGCCGCTGCCTCCGCATCCTCGAACGACACGTAGCAGAACCGGCGATGTGTGTTGTATTTTAGGGATGGGAACCGTATGCTGAACACCTCACCACAGGGTTTGAAGAGCTTGCGAATGAACTCTTCGTCTGCAGTCGGGGGATAATTGCACACATATATCGTAAGCCCGGTACCGGGTCTCACAGAGATCTGAGAGCTGCCAAAATACTTTTGGTCGCGAAGTAGGGCGGACTGCATCTCCTCGGGTGACTCGAACTCGACCAGGGCAGCAGCGTCATCAGACCCCTTCTTGGTCGTCACGTTGAGAACGTGGCCATACTCTCTGAAGTACTTGCGAATACCAGTCACAGTCACATCGACGGGTAGATTCCGGACCATAACCGAGGTATTTTCCCTGTCTCGCTTTATGCTCTGCTCGTCAGCAGTTGCTTCTTCATTCTTCGGGCGCTTGTTTGTCGAGGCCTCAACTGACGCGTCACGTTTTCTTTTCGAGCTTGGTCCGTCTTCGTCGCCCGGAGTCGCCAGCTGGATGGCTTGTGCTTGTGCTGCATATGCTGATTCGGCCTTTGCCCGCTCCTGTTCGCGGCGCCGCTCGACCTGTCGCCTGGCCGTGTGGATCATGTCCAAAGCGCGGCGGAGTGTCTGGGACTGTTCGTAGTCATTACAATGCTGATGACAAACCTCCATGATGCGCTCTGGCCAGTCGAGATGCCGCTGTTGCATGGCACGGAGCAGGACTTCGGTACCCATGTTGGGCCTGTTGTTGGGTTTGATACCATTGGCGGGAGTCGCAGGTGTCGGGCTTCGCATTCGGGGCTGTGAGGAGTACATTCTCATCTCCCAGAGATAGTAGTTGAGCCAGAAATCATAACTGTTGCCGTGCAGCGGCTTGTCAGCCATCGCCTTCCATCTTGCGCGTGCACCGTCAATGTCCCCGCGCTTCTCGGTGAGAAAGAGAATGAGGATGCGCTCCAGTCGGTAGTTGGGATCCCCCTGGTATTCTTCCTTGTACAGGCGCCTGCCCCAAATTCCCACGTCTTCTATGGCCGACACCAGGCCGACCTCGGCCATGTCGGCAGCATCTTCGGAGGCGTGGGGGGCCAAAGCGTTGCGTTTCAGATAGCCACACCAAGCGGCATACATGTCTATCACGCCGGGCATGCCATTCTTGTCGAGAGCAGCAGCATTCGAGGTGGCCGCGTGCTTGATTGATTCGACGTTGTGGAAACCCCAGCCCGCCTCCTCGGCGCACAGAATGTAGCGAGACCAGAGCGAGCCAGAGCCGGGGCAGTGCGTGGTGCCGCGCCGGAGGATGTCTAATGTATCGGGGAGAGGGTCTTGGATGTGAGGTGCGTTGGCCGAGTCACGTAGCGTGGACAAGTAGACGATGAAGTTGTGCCAAATATCGTCGTCAAAGGCGAAAACGCTGGTGAGGGCGCGACCGTAGAGTGCCAGGGCAAGCTGAACAGCCAGGTTTGTGTTCTGAGGTGGCACGTTGTGGTCCATCTGCACTGTTTCCCAGTCAAGGTATTCTCTCATGGCAGCCTTGTAACCTTGCTCGTCGCCAGCACGCGCCAGCCTGTTGAGCTCCAACTCCCTGTGCTCCCTCGCAGCGAAAGCCTCTTTGGCTGGCTGGGCCACGGTGGTGATTTCCTTCATCTCAGACTCGTAGGCGGAATTATTGTACTCGCTGAGGAAACTGGAAAACATTTGCGACGTGTTGTCCCATGAGGCGTGGGGGATCGACAGGCGGTCGCGAAAGAGGTGGGAGATGCGCTTGACGCCATTAGGAGTGCGCGTCCTGGACAGCTGTTCCATTTCAATGGAAGCCCATCGGTTCCAAAACTCGTGGCTGTCGATCATGCGGTACTTGATGGCCTGGTAGCCGTCGCTCCAGAGGCTGAGGGCAGAGGAGAAGGAGAAGAGCTCGCGGCCCATGAGCTGCTCCTCCTCGGGCCAGCCCGCCTCGCGGGTCTGGCAGTCGATGAAGAGCGACCAGTAGTACTCGCAGTAGGCGAGCCATATCTTGAGACTGGCGGGCTCGGCGTTGATGGCGCCCTTGAAGAGCTCGACGATCTTGACGCGGCCCTCGAGGTTGGTGGCGCGCTTGGTTTCCTCCTCGACGTACGCGAGCCAATTATCTTCTCCAACGGGGGTCGCCATCTTGGACTGGAATCCGTCGCGAGATGGGCGATGAGGAGACAACGGCCGTCATGTGTTGATCTGGTTCCGATGGGCCGCTCTCGAGGGAGATGGGGGGTGAGGAGGGAGAACGGGGGACGGTTTGGCAGGTGGTGGTAGGTGGTTTGTTAGGTAGTGGTATGTATGTACGGTTGCAGCGTTGGTGGGATACCTGAGGTAGCACGGGCGGATCGGGGGGGTTGTCAAAATGATGGGCGCGGCACTATCAAGTTGCAGGTCCCGTCGTGTCTTTTGATCAATCCCGGGGCTTTTTGGGTAAGGTAGGTTGGAGGCTTTCCAGGTACTTGCCTCTAGGTTAGGTCGGTGGCAGGGTACCTAGGTGGGCAATTGTGCCTGGGTCCAGTACCACAGCAGGCCGACTGATGAAGCTAGCAGAGCAGCAGCAGCACCTGCAGTGACCTGTGACTGGACTGGAGCGTGGACCGACATTGGAAATGGAGCCCTCTTTTTCGGGGAGCTACCTTACCTTACCTACCTGGACTTTTTGCCTGGCCTGCTGTTTCTGGCGCCCTGGAGCTAAAAAGTTTCCGCTGACTGCCGACTGGTCCAAAGCGGGCGCTCTGCTTTTCGGGTCGAATTGCACCCAGGTTTTACGACGAGTTTACTAATAATCTTCAGATGCTACCCATGTACGAATATGTAGCCCTGGTCACCTCTTTATTTTTTTTCCCCTCTGCTTTTGTTTTCATACAGCTAATGAGTTGGTGCCTCGATGCCGATTTCTCGCATGTGATGAATGCAATGTGTTTTTCCGGATGCTCGTATTCATAAATATATGTAGGTATGCTTGCTGCTTGGGTATGAGCGTGTTCAGTCGTCATAATTATCACGCTTCGGAGTTTACAAATCCTCGGTAGGAAATAACAGCCGCCATACCTGGGATCCGCCGCTGCGACTGTAGCTAGGCAGAAGGAGAAGAGGAAAAAAAAATCTCGAGCCTTCAGGAGGGAGAAGTGAAGGACTTGTTCCCAATTCAGTACAAGATCTGCACAAAGGACTGGAGTTTATTTCGGTCGGCTATCATTGACTCGTGTCTTTTCTCTCTCGAAAAGTGGATTAGAAAAGGAGTTTCCCAAACGCGTGGGCGGGCATACATACGACATGACATCGGACAGAGAGAGGTGCAAATCAAACAACAGGGCAGCAGATGGATATCTTGTGAGCGACTACCTAATGAAAAAGAAGCACGTTCATCTGATGAATGAATGACCTGCATGACATGCACCAGCTAGCTAGTAGTCACCCAAGGTTGTTAGGTAGCAACTAGTCTGTAGAGGAGAGTGAACAAGAACAACATGAACAGGTCAACAACGAGCAAGTGAGATAGATCCTGGCTTGGAGTTCAACAGGCAGTAGGTAGTCACGATGGGCATCAGTGTTTATTCTCATTATTCACTGGCATCTGCACTACGGGTTTTGCTTCACTCTCTTGTGTGTTTGGACTCTTCTCTGTGTAAATTTTTTTTCCCTCGTCATCCCTCCCTTGCACCACCTGTGTGTCGTTACCGGGACAAGATCTTTGGCGCACCCCACCTTTTGTGGAGAGAAGAGGGCAGATGCAGTTTTCCTCCAAATCAAATGGCCTGATGCATTGCGAATCACAACTAATAGGAATAAATCGCGTATTATATATCCTCTCGACGTCCCTTTAATTGAGCACAGTGGCACTCGTTCGTCATGTGCGGTATACAAACCCATCAACGGAGGGCCCTGGCGGTTGGGATTAAGCTCCATTTGCCGAATAGGTAATACCAAGAGTCAGGACGAGAGCCTCGACCCATGGATCATGACAGATGACCCCATCAATGCGCCAGGGCGCCCGCTTACCTATGACATTCAGTGACGAAGTGTCCGCGGGAATAAAGAGAGGCACCCCGGCAAAAGCGTCCCGGGGGCACCCCCTGGTCTATGAAGGTCTGGTACAGATTATGCTGGTAGGTATGCTCAGCACGTCCCGGCTTGCTCTCCAAGCTCTGCCCGCCAGCCGCCTGGCACAAGCCACACGAGATCACGACAGAGTCCAACGGCCCTTTCGAGCCTGTTCTGTTCTCCCCCGACCGACCTACAGCTTCACTGTTGTTCCAAGAATGGTTCTCAGCGTTGAACAGTGTAGAAGCCCGGACCTCTCCCGCCAGGAACGCCTCGTACGAGACCGGTCTTCCCGTGCCCCGCGGTCCAGCCTATGTGCAATGATCACTGACAAAACCGAGATATTTCGACAACAGGAGACATGATATGCATGGCTTTGATACGAGGATGGAATGAGCAAGTGATAGTGGCCGCGACGTTGGACCACATGTCTTTTATGACCGAGCCCTGATTTGCCCAGCAGCGACGTGATGGCCCTTTACCCGGTGCCGCTGTGCCTCCTGCTCCGGACACAGTACATCTCATCTCAGCCCGCCGCTTCGTATGTAAGCGTTCGAGGCCATGATCCATGGGCAGGGCCCCAGGGCCTCAGTTCTAGGCCGTCCCATCCAGTGGCCCTATCCCCAGAATCAAGGGAAGGAAGCCTTTCCGGTACAAGGCTTATATGGCACAGCTGCCTCTGCCACCACTATGGACTCTCTCGTCTCTCAGATCTTTCGCCGCTACTATCCGCAGGTACCGTATGTCCTTCGTCCGCCCTGCCGGCGATAAGGCCGCCCAGCAATGGCGTCACTGCGGGTGTCGAGACTCTCATCACTCCTCGGCACCCCTTGGGCGGCTGCAGATTAAAGTGCCCCGAGAGATTAACTTCTCCACCCGCCTTGCGTGCCGACTACCGCCGTCCAACCAAAAACGTTTTCCTCCGACCTTCTGCTGTCCGAGCTTGTGTGGTCCCAGCGACGTGGTGCCTGTAGAGGGCCGACCGCGAGCAAAAAAAGATATCTCCTCCCTGATGACCAACCACATGTTGCTTCGTTGCTCGTTCATGTCACAAGCCATGCTCGACACTACCTAGCCGTCTAGATTGACGATGCCTCTTTGGTTGTCTGTTGACCAACCGACCATACGTACATATCGATGGACAACTCATCTCACCCCAGAGAGAACACAAATCAGCAAAGCCATCAAGCTTGCTCGAGCAATAACTATTATGGATCTCTTAAACAGTGACAAATGCTGACCGCACCGCTTTTCGTTTTTGCCACGACAAGAAGAGACTGGATTGTTGCACATTCAGTTGAGCCACATGTGGTGTGCACTTCTATTTTTTCTTGTCTTTCAATTCTTGGAAGTGCTATCACCAATCCAGCGATCCTTGAAATATCTTCCATTGACCGTTCCTGGTCATGTACCATTTATTAGTCGAGTAAACCCACTTCCAAAGCTCATTAGTGATCTCGCAACATACCATTCGATCCAGAAGGACGTACAGTAATCACTTGCACAAAAAGCAAACAATAGTCGAGGAGTCAATGTACGTATGCCAGTGTTCGGCTCCAGAGACAAAGTATGGCCAATACAGTAGTAGAGATCGGATGAAAAAATAGGTCTATGCTCTATCACAGCACTATAATTCTCAAGACGAAAAACATCCATGTCAATGTTTCTTGCAGAAAAGGCAGAGCAGGCCGAAAACAAAAGATCGCATTCTTCGCTACCAAATCACCTACACAGCCCAGCTGGCTAACCTAGATAGCCACGCCGAGCACCACGTCTAGAGTCCAACCAACTCATCGATCTTGCCTTCGTCTCTTGCCCCGAACTACACCTTCGCCCGTATCGGTGCCGTCTCGGCCTCTCTGTCGTCGAGCTCCAGCTCGATCACGCTCTCGGCGACGCCGGGGAAGGTGTAGATGTCGACGACGCGGAACCCGGCGAGGGCGATGAGCCGCCGCCAGTCGCCCTCGGTGCGCTCCAGGGCGCTGACGTGGGCCAGCATCTGCAGGTCCATGGTGGTCGAGGCGAACCGGGGGCGGTCCTCGTGGACGACGATCTCGAAGACGAGGACGCGCGCGTAGCCCGGCCGGGCGGCCCGCATCGCCGGCCGCAGGTTCGCCAGGATCCGCACGCACTCGTCGTCGCCCCAGTCGTGCAGCACCGAGTGCAGCGCGTACGCGCGCGCCCGCACCGGCTGCGGCGTGAAGAAGTCGTGCACCGTCGGCTCGAACGGCGGCGCCGCCGCCTCGATGGCCGCGACCACGGCCGCCTGGTCCTGCAGCATGATGCGGCCCGGGTGCGACGGGTACCGCGCCGCGAAGCCGAGCAGGTCGTGCCCGCGGCCGCCGCCGACGTCGATGAGGAGCACGTCGCTGTAGTTGGCATCAAATCCCTCAAAGAGGCGTTCCGTTACCTAGATCGTCGTGTTAGTGAGACTGCTCATGATACGAAGTCAAGTGCGGCGGCATCTTGATCTTACGGGATAGAAGCCGGAATCGAACCAGCTGGGTTTGCCTTCGCGGTAAGCCGACATGAACTGGGCAAAGTTTGTCACGTTGGGCGGATGAGCCTCCAACCACGGGAAGAATGGCATCTTCGACTTCCAGGCATACTGAAACGGCCCATCAATCTCAGTCTTGGGACTCTGGTATCCCATGGCTTTAGTCCAATCTGGCATTCTGTATTTGCAGGGTCAGCAGTCACGCCCTAAACCCAAAACTGTGGCCATTTCATGCCTGGTGGAACGTACCCTCGAAAAGATGGTATACCAGTATCATAGCAGAACTCGATGCTCTTCTGGTAGTTTTCCTCCGCGAGGCCATTCGTCAGGGGTGTGCCGTACCACTTCCCCTGCGAGAGAGTAAGAACGTGCATGGCAACCAGATGGCTCAGGTAACGCTGGAGCAGCTTTAAGTCCCACGGCCGGCCAGTCTTCTCAGCCAGCTCTGCGGTGGTGAGGCCCTGCGGCGCATCTCTCAGGTGCTGAAATATCTTTTGGTCGACACAGACTCTGATGACGGCTCCTTTGGAGTGCTAATGTCCGCGTCAGCACATGTCGCTTTCATATGGCATGTTATGTCGGCTTACCTCGGCCCAAAACGTCCTTTGCAAGAATTCACTCGGGATCTCAAGCTTTCCCAAGAGAGCCAACGTCTGCTCAAGCAGAGAATCTCGACTTCCAGGCTCATCGTTCTCATAGGAAGTCCTTAGAGTGGCAATGGAATCGAGCAAAGACAAGACATCCTTTGAGGGCGCCATATTTCTTGTTGAGTACCTATCTAGAAAAAGAAAGCCACGAGACAAACCTTGAGAGATATACTCGATACTCCAGCTGGACATCTGACGATGGGCATCATATCATTATAACCCTCTGCATGCGGGGTCGACGGATGCCACTTTCGGCACTCTCTATATAGCGCAGCAACATCACATCATGCAGGACCCCCAGCAATGCTCGGCTTGACTTCCTGAATTGTCGATAGCGATGAACAACTCATTGAGCTTAAGAGGTGGGTGTAGCGGCTGGGGATTGGTGCCCGAAAGCAGTCTCAAGAACCACCCGGCAGATCAAGTCCTGCTGGCAAGTTGCATCTATCCTGCTTGGCACTATACTCCATTTCGACATATTATTGGGGGTTTAGCCGTTCTCAGGTAAGCAGGGCCCGTCGAGATGCGTTGCCGAGCCCTCGAATGATATGGCCCGGGTCGTTAGCATAGGCGAACTGCGACCGGATTCCTTGCTGCTGCTTGCATCAAATTGCGGCGCAGTGTGACCCCAAGGCACCTCGCGCGTAATCGGATTTGAGAGGATGCTCCACCACGTGTTTGCTATCGGATCCAGAGCGTCGGGTCGGGTGTAACATTATTGCGGTTGCGGGCCCTGGTCCGATACCTGCTGCCATGACGGCCCGATCGAGGGAATAGACGAGATGAGAAATACGAACCATTGAAGTTAATTACAATGTTGGTGATCCGTTTGCCTGATGTTCAGTGGTGGCGATTGCTGGGTCTTGGAAGTTGGTGCGGGAGATTCCGAGCTGCGTTCTGGGAGACAACCCCGGCAGGCTGTCGTCAGTCCCTTGCTACTCATATCGAATGATTGTTTGCTGCGTGTGGTCACCGTGGTGATCTCACCCATCCTCTCGGGCCCGGGTGCTTTGCTTGTCGGTACTGTCTAGATTTCGCCCCGAGTCGTCAGCTGCCTCAGTGGTGTCGTCTTGTCCGCAACGTGCGTACTTAGGAAGGATAGTTCGAAGAAGCAAGGGATGAGAGATCAAGTTGATTGAAACCCAAATTCAATATATCCAGCAAAACACCACCGAACAAAAGTACGTGGGGACTCTGATTGAAGCATGGGAAACAATCATTGTGAAGAAATGTCACGCCATGACCCGACTCTTTTACGGTCAATCCATCTCATTCTTAATATCAGGCTCGGTGACAGACAAAGTGGCGCTTCAGAAAAACAGAAGATGTGTCAGTTATTGAATATGCTGTTGCGACAATTCAGCCTTTTCTTCAGTCGCGTGAGCTTCAACGCGCAGTAGCAGCCCATGTGACTCGCTACTCGAAATCTCACGTCAGAACTCCGACAATGAATCAGGCGACAGAAGACACGGAGGAAAGCCGCTCTGCGGATATTATCATCGTTGCGTGCGTGACCACAGGGGTCGCAGTGGCCATCGTCGCCTTGAAGATATTTGCTCGCGCGCGAATCGATTACCATAGAATCGGGTGGGACGACGTGTTTATTGTGCTCTCTCTAGTAGGTTATGTGTTATCTGATTGTATTGGGAGCGGCATTGACGTGAATGTAGGTATGCAGCATCGCGGCAGCATTTTTTGCATCGTACTCTGCGCACCTGGGTCTTGGCCGTCACACAGCGGCCGTTCTTGCAGAGCCAGATGGCCCGGAGCGGGCAGTCCGAATTGCTTTCTATCAAATGGTCGGCTATCGTAAGTGACTTGCGAGCAGTTTCCAGTCCGGATCTTACTCACAGATCATGTCGCAGCATTCAACATCATTGCTTTCAGCTTTCCGAATATCTCCATCGCAATCCTTGTCAATAACCTGCTCGACCCAAACCTCTGGCGGACGAGAACCCTCTTTACCTTGGTACTCCTCGAAGTATTTTTCGCTCTAGTCTCCGTCATGATCCTGTTCTTGATGTGCTCCCCGGTAGAGTATCTCTGGGACAAGTCTGTCATTGGCGGATCGTGCTGGAGCCCCAATGTCATGAACGATTATTCATACTGGCTAAGCGCCTTCGACGCCTTGACCGATATTGTCCTTGCTGCAATCCCAATATCGGCGTTCTGCAAGCTACAGATGAGGTTCAAGACAAAAGTGGGCGTATGCATTATGATGGGACTGACGATATTGTCTGCCATTTTTACAATCATTAAAGCAACATATCTATGGCTGCTGTTCAGAGCACCGGACCCAAGTGAGTGGACCCCGTTACTGTAGGTGCCAATTCATCTGACAATGTATAGTATTTGACCTGACCAATCTTGTTATATGGGGGCTGTAAGTGCTTAGTGGTTCGATATCGCAATCTATGTGGCGCGAAGCTGACTTGGAAATCAGACTCGAGCAAAATGTTGTGATCGTGGCAGCATGCATCCCGACACTGCGACCATTCTTCCACAATGCCTTCAAGGGCGACAAGTCCACAGAAAATACAGAATCTCACGTCCTCTCTGTGCCGTCAAGGACCTATCGTTGTCGCCGCTCGAACAAGCCATCTGATACGATCTCGCAGCTTGCACTGGACGACGAAGAGCATCAGTACACAGCGTCGGACGACTCTCGTAATGACGATTTGGAAGGCTTGTCAAGGAAAACCATTCAAACAACGCGCGCTATCGATATAAATATGACGCCCAGGGAGAAGGATGAACTAAAGAAATCCGTTAGACAGAATCCTCTGCTACCAGCACTTTTCCAGGATATATAGGATCGCACCTGGCTTATAGAGGTCACGCGAGATGGGACAATACAGAAAAAGGGACGAACGAGTGACATAACAACAATGGAGGATGGGAGCTCTAGGAGCTCATATTCCCCCGCTATCTAACGAATGTAGAGAAAAGATTGGTAGAATAACGACAAAGATTTGCGGGCTTTCATCCCGTTCCCCCAGATACGCACCCGGGCTACCTCGGCAGAGACTGTATGGATATCATAGACATCCATCAACTCGCCCTCAAACTGTCCACAATTGCGCTCTCCTTTCTTGTTCTTTCCCCGAACCAATGACTACAGTCTTGGGCGATCCAATTGACTATGCAACGGCGCGAGACCCCAATGAGTCCACGCGACTTAGGTGTGTGACCTTCCGCAGAAAAAGGCGTTGATGTCCTCGTAGCCGATAGAGTACCAATGGTTGGCATCCTGAACGGTTCTCCATCCGGCTGCGTACAGCCCGCACTGGTTCGTGAGCCTCTGATAAGTGTCGGTGAGCCCGGAGACGGTGCACAGCTCGCTGCCGGCGCCGAAGTTGCAGAAGTAGGCCACGGTAGAGCCTCGTTTGGAATAGTAGTCCTGGCCGGAGTTGACGGCGCCCGGCATGTTCGGGTTGCACTGGCCCTTGAGAGCGGCGACGGCCTCGTCGGTGCTGACTCGGTCCAGAGTTCCCCCGGGGCAGGTGAGGTCGTCGGCCCTGGCTGCGAGCAGCGAACCTCCGTTGCGCTTGGCGGGCTGCAAGCCCTGGCCGCTGAGCTCTGCCAGATCTCGAGCAGCGACGCCGTCGCTGATCAGCGTGTGGACCGCCTGGTTAGCGAATCGTACGTGACGACGTATACGCCGTCTGGCTGATCGGCCGGGATAGTGAATCCGACTGCCATGGTGGCCAAGAAAGGGAGGAAGCTGTGCAGCTGCATTGTGATGATGGTTTGTGCTATGTAGTGGTTTTGGTGGATTTCGTGGTATCGGATTGAGTTAAGAGGCAAATGATGAGTGCTTGATGAGATGCTCAGTAAATGGACTTGTAAGAGGAGGGCAGCATCTCCTTTTATACACGAAAAGCTCGACTGACCTCCTTCAAGTGAACACTTGCATGCCCTGAAGCTGTTGCTGAATCTGAACATTTTCTTGCGAAGCATGATTCTCGCCGTATAGGTACATGCAGCGGCCATCCTTCATCGTCGCAAGTTCTCATTATCGCGAGCTTCGCAGTCCGCGCTTCCGAACCCATACATACAGCCTCGTGTTGCCCCCAACCTTGGCACTGTAATTGATCACAACTGGTGATGATCTTGGCCGCTCTGAGGTGCTGAAAGCCACTCGCGCCGCTTAGACACATGTACTGTGCGTACAACACAACGGCGAAGGTCCTTTCGAATCTGTTGATATATAATGAAACAATGCCGAATATCCTGAAAGTAATCACCAGACTCGAAACTTGTGACCCCATTCGTATCAAGCCAAGTTGCCGACAGGATGGTTGCGTAGCATCTGCTCGGACACATTGAGGTCATGGCTTGTGCAAGCAGGAGGCATAGTCGTTCACGATATGTTCGAGAGGTGAAGTTGATGAGCAGTGTGCCTTATATATGACAATTGACTGGTTCATGTATTGTCGCCGTACGACAGAGCACTGCATCGATATTGGCTGGGCGTAAGCAGCTCCATTTGTGGCGACAATGCTAGGATTCTGGAATCCTTTTCGTGAAACCGGCGCTTAAAGGTCCACACAGGGCAGAGCGGACACATTGATGAATTCTCTCATGATCTACAGTCGTACATGTCACAAAGTTCCTCTGGAATGCGTGAGACTCGATGATGCACCAGAAACGACTGATGCGCATGCATGTGGCTAATCATGGACAGCCTCACATAGCTGCTTGATCAGCTGAAATTCGAAACACAGGTAGCCTCTTTGTAAAACTGTCAATCAAGACAAAGTATAGTCACAGCTCTGGTCGGTCGGAAAGTCCGGGCGGCGTAGGGGACTTGTGACTGCATTTCGCATACGTACCTAGGTACATACCTAGGTAGGTAGATGAGACTGTGAAGTCTGCCTTCAAAGACAGAACCGTTGAAAGGAGCAACATAAATGAGTCTCTGGTCCAGCCATAGAAAATGATCAAAAGCAACACATACGGGAACGTTTCTAAATTAAATACACGTATGGAGGCAGCCAAAGAGCCAATGGCTGGTAATGAAGTGAACTAAACTAGGTACATAAGCGCGGTCATCTCCAAAGCCTTTCCCAAAGGTGAGGATTGGCTGAGCTGTCAGGGCATTTCAGGTTGCGGTGCAGCACGGCGCGGGATCTTGGCTGGGAATATGCTGGGTGGTGATTGTTTGTGGTGGTTGGTGACCTGCGTACTGCGATGCTTCTCCCATCACACTTCAGCTGCTTTCGAATTCACTGGCTCCCTTCAATCTAGCTCACCCTTTGCCCTGATACAAGGAAAATCAGTAATAGGCTTTGCCATCTACGATCGATGGAGATCAAAGAGAATACAATGGCTACAATGAGTTCCACGCAAAGCTCTGCTTAGACAAAGCAATCGAGCTTGTATGTAGTATCATAATCCACAACCACCTAAGTTGAATGCCTTGTTTCCAGACTTTATAATGAGACTTCATACATTGTCATTTACGGACAATGCCTTGTCTTATTATTCAAACAAAACAGCGCTAGGTGTGAGAGAGCGTCACGTTTCTGAGTATAAATACAGCTGCACAGTAGCACAGAGAATAAGTTTTCATCAAACAAATCAACTCCATTCATCCAACAACTTACACCACCTAAGAACCAACAACAACATAAAAACAAAGACTCTCTTTCAATCATCGACGATGTGTTCCAGCATTACGGAGAGATTTTCGGCCATCCTTGAGAGCACTGGGACTTGGTACTGGTGCCACAAGTGCAAGGGAAACCGTCTCTTTTATTACGCAGCTTGTCAGACTTGCAAGCACGCGTTTTGCGGACAATGCGGCCCAACACGCTAGGTAGGTGATTAGAAAACCGACCTTCAGATATGCATTTCGCACTTATCAATGACCTTCAGACGATGGAGATGATGTCAAAGGTTGCCATCAGAGGGTGGAGCAGGTAGGTGACAGAATAGATAAGACAATGAGAATACATAGGCATTGAGTCGAGCTCTACACCAACTCTAATACGGACCAGAAGACAATAATATGAAGACGTACAATTTGGCTTGTGCATACGTGCTACTCTGTTGCGGGTTGTTCTCAGCAGAGATGTAGGCTTGACCATTTACAACAAGAAAACACTAACCGTGGCGACAACATCTTTACTGGTTTAAACTTGTCTGGACTCGGAACAGCTTCGCTCCAATGCAACTTCCACAACTACTACACCTCCTCAAGGATTAAGAAGGTTAATCAGTATCCTATCAGCCGTTTTCTATGGCGCAACTACTTACTCAGCATAGTGGCAGAAAATCTGGAACCGAGTACCAAACTAACCTTTTTAATCCCGGTGAACTGTAATAATGGCACATATGGTGGGTGGCAGTCTCGGCAGTCTGTATCTGACCGCCTGGAGACCGAGTGGAATGCACAGGCGCAGTGGGTTCCCCTCTCAGCTTGTTACTTTAGTACTCTGTACAGCGTACTTTCATGGGAAAGAGTAGCGGAGCAAAAAGGGGCAAAAACATACAACACCAGGTATTCCCCAGTGGTCACCCACCTGAGTACTAATCCGGCGATCACCAGTTTATCTAGGGCAGAGCGGACGGGATGCCGAGTTTTCTAGTGTCTATGGTCGTATGTGCTCAAACGTCCAATAATTCTATCTCATATTAGCTCTTTCGGCTCTGGCAACACTATTGGTTTTTGGATTTCTCTTTACAGGACATGTCTAACTGGTAAAATTGGGACGTTCTCTCGATAACCTGTGACACGGCAGCCTGTAGCTCTTGCACCGCGCTAGTGGTGGGCTATCGTGGTAGACGTGGAGACCATGTCACAAAATGTATTCATACCTAGCTGATAGTTAGTGGCGGGATTGATTTTATAATAAACCAGGGCTTTGCGTTGGTCAATCATATAGGAAATGTTAGCAATTCAAGGATGCATACTTGTTTCATAAACGAGTCACATTAATATGCAGTTTCCGACCTCGAGTGCTTTGATTTCTTTGAATTTGATCTTTTAAAGAGCGTAAACTTGTACACACTATGTGCTGCGACGATATAAATGAGTTGGAGTACAGATTGTACAACAGTGACTGTCGAAGCATGAGCATCGCCATCCTCTCCGTCGCGCTGCAACAGCTCTCACACCACCATTCAACTTCCAAATCGTGAACCGGAGTACACAGTAGAGCTCCCCACAACCTGTAGATAACGGTGACCAAGGTCGCCCGGTGCCCATTCTTTTCGTATAAAACAGAACTATCACTCGACGGCGTGGAGTCCTTCGTATTTGCTGTAGACTCCCTCGGGGCTGCGCTTGTAGACGGCAGTATCTGTGCCAGCACCATCCTCAACACCTAGAAGCTTCCGGTCGCGCTTATACACAGCGGTGTCTGTGCCAGCACCATCTTCAGCGCCCAAGAGCTTGCGGTCCCGCTTGTAAACAGCAGTGTCAGTACCAGCGCCATCTTCAGCGCCCAAAAGCTTGCGATCGCGCTTGTAAACAGCGGTGTCCGTGGCAGCGCCATCCCCAGCACCTACAAGCTTCCGGTCACGCCTGTACACGGCAGTGTCTGTGCCAGCACCATCCCCAGCACCTACAAGCTTCCGGTCACGCCTGTACACGGCAGTGTCTGTGCCAGCACCATCTTCTGCATCAATATCGGCTCCCAAAAGCTTGCGGTCCCGCTTGTATACAGCAGTGTCTGTGCCGGCTCCATCTCCGCCATCAATGTCGGCACCGAGGAGCTTGCGGTCTCTCTTATAGACGGCAGTGTCTGTGCCGGCACCATCTTCGGCGCCCAAAAGCATGCGGTCGCGCTTGTACACAGCGGTGTCCGTGCCGAGGCCATCGTCAGCACCCAGGAGCTTGCGGTCTGGTGTTGGGGCCGCGGCGATGAGGGCTGCGTAGAGCGTGATGATGGTGAGCACGTTCTTCATTTTGGCAATCTTTGGTTGTGTATATGGGGAGAAGTGGTGGTTCAAAGAGTAGTGAGTGTGATTGAGTTGTGATATTTGGAAAGTATTCTTCTTCTCGGTATCGACGGAGATGGGCTTCTTATAGACGGTTTACCAAGAGCTCTCCATGAGCATCTGAGTCAGAGACTTCAAATATCTTGCCGACTTACAGTCGTCGTTGTCAGACTTGGGCAGATGAACTTTGCAGTGAGACACCGCAGCATCGTACTGCTTCTTCTGATCTTCAAGTCTCGACACATAGACGCTGAGTTTGCACCATTTCCCGTTAGTGTCGTATCACCATTCACCTGGCTGCATGGAAAATGACGAGTAGAACCACGCAAATATGTCCATCTTCTCTTTATCTAGAAGGTGAATTCTTAGGGATGGCAGCACTTATGTGCCGGTAGGGAGTAGTTGCAGCTTTCCCCGCCCTTCGCCCCTTACGATGCTTGTTGAAAGAGTATACTGGCAAGCAGATCCGTGAAGCGGTTCAGAGATCGACATATCGTTTACACAGTTTCGTACCATGATGCGACAACGCGGCATTGAGATTGGCGCCTGTGGTTGAAAAGATGTGTAGACGAGGTGCTGTCCGTCTCACTATCCACTTATAGTGTGACAGTAATACTCTATCTTGTGGTGTCATATGGTACTTCTTGACAACCGCCAATCATTACCTCAGTATACCTCTGTACATTACAGTCGAGTTGATGTATAATAGGCTACGCAATGCCAGATGACGTCTTCTTCGTATCCCCCCTCCGTCGACCGAATGTGGTGAAAGAAAAAGAACTAGTATTCTCATCACCCCTCGCGTCATTGGCCCTTAGATACTTTTCTCTCCTGATAACTATTGAACTGCCAACTTGATCTCTCCCTTTCTCTCTCTCTGACTTTCATCTTACAACTCAATCACTCCCCTCCAGTCTTTTCAGTGACAATGTCATCAGCGTCCTCATCTTCATCCGGCCGATACAGCCGCGTCTCCGACTCGGAGCCATTTTTACAAAGGTCCAAAGAGGATCAAGACTTTCCAGATTTATCAACAGATGGCAGCGAAGATTTGTCTCCATATCGGAGGCACCCCAACCTTTGGTCTTGTAAATCAACACTACCATGGGCCGTTATCTCAACGCTTCTTTTAACTATCAATCTCTTCCTTCTCATACATCTGTCCACCAGAAAAGCGGACCGCTTGTCAACGTCCAACGGACTCACCAATTTTGACGGCGGTTTCGAAACAGACATGGGTTTGTGCAAACCACACTCTAAACTCCTAATACGGAAGATTCCCGACTCACACGTCAATGAACAGAATCCGCCAGACCATTCATAGAAACCAAACTCGTCAAGTTCACCGGCTCCGTGGCCTTTCATGAGAATGGTACCATGTACCGCGACTATCCCAAAGACCAGCCGCAGTACGTGGGTGAGCCCAACGCGGAAATCGACACTGCCTGGGACGACTTGCTCTGGGGGTCAGCAGTGGATTTGCCCGGGCATCTCGCAGGCAAGATGAAGGACATGACGTGGAAGGAGTTGGATACCGACTTGTACCGGACCGGGTGAGCTACCAAAATATTTCCTCTTGGCCAAGGGAGCTCGTGCTAACCCCAGAGGAAAATTCATCCAGACTCGAGGTGTTCCACCAGTTACATTGTCTAGATTACATCAGAAAGGCGCTCTACCCAGAGTACTATGGCCAAGAGGACGACAATGATCGGCTGTACATGATGCACGTCGGTAAGAAAGACGACCCCTCTCCCCATACGTAGAACATGGACCTTCCGTTCCGTTGAGATCTGACTATGAGGGGGCCAGAGCACTGCATCGACTATGTCCGGCAAGCACTCATGTGCCTGGCGGACTCGACCCCGGTCCGCCTGGAATGGCGAAAGGAGAGCCACTTTCTCATCCCAAAGTTCGACCAGCCTCACACGTGTCGAAACTTTGACATGCTCAAAGGCTTCTCAAACTCGCATGCGCTGGAGCTTTATAATGATGAGAACCAGAGGAAGATCAACGAGAAGGTCGCGCAGGGAATCCTGTGATATAGAACATGTTCGTGTACTGTCGTGGCTTGTAAGAATAGAGAACTTCCGTACAACCTTGATGATACTCTACACGTAAACCAAGTCCCGTGAGTAACAGTATTCTGCCAGGTGAACAATAGGCCAAAGATCATGGCAATTCCGCTACCGCTAAAGTAGCCTCTGAAGATACACCAACAGATGGCCACGGACTCCAGGGTTGTCCGTCAGCAATGGCGACACGTGACAGGGAATTACTGTATTCTATGGTAGCATTCGGATCCTGGCTTAGCTACCCGCACCTATAAGATTGCTTGGCAAGCTTATCTTGCGTTTGTTAAAGACATCCATCAACCTGCATTGGCCAATCATTGATGACTATGCAGTGGCGTTTCTCCATGGATTGCAATCCTTCGCAGTCGCTGATGCCAAGTTTCGTTCCCGGCCGTCAAAGCATCATATTTGTTTGTGGCTTAGTCTCGTCAGAACCCATGACTATAGGCGGTTGATCGTTGTGCCATGTTCAACTCATTGGTTTACCGGCTCCTTCCTCCGCCGTGGGCGGACGTAGCTAGCATCTCGGCTGCGAAGCGGTTGGTCAATCCCCCAACGTTGAAGATTAAACACTAGATCCTAAAGCTCTAATCAGGAAACTTCCTACCACTTAGTGGCGGGGAAATGCACTGGAAGACGGGGGATCTGCGCTTGACAGCGCGCCGTTCCGATATTTGTTCCAGCCAGTTAGATACACGGCATCTTTGCGAGACGACAGCCTGTACCCACGACAGGCTTATCGTACGTTCGGGTTACGAAGTATTTATTCGGCCCCGGACGTCGTAATGGATCAACCGGACTGGTTTCTCCAGATCATGATGTTACTTTCGGCTAAAGGTTCTACGTCACAATGCTCTTCTTCTTGGGGCTCAAGGCAAGATGATGAGGTCTGGCCATTGTGGCAAAGGGTTATTCAGGCACGTAAATTCGTATTCTGCAAGTCAAATAACGTGCTTGTGCTACTCGGTGCTCGGTAATTAGGCTCGCCTCTATCTCTGTCTAGTAAACAACAACAAGGGTGTCGCGCTACCGACATTAATATTGACGTCGTCCAGCTCCATGGCATGTGGATCCATGGCAGCAATGACAGCCTTCATCGTCTGCGCAACGCAGTCAGCGTCAGTGCCGACAAGCTCGGCGTGATCCTCCCGCCACCGTGTCACCATGCTGGCGGTGTCGAGGCTCTGAGCTAATTCTCCGAGCGTGATCGTGGATCCTCCCCCGAAAAAATCGTCACATCCAGGCTCCAGCTTCCCGTCCCGGTTCCATTCGCGACGTTGGAAGCATGCTTCTGGGAAGGCGGCGACCGGCGGGACCACGGACCAGGGCATCTTGAGGTCCATGTACATTCCCCGCGAGACCCTATTCTCCGAGAGCTCGTAGGGACCGAGGACGTCATCTTCCAGGTGGCTCAGGGCCTTTTGAACAGCCTGGGCGTTTGGTGTTGACGGGTCTGGTGTGCAGAGTTAGCTTCTTGTGGCGAAGTCGTGCGGATAATTCAGATGTTTACGGCAGTAGAGTGAAGATTTTGTCCAGAGGGCTACAGTCCCCCCAGGTTTTACTATACGTTCTGCCTGTCGCCAGAATTCCTTCATATCGAACCAGTGTGCCTGATCTTGAGATTTAATTCATGGAGCGAGATGGGTAGAAGAGAGCCCTAGCTTACAGCCATGGCGGCGCATAAAAAGTCTACTGAGGCCGGTTCGACGAGACCTGACTTATCCAGCTCCTCAGCAGCACAAACCTCGAAGCGGATCTTTTCGCCGTCTTTGGTATTGCCACCCAACTGATTCGCATGATCAATCATGGCCTGTCCGGGGTCGAATCCTATGGTCCGGGAAAAGTATCGTGCCAGGTTGCGGGTCGCCTGGCCTGTACCGCAGCCGACGTCCAGCGCCGTACCGAGATTCCCTCCTTGCCCTTCATGATAAGAGATCAGATTATCGTAGATGTCAGAAGAGTATGAGCCCCGGTGGGCTGCATACGATGCTGCTTGCTGAGCTCCATAGTTGCGAAAGGTAGGATCAGGCATGGTATAGCAGCTAGTTCTTGTGATATCCGTCGGTAGGATCGAAGCTATTGTTTTCGACAATCTAGGCAGAAGTTCAGAGAGGAGAGAAAAAGATTGATCCATAAGTAAGGCTGCTCATTGCCTATGAGAAACACAATACATGGACTCTGACTCACTGATCTACATTCTTGCATCTTACCGAGCGACTTTTAGCGAGAGGATCCCTTGCTTACTTACAATATGCATATCTACTGCAAACCAGTCTATCAAATCAATTTGCAGATAACAGCGATTCGATGACGTAAGTGCATCATTATCACATACTATCAGTCGATCGTAGAGACCATATTCGACAAGGAATATTCTCCCAATTTGTCGCCAACAGATGCTTCAGCAATACCAGGCTCAATACTGTCCATCAAATACCGAACACCTAAGCTGCCATCATGAATAGTCCCATATGCTCTGTTCTCGCAATCATCTTACTGATCCGATTGACCTCTTGCAAATTATTTCACCAGAGAAACCAGAAGAGACAGGTAGACCAGGGACAGACGCATGCATTGCCAACTCCTATCAACAAAACAAGTAGGCGACAGCACGAATCTGCCGCGGCGAATAGTAAGCATGTATTTTCAGAATATCACGGTGAGACAAATTGCTGATCCGAGACTCTAGAGTATGCCATCAACGGCACAAATATCCCAGACGTCGATTTCGATGTCGGAGAGGCCTATGCCGGCTTAATGCCAATCACGGCAGACCCAGACGACGAACGCCAGCTATTCTTCTGGTACTTCGTTTCCACGAACAGCGCCGCACAAGATGAGATTCTCATCTGGCTCAATGTAGGAATTTGGAACTCTCCCAAAATCTGCAAGCAGACACTAATACGCCTTTCCGCCTAGGGAGGACCGGGCGCAAGCTCCCTCGAAGGCCTCCTCCAGGAGAACGGACCATTCCTGTGGCAATTCGGCACGTTCAGACCCGTCCCGAACCCGTGGACCTGGGTCAACCTGACAAACGTCGTCTGGGTCGAGCAGCCCCTCGGCACAGGCTTCACCCAGGGAAACGCCAGCGCCACCACCGAGGAAGAGGTGGCGCAGCAGTTCTTGGGGTTCTGGAAGAACTTTGTCGACACGTTTGATCTGCACGGTCGCAGGGTATACATTACGGGCGAGTCGTACGCGGGAATGTACGTTCCGTATCTCGCCGACGCCATGTTCTCCGCCTCGGGAGCGGGCAACAGCAGCGGCGGCGACAGTGGGGGCTACTTTGGCGTTGAGGCGACAATGATGTTTGATCCGCTGCTGAACAACAACGCCGTCATGAGACAGGTGCCCAGCGTGGCGTTCGTCAGGAACTGGAACAGTGTTCTTGGTCTCAACGACACGTTCATGGCTGATGTCCTGGCCCGCGATGAGTCGTGCGGATACAGCAAGTTCCTTGGAGACAATCTCAAGTACCCCCCAGAAGGCCCATTGCCGTCACCGGCTGGAGGAAACGACCCTCCTCAGGGTTGTGATATATGGGGAGATGTCATCAATGCTGCATCACTGGTCAATCCGGTAAGACGCCCAAAACTCGTCGCACGGGATGAAGTGTGGCTCTGACCATTGTCATAGTGCTTTGACATCTACCAGATCCTGACAACATGTCCTCTCCTATGGGACGTCATGGGCTTCCCAGGCACTGATCAATATCTTCCCGAAGGCGCGCAAGTCTACTTTGACCGCCCCGACGTGAAAGAGGCAATCAACGCTCCGCAGGTGCCATGGTCCGAGGCCTCGCCAAAGGTCATCTTCAACACCTCATCCGGGCTATCGTACAATTTTGAAAACAACCAGTTCTCTGGATTGACGGTCCTTCCCTCGGTGATCGAGAGGAGCAAGCGCACCGTCATAGGCCACGGAGGTCTCGACTACATCCTGATGCGCAACGGCACTCTGCTCACTATTCAGAACATGACGTGGCACGGCGTCCAGGGCTTCCAGACGCCAGTCGAGGATGACTTCCTTGTGCCGTACCACGCGGATGCTTCGCTGAGCACACTTGCTGGCGCAGGAATCATGGGCAAAACCCACACGGAGCGCGGGCTCACGTTTTTCGACGTTGATATCTCTGGTCATATGTGTGAGTTTTCATGCCACATCATATGTATATATATTGCAAGTGACGGAATAGCTAACGTCGTGAGACTCAGTACCTCAATATGCACCGTCCGCAGCCTATCGTGCATTAGAATATCTACTGGGGCGCATAGACTCCCTCTCTATTTGACATTCGTACTTCTCCGTGGCTCCAAGCGCACGTCATAGAAAACCAGGTACAGAAGCGGGACCGTGATCGGCATAGCTTTATTGAAACCACGTAAGATGAGGCTGATGCAACATCCAACTGTGTGCCTTCTTGTGATCTGGACACGTGCGGAAATAGTGCTGTGTGCTTTGCACTCACACGCCGTGATGGGATGTTGGAGTATTCGATTGATGGGGTTTCCTATCATAATGATTCCTTGGAAGGTTGATGCCATCATCTTTCTCAACGGTTGTTTAGATATGACCCGACCTCAAATGTGTATACTGGGGCTGGCTGAGTATCGCTTTGTTCCAATCAAATTCGCGAACGTGGCCGTCGTGTACCAATAATAAATGGTCCTCGATGCACGTCGAAATAGTGGCACAATACAAGCTAGAGCCCTCAGCTAACATTCAACTTGGCATTTCGAAAACAGATGAGCATCAAGCGCGGAATACAGCAAAGTCTTTCGTCTTTGATCACTAGAGTGGGTGCAATATTTTTAGTCCTTCATCCTGCAGCCGCCTGTCACCGTTTGGCAGCAGTGGCTGGACTAGAGGCCTAGCTCCAAGGAGCCAGTCCCGCAGAATGCCTTTTTCAGCGCCGACACATGCCCTGCAATGGCGCATACTCGACATACGATTATACCTTTAGCAGATTTGGCAAATCGTGCACCAACATCGTATACCAGGGAAATGCCATTATTGTGTTTATATTATTTCCTAATCTGTATCCTGGCTACCTCTTCACAGTGCTTTGTTCCCTTGTCAATGTCCACGCGTGTGCTATCCGAGAAAAACTGTCCTCTCTACGAACCTTACAGGCGCGATAATACCACTAACCGGCCATAAGTCTGCGCACGGGTGCTTCTTAGGAATTTGGCGGAGAATACGATTTGGCCAAATGCAAACATAGATAATATACGGCACACTTTGTATCATTAATAAAATTAAATATCGATGGTATTTTAAAGAGACAAATTTTCTATCTAAGGTGCTTCCTGATTTTTAAAAATTTATTTGTGGTAGGTACAGCTGTGTGCAGCACTATACAGCATACGTGAGCGCCAAATATGGATCGTCCATCCAGACCGCTCAAAGGAACTTCGGCATTCTAATCAAGCAGTTTATCGACCACGGTGTTGACATGCTCGGATCGTGATTGGTCAAACGCGGTATGACCTGAACAGCGCTGGTGCGAACCCAGCGGCATACGCATCGCTACATTAGCTACGTCCGTCAGCGGACAAGATACTCTGCTACATCGACACTATGACTTTCCGCCACGCCAACCGCATCCACATCCACATTCGCGACGCCTACCATGAGATAAGAGTGCCGGCCACCTTGACCCGGGTCGGCAGTGTCCTTCCTCAGGACCACCAATGGATTCGGGAAGCGCGGGACCACGACAAGATCATCGTCTACGGTGTCGTACGGGGCAAACCCTACACAGCCGTTGGAAGTGACGATACAAGCTACGCCGCGAAGGTAAGATCTGCTCCGCGAGACTAATCCCAGTGCTCTGCTCTTGAACTCTCCGTCTTGCCCGCGATTAGCCAAGCTTGCGTCCGAATGAACCGCCTTGAACGCCTCGACTAGATCGTCATCAGAGGTTTGCTCATGGCCCTCCCAGTCGATAACTGCACGTCGGGCAAACCTTTGACACAGCCCGTGTCCCGTCGAAGTGGGCTCATTATCCCACAAGTCCTTGATAAAGGCACCAAACTCGAAGATCATGGCCGCCTTCTGCCCTGGAATCTTAGTCGTAGGGCCAGGATCGCTGAGCCGTCGCAAGATCTTGACGTTTCCTAGCTTTCGTGCCCAGAGATGCAAAGTGGTCAAATCGGGAGATATGTGGTCAGCCTCGATTGTCCGATCGACAAACCTAAGGCCGTGTTCGCCGTTCATCTTAGCGTTAATAAATTCTTGCCTGAGGTCCAAGTCCGGGGTCCACGAAGGAAGTTTCTGAGGACGCACAAATCTGTCGGCATGGAACTCGAGATAGGTCCAAAGAAAGTATAGAAACCGTGAGCGTGTAATATGAGTGACTGTTTCCAGAATGACTTGTCTCTGTGTCTTCTTATAATCGACGGGCAGCGCCAAAGAATGATTTGGGCAGAGCCCATAAAGGGCATACATCCTGTCTCTGGGTTCGGAACACCCTTTCCCAACCGAGCCAACGAGCAGCCTAGCGAAGTTTTTCGTCGTAGAGACTTGGTTTCTGTTGTGCACGATCATGTCGTAGAGACTTGACCAGGCTATCCGATCTTCAGGCTTATACCACTCCCTAGTCGTAGTGGTCAGGAGTTGTTGATAACGCCCCGCTAAAGATTCAAGATGAGGATTGGCACAGAAAGCGGCTATCTTATGTGACGCGACATTGAAAACTTTGATCAAAACCAGCGGTGAAAACGACAAGTGGCCATAAACGCATATAGGCATCTTGGTAGCCAACAAAAATTCTTGGTACGTCCACATACGATGCCAGTAGCGGTGCTTCAGCAAGGGGAGTAAACCAAGGACGAGGGTCGCAAATCCAACCAAGGTCAATTTGGTATCGGGATCGTTGGCTCCCGATCCTCGTGACGTCTCCCGTTCCTGCTTCTGAAGGTATAGCTGCGCCCATCTGGCGGCAACCTCCACGTGTTGCAAGCCGTGCCCAAGCCAAACGATGACAGACGTTGCTTGTCGATAAATACCGCCCATCATCGGCACTTGTACGCTTTTCTCCTCATCATCGTCTTGGTTAATACAAATGGCGTCTGCCCAAAGCGTGCGTGCTTTCTCTTGCCACCTCAGGTGTCTGAGCGCAGCTTCTAGATTGGTCGTCACTTGTATTTCGCTGCCACTACGACAACAGGCAGAGTGTCTGCCGGGTTGCCCCAGACGTACGATAGGGCCTCGTACTGGGGGACACTTTTCAATGAGACCGTGTGGAGAGAGCATCGTATGTCTCCTTCGAATTGGCCCGGATGAAGTGTGAGCAGGCGGATCTGAGCTTCTGCGGGAATCCACGGTTTGTAAATAGTGGATGTCGTGCTGTCCTGCGATCGGCGCCGATAAATTAGACCTTCGTCTGAAAGCAGTTCGGTAGCCATAGTTGAGATCAAGGATACTTTTTATGCATATGGAACTAATAAATCTGCCATTGCAAACATAATAAAATGGACAAAAGAAATTTTGGAAAGTGGGAAGAAGTTGTAAGGCTGGATATGTAAATACTCTAGGTGCTTTTGCCGCTTCTATGATTATACAACTTGTAGCACAGCCATCGAGAGGCAGTGTAAGCCATGGCGTAAAACATTGCCGCTGCTGACATGCCGTCCTTGTACTCCTGGCCAGTGCCATTTGTATCAGATAGCAAGTGTAATGATAAAACAAAGAACGTTGAAAAACTTTGCAAGATGAATCCGCAACACTGCTTGAAAAGCGCGAGTGAGGCTATTACTCTATCTCTTGTTTCCCTTCTGGAAAGAAAGGGGATATGATTACCGACAGCGTCACTCATGCCAGGAGACTTGACAAGATCGCATGGGTGACACTATCGATTTGATCTACAAGTTGTCCCCTCCCGAGCTCCTTACAACCTCCCGAGCTCCTTACAACAGCCCCCAAGTCATTGGCAAGCATGGAAGCCCGCCGCTTCGCAGGACGGCACGATGGGACGGCACGATGAGCGTGAAAGGCCAATGTGGTCAACAGGAGCGGGGTATATATGTAGCTTTAAGACACTCAGCCGCAATGGAGAGGTTAGGTTGACAAATAGAAAAAGAAAACACTCGCTCCACCCAATTTGCCTCTCTGTACGGTCGTATATTCACTGGATTGCTACGGTCTGATTCTTCTTGGCTAAAGGCCACTTTGTAATCTTTTCAGTCTCTTGTCCCACCTGCCGCCGACCATCCATGTCAAAATATACCATTATGAGATTAATAAAGACGGTGCAACCCTCGACACCACTTAAACCACAAAAAAGAAAAGCAAAAACATACAACACCGGGGATTCACTAGTCGTCACCGACCTAAATATTAATTTAGCGATTATAAAATATGTTTATTTAGCGAAAAGGGGTTATTTTTATAATAGCTTATAATACGGAAATATATCGCTTTTTTATTACGCTAAACTTTAAATTTTATTATCCGTTTAAAACGTATTCCGACGGATAATAACTTTATATTTTAACCGTAATATATTAGTTTTTTTTTAAATTTTAAATCGATTTTTTAAATTATCGTATTTAGCGAATTAATATCGAAAACATAACTTTAATAATATATCTCGATTTATATTATATTAATAATACGCAAGCTTATAAATTTAAAATAATTCGATTTTTAAAAAATATATATTAAGAAATTTACTTATATATTTTTTAATATCTTTTCGTATTTATTATTTAAAATAAAATAAAAACTAAAACGATTTAAATTATATAAGCGTAATATTATATTTAATTATTTACGATACGTTATAACGTAAGCGCCGGAATTAATTTATTTAAAAATTTCGTTAAAAAAGCCTTATTTTTTTTAAATTAATTATAACGCGAAATAAATTTTATATTAAATTAATAAACTTCGGATAAAACTACTTCCGATTAAATAATTTATTATATATTAAAACTTTAATTTATAATTAATAGCTTAACTTTTAATATATAAGCTTAAAATTTAGTTTAAAAACTTTAATTTTTAAAATCTTTTAATTTAATTAGCAATTAATAAAGTCCGTATAATTAGCATTTATTACGGACTCGCTCGGTTAAGCTAATTAAATGCTTTTTTAAAATATTATAAATAACAAACGTTAAATAAACATAGCTTTAATAAAAATATTTATAATTTTAAAATCGATTAACCGTTTATAAATAGCGTTTAGCGCCTTAATAATTTAATAAAAAAGTAATTTAATAAAATTTATTTTAAAAAATAAAAAATATCGACAAAATTAATAGCTTTTTAAAGATTTTAAAATTTTATTAATTTATTATATATTTAAATTTGCCTTTAAACCTTTTTTTGCAAAAATATAAAAATTAAAAAAAGTTTAATAACATCCGAAATTACGGTTAAATTAATTATTATTTATTGCCCGCGCTTATAATTATATACGCTATTTATGTTTTATTAACTCCGTTATTATTTTAGTAAATCGTAGCATTTAAACACGATTAAGATTATAATTTATTATAATTATTAACTTTATTATTTTTAAATTTAAAAGGCGATATTTTTATAATAATTAAATTAAATAAATACCGTTTTAAATAATTTAAACGTTATCCGTATTAATATTATATTTATTATCGTTGTAACCGTTTAATAAAATAACGTTAATTAATATTATAATAAAGCACTTAACTAGGCTTTATTAGTGTTATAACCTTTTATCGGTGCCGTAGGCTATTTATGTTATAATTCGATCGATAAATTTATAATTAAAACAGTTATTTTAGCATTATATAATATAACCACCATTTAAACCCACGATCTTTGCTTTTGCTTTCGTTTAACGGCATTATAATAATAGCCGGTTTTAATTAATTTTTTAATTAGTTAAAACTAGCTACGCAATAACTTAGCCTTACGGGTGCACTAATAATACACTTTAAATTCCCTAGCTTAATAGTGTTTATTACTAAAATCGAACTAATTACCTTTTTATTATTAATATATTCGCTTATTACCACGATATTCGGCTATTTACACGTTTTTCGGTCATTTTTAATAAGGCTATCGCGAAACGGTCCAAATTACGATATCACCGGGAATAGCAAGTTTTATAAAAAATACGGATGCTTAAAAACCCCGAAAAACGACCCGACCGGATATCGGATATTAATATAAAGAGACTACGGCTATCGGATTAAATTAGTGGATACCGGGATTTTTTTTTTCGGGCCGGGATAATAGATAAATATATAAATATAATAGGTGGTAAATAAATAAATATATAAATAAATAAAAACCGATTCGGGACAAAATAAAAAAAAGGCGGACCGGGCCGCTCCCGGGATAACACTTAATTAAATTAATATATTATCTTAATTAATGCCTTTATATTTAAAACTTTATAGTTACCGACGTAATCGACGGATTATAAAATAAAGGAAATATATAATAACGGCACGGGCCGCACGGGACCGGACCGGGCTAAAAAGCATTTTTGGCATATTTAAAGACTAAAAGGATCGGTCGCTTAAGGCTATAAAAGGACTAATCACGGGACCGGATTTGTTTTTTTTGGTTTAAACAAAGAAAAAAAACGGGCCGGGCCGGGCTAAAAAACATTTTTAGTATACTTAAAAACCAAAAAAAATAAATCGCTTAAAGCTGCAAAAAGACTAGTTACGGGCCGGGATTTAAAAATAAGCAAGCATAAAAATATTAACGGGTAGCGGACCGGGCCGCATTAAATATATAATATGGTTAGCGGACCGAATCGGGACCGGATATATAAGTATTAGATAAAATGTCGAATAAAGGAAATGTGTAATATTAAATAAAGGAAATATAAGCTGTTAAAAATGAGATTTAAAAATAAAAAAGCGGATAAATAAAAAGGCGGACCGGGCCGGGCCCGGATATAAGCTAATTAGGGACCGGAACAAGTTAATATTTTAACTTAATTAAGTATTTTATATTTAGGATTTTATAATTACTGCCGATTATATCGACGGATTATAAAATAAGGGAAATTTGTAATAAGGCATATAACCAGGCCTTATTAGTGCTATAGCCCCTTATCGGTGCCGTAGGCTATTTATGCTATAGTTCGATCGATGAACTTATAATTAAAACAATTACTTCAATATTATATAATATAACCACCATCCAAACCCACGATCTTTGCTTTTGCTTTCGTTTGACGGCATTATAATAATGGCCGGTCCTAATTAGTTTTCTAATTAATCAGGACTAGCTACGCAATAACTTAGCCTTACGGGTGCATTAATAATGCACTTTAAATTCCTTCGCTTAATATAATAAAATCGGCAAAAAATAAATCGAAAATAATATCACCGGCATTTAATAAAAATCGATAATAATAATTTAAATTAAATTAAAAATAATTAATAACACGGCTTACGTCGAGCGTTTATAAATAAACGCCCGACTTAGCGTTTTAAAGCTTAACGGTATTATCGCCGGACCCGGACGCTAACCGGCGGCCGTCGGGCAAAATAACTACGGATTTAACCGAAAAAAAAATAACTTTTGAGCGTTTATAAATAAACGCCCGACTCGGCGTTTTAAAATTTAACGGTTTTATTATAAAACCTAAACGCTAGCCGGCGGCCTTCGGGCGGGATAACCACGAATTAAACCGAGTCGGAATAACCTTCGAGCGTTTATAAATAAGCGTTTTAATTTACTTTAACTTATAACGTTAAATTTATTTAATTAAAAACTTTTTAAAAAAACAGCTTTTTAATTAAATTATTAAATAAGCTAAAAATTAAAGCTAAAATATACGTTTATAATAAAGCAAATTCGATGCTTTTTTTGCGAAAAAAAAACGACGAGCGTTTTTAGCAAAATTTTATAGCTTTTCGGAAATATTATTAATTTATATTTTATTAGCGTTTTTTATTATTATAGTTAAGCTTAATATTAAAATTATATTTTTATTAAAACTTTTTCCAGCTTTTATATTGCTTTTACATTATCCGGGATAATATAAACTAAATTAAAAAACTTAAGCCAGTAAAAATAATTAGTTTTTAAAAATTTTAAAATGTCGGTAGCCATTAATACCTCGTATATACCCGTTTATAATATAACTCCCGCGTTTTAAAGATAATCTACTTAATAAATATAAAAGTATCGAATACTCGCCAGCGGATTAAAAAAAGCGTCTCGATTTAACTAATAAAATAGCCGGGATCGCGCAAATCGTAAATATCACGCCTTACAATGTCGCTAAAAAGGTTTAATAATATTATAAAAATCTTTAAATATTATTATTAAGTATTTAAAGGCAAGATTTTATTTAATATTTTTTGAAAAGGAAATTTTTAGCGGACTAATGTATAAAATAAATAATATCCTCCCGAAGCGTCAAGAAAAAGCCATGTAATACGATAACCTTTTCGATTTTATCTTCGTCGAATTTTTTAATTAATCGATTTAAACCCTTTAATTCTTTTATACGAATAGGCCGATATATTATTAACATAAAAGCCAAGATTTTGAAATAAAACTCTGCGTTCTTTATATTTTCCGACTCCGAAATCTTATATATTATCTTTGTATATAACGTATTAAAACCGGGTAAAAATAACGTAAGCTTGCTAATCGTATTAAGCTTTAAGAATCTTTTTAAAAGCTTTTAGCAAATTAAAGCCATTTATAAAAAGGTTTTATTAGCGTTATAAATCAAATATATCCGTATAGCATTTTTTGTTTTTTTGTTATATTTCTTAGCTTTATTTAATCAAGTTACTTTAGATTAAATATAATAAGCGATAGCTATTACGACGGCTTTTTTATTAATTTCGAAATAAATCCTGTTTATATGCTCCGCGCTACTTAGCTTTGCCTCGATATCCGACTAATTACGACTAGAAACGATTTATTTAATAATTAATAAATTGATAATAAAGTCAAATAATCGTTCCCGGTTTATATTGCATTCGTTTAAGGCATTTATTATAATAATCGTATTATTAAAACTAGAATTTACAAGAATAATTAATGTTATATCTCGAACATTATACTAAGCATTCGCACCGATAAAAAGATCCTTGCCTGCGATATTATATTTTTGCCGAATATGCTTGCTAAAAAAAGATTTTAGTGAACGAGATTTTATATTAAGCCTCGCAGCACGGATATTATATTATTTAATTTATTTAACGTGGCTTAATAAAAAAATATAACACTAAGTTTAATGAATTGCTTTTAATACGGTTTAAAATACCGCAGAAAAGCATCGTTTTGCCTTTATTAAGATTACTTTTAATCCAAAAAGTCGATTTTACGGATTATTTCAGAACCGAACAAAGTTATCGTGCTCGAGGATTTAAAAATAAAAGCTTTTTAATAAGCCGCCCTTTGTTTTTTCGATACGTTTTTTATCGGTGTATGGATTAATAACGTAAAAGTTAAGCAAACATTATTTATCTTTGTTATTTTAAAATCTTTTTTTATTTATATATTTAATTTTGCATAATGGAAAGAATTGTTTTAAAATTCGTGTTAGCGTTTTTAAAAAGGGTTTAAAACTGGTTTTTAATTTTTTAATATTATATTATTTTATATCTTTCTGGATAACAGCTTTAACTTTTTAATAGCGTTAAGCTAATTTAATTATCCGTCGAATTTGAATATATTTTTAATTATTATCGTAACTTAGTAACGACGGTATAAACAAATGCTTTTTAGTTAATATAAAAGCAGCTTTTTGTAAATATACTTAATATTTTATTTTAATTAGCTCCGTAATCTTGCGAATAATTGTTTATTTTTGTTTTTGTTTTCGTCGAAAAAAAGCAAAAACAAATTTTAATACCATTTTATTCTCGATAATACGTAATTAATACCTTCGCGATTATCACGGTCCTTAGTGATAAAATTTAATAAAATTTATTTATCGTAAATTATAAACTTTATTTTGAATTTTATATAAAATTTACTTTTATGCCGAGGCATACACTAGCTTAAGCTACGGCAGCCTGTGGAATAAATTATATAGCGTTATTTATAAGTACTTTTATAATTTTGTTATAATATTAGGTATAAACCATGTATTAAGGCATGGAAGCGTTAAATTCGAAGTTATAAAGTGTAGAATAGCACCGAAGGTAGGTATTTAAATAAGTGTATATTATAAGCTTAAAGATATTCGAAAGAAATTTAAATACAGGAAATTAACCCTTTTATATATTTAAAATCCAAATAAGTAAAGCATTCTAAAATAATATTATTAATCCAACGGATTAACAATATCTTGGATTATTAATATGGTTGATTTATAATTATCGAAAAGGATAAAATTCGTGGAAAAACGGTAATATTCCACAAAGTTTAATAATATAAAACACAGGCTAGCCTACCTAGACCGCTGGTCCCACGCCTACGCACCGGTGTACGCATTAATTAAAAACCGGTGCACGGCCATTTTTGGGACCTTGCAGCCACGAAGGCGGTGCAGGGTAAGTCCCACCGGCGTTCTAGGTAGCTATAACGGTGGCTGCCATCCACGTTACCATCCAAGGTAACTCAACGATATCTCAACGAATATCGTAGCTATAATAATATAATAACCTGCATTAAATAGCGTTTTTATGCACTTAACGATGTCGTATTAACATTTATATATATCTGCAACATAGAATAAAAAGTAAAATAAATTCAAAACTAATAAGTTATTTTAATAAATGCGAAGCTTTAAATAATATTTACGGTATAAAGCACGAGCTACCGATACCGATAAGCTATCGGTCCCGCGATAAGCTTTAGCCTGCTAAGGCATTTAGCATTACGGTTTATCGTAATAAGTATATACGCGTTTTTTTATACGGCGTTTTAAGCTTTTTAAATATTAAAGCCGCGAAATTTTCGAAAAATCGCATTAATTAATACGATATCCGCGTTTATAATTATTATAATATTAGTTTTTATTATATTAACTTAGATAAAAGGTTTGTTAATTTAATTAAAAATCGGGAAAAAGGTCCGTATTATATTATTTACTCGCTTTAATACGAAAATAATTAATAATAAATGCTCCGCGCGATATATACTTTATATTAATTAAAACTAATAATAAAATTCGTTTATTTTTTATATATCATCGGTATAATTATTATAAAATACCCGCGTATAATTAAATTAATTATTTATAAACTCCGAATAATTATTAAAATACTTTAATACGTAAAATAGCCCGGTATACTAAATTATACGAAGGTTATATTTTACGTCGGTTAAATTAACTTTTTCGATAATAACTTTATTTAATTTTTTAAGTTATATTTTTTTAACGGAATCGATAATGTTTTTTATTATATTATTATCCGGGATTTTAATATTAAAAATTTTTTAGCCTGCTCTACGCTTATAAATAACACGTTTGTTCGTACTTTAAGTCGCTTAATGCTAAAGCTAAACCTAATATATATTCCGGTATTGCCTCCCGAGCTCCCGAAAAATCCCGCCGCGACGTTCCCATTATTAGCGGTTTTAAAAATCTCGAATAGCTAAGAAAATCGTAAGATAAAATAACCTTTAAACGAAACAGGCTTATCGGGGCTAAGTAGGTAGTTTTGTTTTTATGGATTGCTTTTTAATATTTCGGACTTAGTGGGATTAATAAATATTTCACCCGTTTAATTCCTGCGTAAAGCTTAAATATATATATAAAGCTCGGTTAAAAAAGCGTTAGCCGTGTTATCGTTATTAAAATCGAAGCGTAAATACTTTACGTGGGTAAACGAATTTATAACGACCTAAATCGACCGGTTATAAGCATTATTTTAGGGTAATAACCTTTTAGTGCGACTATTTACACTTTTAATTATATTATTAAGCGCCGAACCCGCTTTTCCCGGGACGACACTTTTATTAGCGGCTTTTCCCGTTAAATCCTATTTATGCTCGCTGTAACGATTATATTAAAGATAAACCGAAATATAAAGAAGTGCTGGGGTTTATATTATTAAATACGTAAAATATAAAAAATATATTAAACAAAAAGTAATTATAAAACTAATTTATAAGTATAGTCGTTAAGGCGTATTAAATACCTTATTTATAAATAAAATAAATATTTAGATTAATTATTAAAATAATAATTATTTATATAATATAAAAAATTTATTTTTAATATATTTTTTTATTTTTTTATTAATATTTATTTAAATTATTTTTATTGGTTAATAATTAGTAATGCTTATTAGTATTTAGTAATAATTAGTAAATTTTATTAATTATTTTTAATCGTTTCCGGTTTTAGTTACGTAATTTTTTGCTACGTGATTTATAATGGTTTTATTTTTTTTATTCCGGTATAGTTTTTTATTTTATGCTTTTTTAAGCGCTAATATTTATTATTTTTTAGCAAAAATATATATTCGTAATATTAGCTTTTTTATATATTTTTTGTTTTTAAAAAATTGCTTAGTCGTATAAATAGGTTTTTAGTATTTATTCCGTGGTTTTTTTATTTTTTTTTATTTTTTCCTTTCCGCTTTAATAATAATATATATTTATTATATTAAAATCGAATAAACAAAAAGCTCCGGTTAATAATTTTTTTTGCTCGTCGCGTACGTCGTTAGCTTATTTTCCGTATATTAGGTTTTAAAGTTATACCGTATTTTTGTTGTTTTATTAAAAATTTTCCGTACGTTACGCTAAAAAATATTGAAATATATTAGCGGTATAACGCCGTTAATAAATTTTATAATAATATAAAAGCGCTTATTATTTTTTTATTACGATTTTAATAAAATATTATCGTTTAAAAAATATCGAGTTTTTGGCTAAATCGGAATTATTTAATTTTTAGCAACGGGTAATGAAAACGTTATCCCGTTTAATTCGTTTACGTAAACAAAAAGCGATAGCTTATAAACGTGGTTTAAAAATAATAAAAAAAAGGCTTCCGATTTAAACGACCTAAATCGTTTAAAATTAAAAGCGGCGTGTTACGAACATGCACCCATGCGGAGACCAAGGACCAAGGATGGATAAATACGGGCCAGAAACGCAGCCCAAAGGACAATAAACCAAGAACGGACCAACCCCTAATAGGTCACGTGATCTAATATCACGTGAACTAGGAATAATCGCTAAGCGTTGCTAAAGGAAGCTCTTTTTAGCACCCGTTAGCATAGTATAACAGCCATAAATATTACTAACCAATATAGCTATTTAAGCAAATATTAGCGAGGGAATAAATAAATATATAACGGACGGATTTTTATACTATATAAACAGTTATTACCTTAATAATTAATCTAAACATTTATTTTACCTATAGGTAAGGCATTTAATACGCCTTAACGACTACACTTGTAAATTAGTTTTATAGTTGCTTTTTGCTTAGTATATCTTTTACGCTTTACGTATCTGATAACATAAACCCCAGCACTTCTTTATACTTCGGTTTATCCTTAGTATAGTCGTTACAATTAAACACTAACAAGCATTATTAATTACTAACCAACGTAAATAATCCAAATAAATATTAATAAAAAGATAAATAAATATATTAAAAACGGGTTTTTTATATTATATAAATAGTTATTATTTTAGTAATTAATTTAAATATTTATTTTACCTATAAATAAAGTATTTAATACGTTTTAACGATTATATTTATAAATTAGTTTTATAATTATTTTTTGCTTAATATATCTTTTACGTTTTACGTATTTGATAATATAAACCCTAATATTCTTTTATATTTCGGTTTATCCTTAATATAATCGTTATATTTTAATTATTTTTGTTTAGGTACGTTTACCGTTAAAAAAACACTAAGTAATATTCGGTAAGATGTTTACCGTCAATAAAAACAGCAACGATAAGGGGAAAATCCCTTAAAACGATACTCCAACTTAGGTAATAAGCATCGACTTTAATAGCGAGGATTTCGAAGTTATTAAAAACTAGTATTACGCAATTTTTAAAAAAATCCGACGACTCGAAAAAGCCACGAACAACAAATCCAAATTATTCTAAAAACTTTAGGAGTCTAATACCGCTATAAAAAAAGCAGCCAATATTATTATTATTTTAATTACTAAATATAATAAATTAAAATTCAATACCTTAGCTATATACGATAATACCCCCAAAAAATTTAAAAAATACCTCGCGTAAATCCGCGTATATTATTTTTTTTATATATTTAGTTTTTAAAATAACTTTTAACGAATTATATACGCCGCCTTTTTTTTTAAAAAAAAAACGTACTTTTGTATAGTTTAAGTTTTACCTTTTTAAAGCTAATAAAAATAAATAGCTTTTAAGCCAATATAAAAAAATACGATAAATTTTTAAATTTTACGCCGGATATAAATCCGCGTTTAAATTATTTTTTTAAAATTTTAACGAAAAAAAATAAACCGAACGGGAATTTAAAACTTTTAAACAAAAAACGTCTATTTTAATATATACCACCGAATTTAAAAAAATCGTCGCTAAGTTCGATTATACCGACGATACGCGTATTATATTATATTATTAAAAGCTTAAAAAAATTAAAAACAAAATTACCAAAATTTTCGATTTACCTACCGATTTTAACAGGTATACCGAATTAGTCGTGCGAATCGATAATTAATTATATATACGACGGGCCGAAAAAAAATACGCTAAAATATTAACCTTAAGTTTTAATAAATACCGGAAAACCCCGGTAATACTAAAATAACGGACGAAATAAAAACTAAAAAAATTAGACTTTTTACGGATATTATAATAGATTAATAAATTTAGATATTATTTAATAATAATTATAAAAAAATAAATTATTTATTAAATATTATAATTGCGATTAAATAAAATATTACGCTAACAAATATCGCTAATTTAAAAAAATATTTAAGCTTATATTAAAAAACAAAAAATAGTTTAACGCTACGTAATAAAAAAAAATACCTTATATTTCGCTTTTTTAGACCGTATATTTTAACGATAGTTGTTAAACGTATAAATTTTGCAAAAATAATAATAGATAATATCCTAAAAAACTATAAATTTTAGCAGCTACTAAACTAAAACGGTTAATATATTTCGGACCGGAAGGATAACTCGCAAATAGCGACGATAATATTTTATCCGGGTTAAAAAAACGAAATATATTACTAAACCTAATAAGCTAAGAATCAGATTTAGAAAGCTAAGTTAATAAACGACACTAACAGCGAATTAAAAAAAAACAACCACCCTCGATAAAAAAAAAATCGCCGAAAAAAGCCTAACCTACGGGACTAAAAAAGTAAAAATTATCGACAAAATATTTAGCATTTTTATAACAAAAGAAATATTCGAGACTTTTTAAAATAAACAATTACGTGTTTATAACGAAATTATACTTTTTATTACCGAGTTATAAAATATAAAACAATAGTTAGTAAAAATCCTTTAAAAAACTACCGATATAATATAAAAACAACGAATTTTAGGAGCCATTTTTAGAAATAACCCTCGATTTAATATTAAAAACTTTAAATATTACGAAATCGAATAAAACGGATATATCGATTTAGGTTACGACGAATATTTCGAAACGAAACTCAAATACGGATTTTTTCCGCTACGTATAAGATATTTAGCTATTAAAAACTTTTATAAAGTAGGAAAAACAGGCCAGGTAAAAATTAGGCGCTACGACGTAAAAAGCTTTATAATAATTATTATATACCTTAACGATTTATCCCGATGCTCGACGGGAAAGGATTAATTTTAGGTAAAATATATATATAACGAATACTTATATTGGGTAATAAATAAAGCCAAGATATAACGATTTATTAAAGAGTATTAGGCCGTAAAACGAATTATTATTAAAAAAATTAGTAAATTAACGTAAAATATTAACGACTTAGTCGGAAATACCAAAAGTCGTACCGCACCACTAAAATACGAATACGACGTTATATAAAAACTAACGATAAAAATTATTATAAATAAATAAAAAGATATAAAAATCAATATAAAAAAATTTAGCTCTATTTTTAGGTACGATATTATAAAAAAAGCCAATAACGATATAATATTATATAAACGACGAAAAAACGAGACTCGAACCTAAAAAAACTAATAAATATTTATACGCGCCGAAAAAAAACGCGTTAATAAAAAAATTAATAAAAACTCGGGAAACGAGTTAAATTATTTTTAAAAAAACAAAAACGGTCTTAAATAAAATTTATTTACGCTACCGGGAGTATTAATACGATTATAAATTACCTAACGATATAAATATAAATTAACGGATACGATATACGAGCCTTAATAAATATAAAAATTTTAAAAAATTTTATTTTACCGAAAATTATTAATAAGCTCTAAATATTATAAAAGCAAAAAAACGCTTTACGTATTTAATACCGTCGATAAAAAGCTTATTTTATACGAAAATAAAATAATAAATATAAAAACTGCGTATATTTAAATTTATATTTAAAACTATTTTAAATACTTTACGTGCGATATTACGGATATTACGGATTACAATTTAGTTTTAGGGATACTTTAGTTACGGGTAAATAATTTTAAAGTAAGCTAAAATATAGGCCAATTTTAATAAAATATATTAAAAAGCGAATTAATTTTTAACGGGTATTAAAAAACTAACTTTTACGTAATTACGAGATATTTAAATTATATATTATAATTAAATATATTAAGCCGAATATTATAAAAAAAATTCCCGAAAAATATAAGGAGTTTAGCGACTTATTTAATAAAGTATTAAAAATAAAATTATTAAAATATATACGATTTAATTATAAAATATTTTTTAGGAAGGAAAAAAACTATATTTTATATTAATATACCTAATAAAACTTTAATATAAAAAAATATTAAAGATTTATATTATAAAAATAACGGAAAAAAGATAAATCAAAAAATTTATATTATTAATAAGTTATTTTATATTTTTCGTACCGAAAAAAAATAAAAACGGAACACCGAAATAAAATTTTTGTATCGATTACCGTAAATTTAACGATATTACGATTAAAAATAAATACTTTTTGTTTTTAATTAAAGACTTACGAAACAAATTATACGGAGTTTAGTGGTTTATTGCCTTAGATTTGCCTAATGCGTACGGCCTAATTAAAATTAAAAAAAAGAGAAAAATAAAAAACGGCTTTTAGGACGAAATACGGATATTTCGAATATTTAGTTATATTTTTCGGATTAATTAACGTATTAATAAGTTTTTAAAATATAATTAATACCGTTTTACGAAAATCTTTCGATAAATTTATAATAATATATTTTAATAATATATTTATTTATTTAAAAAACTTTAGCGAGTATGAATAACACGTTATTATTATATTACGGAAGTTATAAAAAACAAATTTTTTTATAAACCCTAAAAAAAGCGAATTTTACCGGAAATAAATAATTTTCGTAAAATACGTAGTATCCCCCGGAAAAATTAAAATAAAAAATTTTAAAATTTTAATAATTAAAAAATAATAAGCACCGAAATCGGTTATAAAAGTCAAAATTTTTTTAAAACTCGTAAATTTTTACCGAATATTTATTAAAAAATTCGGGCGCCTCGTTATATTTTTAACGCACTTAATAAAAAAAAATATATTATTTAAATAAATTAACGAAAAATAAAAAGCTTTCGATATAATTAAAAAGCGAATTATAAATTAGTTAGTTATAAAAATAGCTAACCCCGAAAAAGAATTCGAAATTAAAACCGACGTTTTAGATTACGCTATTAAGCTAGGGAACCTAAAATGCACCGGTGGTGCACCCGTAGGGCCAGGTTATTGCGTAGCCAGTCTTGACTAATCAGAAGACTGATTAGGACCGGCCACTGTTGTGATGCCGTCAAACGAGAGCAAAAGCAAGGATCGTGGGTTTGGATGGTGGTTGTATTGTGTGGTCCTAAGTGACTGTTCTGACTATAAGTTCATCGATCGAACTATGGCACAAATAGCCTACGGCACCGATAAGGGGCTATAGCACTGATAAGGCCTGGTCAGGTGCCCTATCATATTATAAGCGGCTAACTTAGCTAACGAAACGATAGCGATAAGCTATATTTTATAGTATTTTATTTTAAAAAATTTATTAAAAAATAATTTAATTACTAAATTTACGACAAAAAATTTCTCGTAATTATCGAAATATTCCGAAAATAAAAATATTACCTAAACGGAACTAATTATTAAATTAAAATTTATATCGATTATAAAAATCTCGTATCGTTTACGATAAGCAAAAAATTTAATAAACGATAAATACGATAAGCAGAATTTTTAGCAAATTATAACTTTAAGATTATTTACCGTAAAGGATTAAATAATAACAAAGCAAACGCTTTTAACCGGAAACCAAACTATTATTAAAAAGTACCTAAAAAAATATATATTATCTTTATTAATAATTAAAAAAAACCTAATACTTATTATAAATCTTTACGCCACCAATAAAATAACTAATATCGATAATTAATTAAATAAAATTATAAATAAAAACGGTATATTACTAATATATTAAGGAAAAATTATAATTTTAAAACAAATTAAAAACGAGTTTATCCGAGAAATATATTTTATACTAACCAGCGGATATTAAGGAATATTTAAAACTATTAAACGGATATAATAATATTTCAATTACTTAAAGCTACGCTATTACGTTAGCGAAATTATTAAATAATATAATTTATATAATAAAATAAAATTAATATAATATAAATTTTATAAAAAACTATAGCTAATATTATTTTTAAACAAAATATAAATATTTATCGCCTTAGATTTTATTATAAAGTTATTATTATTAAAAAAACCCTTAATTATAACCTTTTACGACAATATTTTAATATTTATAAAACGATTTATAAAATACGTATATTTTTTATTTTATAAAAAAGCAAATAATACGGAAAAACTAGCTTATACGTTCTTACGAATTATAATATATTAGTACGGCTTATTAAATAAAATTATTTTAAATAAAAATAAGCTATTTATATTAAAATTTTGGAAGTTATTTATAATATAATTAAAAATAAACTATAAGCTTTTAATAACTTATTATTTATAAATAAACGGACAAATAAAACGAGCTAATTAAATATTTGAAAAAATATTTACGTTATTATATTAATTACGATTAAAATAATTAAATTATATTATTATTTATAACGTAATTTACTTATAATAATATTATACGAAAATTTATAAAAATATTATTATTTTACGCTAATTACGGTTACGAATTAAATATAACTAAAGAATTTATTATAGGAAAAAAATTAATAAAATACGCTATTTAATATATCGATAATTTAAAAAAACTCCAAAAAAACCTCTAAAAAACCTTATTGCCTTTTAAATACGTATAAAAAAATACGCCGACAAAAGAAAATTAAAAAATTAATTTTAACGAAAAAAAAACAAAATTTATTTATTACGCAAAAATATTAAAACAAAACGACTAAACGATAAATTAAATTTTAAAAAACTCGGATTATTTAAAATCGATAAATAAATTTCGAAAATTAATTACCGTTTATAATTACTTAAAATTATAAAAAAATACCTAACGTTTTATATTTTTTTATTCGAACCGGCACCCGAAAATACAATTATCGACTAAACGCTAAAAATAAAAAAAAATTAGCCAAAATATAACGTTAAAAAATTATTAATTATAAAAAAATCGGACGAAAATACTAGTTCCTCGTAAAATAAAAAAATTATTTACTTAAAATTAATATATAAAAACCTAAAAAATATATTAAAAACTACGACGTTTTTAATTAATATTTTTAAATAATAATTAAAAATCGAAATTTTTAAAAATATTTTCGAGCCTAATAAAAAACTAATCGATAATATCGATTACGCCCGTAAATTACGCGGAGCTCGCCGCTTTTAATTTTAAACGATTTAGGTCGTTTAAATCGGAAGCTTTTTTTATTATTATTTTTAAACTACGTTTATAAGCTATCGCTTTTTGCTTACGCAAACGAATTAAACGGGATAACGTTTTTATTACCCGTTATTAAAAATTAAATAATTCCGATTTAGTTAAAAACTTAATATTTTTTAAACGATAATATTTTGCAAAAATTATAATAAAAAAATAATAAACGCTTTTATATTATTATAAAATTTATTAACGGCGTTATACCGCTAATATATTTTTATATTTTTTTAATATAACGCACGGAAAATTTTTAATAAAATAACGAAAATACGGTATAACCTCGAAGTTTAATATACGGAAAATAAGCTAATAACGTACGTAACGAGCAAAAAAAAAAGTTATTAACCGGAGCTTTTCGTTTATTCGATTTTAATATAATAAATATATATTATTATTAAAACGGAAAAAATAAATAAAAGGGAAATAGGAAAAAACCACGGAATAGGCACCAAAAACTTATTTATACGACTAAACAATTTTTTAAAGATAAAAAATATAAAAAAAAAACTAATATTATAAATATATATTTTTGCCAAAAAATAATAAATATTAACGCTTAAAAATATAAAATAAAAGATTATACCGGAATAAAAAAAATAAAATTATTATAAATAACGTAATAAAAAACTACGTAACCAAAACCGGAAGCAATTAAAAATAATTAATAAAATTTATTAATTATTACTAAATACTAATAAATACTATTAATTATTAACTAACGTAAATAATCCAAATAAATATTAATAAAAAATAAATATATATATTAAAAACGGGGTTTTTATATTATATAAACAATTATTATTTTAATAATTAATTTAAGCATTTATTTTATTTATAAATAAAGTATTTAATACGCTTTAACGATTATATTTATAAATTAGTTTTATAGTTATTTTTTGCTTAATATATCTTTTACGTTTTACGTATTTAGTAATATAAACCCTAGCATTTTTTTAAATTTCGGTTTATCTTTAATATAGTCGTTATAAATATTTTATTCGATTGTAATTATAGTATTTAATAAATAATTTATTTTTTTATAATCGTCGTTAAATAATATTTAAATTTATTAGTTTATTATAATATCCGTAAAAAGTCTGGTTTTTTTAATTTTTATTTCGCCCGTTATTTTGGTGCTGCCGGGGTTTTCCGGTATTTGCTAAAACTCGAAGTTGGTATTTTAGCGTATTTTTTTTTCGGCTCGTCGTACGTATAATTAATTATTAATTCGCATAATTAATTCGGTATATTTGCTAAAATCGGTAGGTAAATCGAAAATTTTATTAATCTCGGTTTTAACTTTTTTTAAGCTTTTAGTAATATAATATAATACGCGTATTATCGGTATAATCGAGTTTAGCGACGATTTTTTTAAATTTGGTAATATATATTAAAATAAACGTTTTTTGTTTAAAAGTTTTAAATTCCCGTTCGGCTTATTTTTTTTCGTTAAAATTTTAAAAAAATAATTTAAGCGCGGATTCGTATCCGGCGTAAAATCTAAAAATTTATCGTATTTTTTTTGTGTATTAGCTTAAAGATTATTTATTTTTATTAGCTTTAAAAAGGTAAAATTTAAATTATACGAAAATACGTTTTTTTTAAAAAAAACGGCGTATATAATTCGCTAAAAATTATTTTAAAAGCTAAATATATAAAAAAAATAATATACGCGGATTTACGCGAAATATTTTTTAAACCTTTTTAGGGTATTATTATATATAATTAAGGTATTAAATTTTAATTTATTATATTTAGTAACTAAAATAATAATAATATTAGCTATTTTTTATAGCGGTATTAGATTTTTAAAGTTTTTAAATAAGCTTAAACTTATTATTCGTAGTTTTTTCGAGTCGTCGGATTTTTTTAAAAATCGCGTAATATTAATCTTTAGTAACTTCGAAGTTTTTGTTATCGGAGTCGATATTTATTACCTAAATTAAAATATTGTTTTAAGGGATTTTTTTTATCGTTGCTATTTTTGCTAACGGTAAATATTTTGCCGAATATTGCTTAATGTTTTTTAACGGTAAACGTACTTAAATAAAAATAATTAAAATATAACGATTATATTAAAAATAAACCGAAATATAAAAAATACTAAGGTTTATATTATTAAATACGTAAAACGTAAAAAAAATATTAAACAAAAAATAATTATAAAACTAATTTATAAATATAATCGTTAAAATATATTAAATATTTTATTTATAAATAAGATAAATGCTTAAATTAATTACTAAGGTAATAATTATTTATATAATATAAAAAAATTATTTTTAATATTTTTTTTATTTTTTTATTAATATTTGCTTAAATTATTTTCGTTAATTAATAATTAATAATGCTCGTTAATATTTAATAGTAATTAGTAAATTTTATTAATTATTTTTAATCGCTTCCGGTCTTAATTACGTGATTTTTTATTACGTAATTTATAGTGGTTTTGTTCCTTTTATTCCGGTATAATCCCTTGTTTTATGCTTTTTTAAGCGCTAATATTTGTTGTTTTTTGGCAAAAGTATATGTTCGTAACACTCGCTTTTAATATCGGTATTAAAAAGAACTTTATAAATATACGGGGTGTTAACCTCGTTTTTTTTTGCGAAACGCTAATCCGCGTTGCTAAAAAAGCGGTTTAATATTATAACTTTATCCGGGTATAAGCATTATTTGCCCTAACTCGCTTATTTAAATTACGGGTTAATACGTTGCTTAAAACCCGTATATAACTCATTTATATCGTAATACGGGCATTAAAAAATAAAGTTTTTTTTAATTTAAAAAGTTTATTTAATTATACCGAAAAGCACGGAAACCGATAATATTATGCCGTTATTATTATTAAAGTTTAATTTATTAGTTTTAATACGCGGGTTAATATACCGAAAAACTTTTACATTTTAATAATATAATAATTTTACACGGTTTTAAAAGTTAATAACGTAAAAAGTGGCTATATTTATTTATAATAACAGCAAAAAAGTATTTTTATAATTAGTAAAAATGGCATTTTCGTGAAAAAAAAGATATTAAAATGTTAAAAAGATATTATTAACCGTTTTTTGTTTAATTAGGTTTTTTTTTAGTGACGTTAAAAGTTTTCGGACCTTATTTTTACTTAAATATTATTAAAGTTCGGTTATACGAGGCGATATAAAACACCGGCGAGCTATTACGAAGAGCGAGTTAATTATATTTTTTCGTTTTATTTTACGATAAATTAACGCAAAAGCCGTAACGTATTATCGAAAGCGGTAATTTGTTTAAAATTCGGTTATTAATCGTTTTTCGGCTAGGAAAAACTTGCTAAAATCTAGTATTTTAAAAGGGAAATATTAAATGCGAAGGAATTTATACCGTTTTTAAATAATTTTATAATATTTTATAAACCCCGACGAAATAAACGATTATATTTATATTTTACGTAACGTATACAAAGAAAACAAAGTCGTACCCCGGATCCGGGATATATACGGGGTTATTATTAAAATTAATAAAAAAACGATAAGCGGATTATTAATTTTATTAACTTTTAAACTTTATATATAAATTCGGGGTTATTTATTATTTAATTTTCGAAAAAATAATAATAATTATACGATATTATTATTAATAAAAATAATTCATTATACCTAAACTTCGTGCTTAACGGGTCGTATTAAATATAATTATATTACCGGCTAGCTTTTTTAAATATAATATTAATTATAATACTTTTAATTATATATATAAAAACTAATATATAAAAAACTTAAATGCGATTATAAAAAGTTTTATATAATACTTGCGCGTAATACCAAACCTTGCGATAATAGTGTTTAGCATGTTAAATAAATAGAAATCATTGCTTAATCGCATTACTCTTGGTACTGTACTATATTAGGCATAATCCTTGTGTCCAGTACTTCGCTTGTACTAAAGATTCCAACATAGGGCCGTTCCAGGCGGGGGCATTCGGTATCAAATCCGACCGAGACCGGATATCAGTGTTGGCCTTATTAAACCCTGTGCTTTTGCACTCTCAGTCTCTGTCACTTTCTTTCGCGGAAAGTATCCTTCCCATCCCACTACCGCATTGTGGCTGCTGCCCGTGATTGATAAGAAGTCGCTTCTGACGTGATGAGCCAGCCACACCGCACACGCCAATCACGTTCTTTTACCTTGTCGCATCCACCGGCTTCTAAGCTCCGGATCAAGCGCTCCAAGACTTACACTGGCTGCTGGACATGCCGTGCACGCGGCATCAAGTGCGACGAAAAAAGGCCGGCCTGCGAGAGATGCCAACGGTCAAGTGTTTGCTGCGAGGGCTATGGCATAAAACTAGTTTGGGACGGTGAGCATGGGGAAGACGGGAAGCCCGTCAAGCGTCGGACTTTCCTGACCCAACACTACACCGGGGCCCCGCCGCTCGGTTTCAGGCATGTCCATGCCGCCCTCTCGACTATTGACAGTGTAACGCAAACTCGCGTCACGGTGCAGGCCGGGCCATTCGCGGTATTTCCAGCGTCAGAGCTCCCAGAAGCCTCGAGTGCCAACGCCGAGGCCGCAAACACGGACATTCATGATGGCGACCGTATCTCGATTGCTGAAGGTTCCGACGCGAGAAGAAGTGATGAAGAAGGTGTCGAGTGGCAAGGATATGATGGGCATGAAGATTCTGCTGATGCACAATGCCTGAAGATTGCCGGCCGTCAAGGTCAGAATGGTAATGAATCGACCACAGTTATGATGTCAATCAAACAGAAAGTCCTCCCCCGGATCTCGACTTATTTATCGTTCGCCACCGAGGAAGAACGGTCCCTCTTCCGTTATTGGGTCACTTTTTTGAGCGGACTCATGATACCGACACAGCACCAAAACAATCCCTTCCGTACGGTTTTCATTCCTTTGGCTTTGGGGGCATCCACGTCAGCGCAAGAGTCATCCGGGAGTCTGGCCCTTCTCCACTCCATATATGCTGTTTCGGCCTTCCATCGTGCTCAATTGTCTCCGTCCGACGAGCATTTTTTTGCTCTCGGTGAAAAGCATCAGAGGATGGCCCTGGGACATTTGCGACAAAACCTGATGCAGTCGGACGACAGCCAGAGAGAGGCCGTGCTGGCTACCATCATCACCATGTCTTCAATCGATGTCATCAAGGGGCAATCTTCGAGTTGGCGTATACATCTAGCGGGCGGTAGTTCTTGGCTACAACACATGGAGAGCAGTAAGAGCACCGAGAGCGCCAGTGCCTCCGTGCTTGGCCAGATATTTTTCTGCGTCAATGCTGTTGGCCACAGTCTTCCACCACCGATGGACAAATTAGGACTCTCTCCAGGGGTAACCCGCGATGCGGCTGGCCTAATGCACCTGTGGAACGAGACATACGTTTTGGACAAACTCTTTGGAATCACAAAGCCAGTGCTTATGGGGATCGCCACAACCAACTTACTATCTGATCCGGCCTACAAGGCGACGCAAAAGGAGATTGAAGACCTCGACCAATTCATACGCCGCAACGATCCTGATGTTACGCTTTCAGACCTGGACGAGAGTTACGACGCCATTATCCGCCACCACACTTGCGCGTTCTTCTGCGCTTCTCTCACACATTTTGAGAGAAGTGTACGCAAGACTTCGCCACGGTTGATGCAGCGTATTGTTCAACGGAGCCTGGACCATTTAGAAGCCATTTCCACTCTCGAAACGCAACAGAGTTTAGATGTCTGTGGACTCTTCTGGCCTGAGTTTGTCACGGCTTGTGAGGCCGAACCTGTTTGCAATCTGCGGGACCGAGCGCTTCACCTGTTCGAAAAGGGCAGAGTGCTCGGCATTGGGAACATCACAGCTGCCAGGAAGGTCGTCGAGGAGGTCTGGAGAAGGAGGGACAATTATCCTCAAGGGCCTGATATCGCTTGGCAGGATGTGATGACAGACTTGGAGCTCGACATCCTTCTTATGTAACATTATTGTCATTCAGACTACCGCTAGCTTCACATATGCAAGTTAATCTTGGATCACAATGGGCACTTTTTCCAAGTTCAGCGCAAAACAGGTCAGGGTGTCTTTGGTCAGATACCACCCGGGGTTACGGCGGAATCACCCAAAACGCACTTGCAAGAATCATATATTGCATTGAGTCTCCAAACTAAACATGCTGGACTCAAGCACAATATCCCCCGTCTACATTAAGTATGGCTCCAGTTGTCCAGCTTGCCGCATCACTGCTAAGAAACAGCACCACCTTTGCAACATCCTCAGCTGATCCTAGACGAGACCACGGCGTCGCGTCATGAAGCTCCTTGTACAAAGCTTCATCTTCGAGGGCCGAGCGCACCATCGCTGTCCTGAGAAAGCCGGGACACACGGCATTGACATGAATGTTGTCTTTGGCATAATCCATAGCTACCTGGCGAGTCAGATTGGTCACTGCGCCTTTGCTGGCGCAGTAAGAGGCTGGCAAACAACAAAGGTAAGCATTGGGATGACAGGGAGAAAACAGTTGGCGGTAAGGCAATACGTACGCTCCATGGGGAGGCCTTTAACACCGCCAATCGAGGAGACGTTGACGACCCAGCCACGATCCCCGGTGGCACGAGGCTCTTGTTTCATCATTTGTGCAATGGCATACTTCATCCCCAGGAAAGGAGCACCGGCATTGACGGCCTGGGAAAAGGTTATGCGCTGGTCGTCATCTGGAAATCAGGGCATACCATGGTCTTCTGGAATGCCTCCAAGGGCTCGTCTGCAATCCTGTTCTGTCCAGTGAAGATACCCGCATTGTTGACCATTCTGGGAGCACGTGCAAAGGTCAGTTTCACCGCTCTGCGACGGGGTAAATCTGTGCCAGCACGTACATATCCAACCGCCCGAACTCGGTAACGGCAGCAGCCACGAGCGCCTCGACATCGGGCGCCGAGCTAGCATCAGCCTTCTTGAAGATAGCCTTGCCTGTTTTCTCTATCATTTGATGCGTGGGCTCTGTCTCGGTTTCATAGCCGTCTGCGTTCCGCTCTGGGGTGAGGTCACTGCAGACAACAGACGCGCCTTCGGCTGCTAGAGCTAGGGCAATAGCTCGGCCGACACCGGAGGACGACCCGGTCACCACTGCGACACGGCCTTTGAGGCTATTGTTGGTTGTCAGTCTCGAGATTGCGCATCACGAAGAGGTTTTAGTTCGTTACCTCAGAATTTGTGACATGATCAAGAATCTTGGAGCGCAAAATATTTTTCGTGAGAGGTGATGATTGGAAAAATACTATTTCCAAGGCTCATAAGTACTGTTTTGCGTAGTTTACAAGCTTAGTATCTATATGCCGTTTTCGTTGTGGACTGCCTCATTCACGCATTACCCTTTCGGGTTGGTGATAGCCTCCTGCGGGTCGCATGCTTTCGCCGTGAACTGCCTATCGTAGAATGTCACCAAAATTTTCGGTCGCGATATGCAAGTAACACGTAATTTTTAGGAATATCAAATCCCCTAGTGGAATTTACAAAAATGAGGTGAGCCCTACGAAACAGAATCTTAGGATGTAATCCGCACTTCGTAAATCCACCAGATACGATTAACACTACCTTGATTTGCCGCCAGTTTGAGCGCCATGTGAATACATCCTTAGCTATGTCGCAAGGACCCCTCATGGAAAAGCTCGTCGTTGACAGCTTTGATGCCAATACAGTGACTGTTCAGCAAGTTGTGGAATCCCTAAAGAGGGTTGGTGGCTGTGTTTTGAAAAATTTCATGTCCGTGGAGGATATGGATCGCCTAAACAACGAAATGCGTCCTTACATCGAGGCCGATAAGCCCTGGGAGGGTGACTTCTTCCCCAAGGAAACACGAAGCAAGACTTATTATCCCTAACAGATATTCCATGGCTAATGGCAATGTAGGAGTCTATGGGCTCGCTGGGAAGTCGGCTTTCTATATGGAGAAACTTCCCTCCAACTCGTTGTACCAGTCCGTCAGCGATGAGTTCCTGACCACAAAGACCACTGCCTGGACCGGGAACAAGCAGGAAACCAACATTTCGCCGCCTCAAATTAACTCGACCGTTGTGCTTGCCATTGGCCCCCAGGCAAGTGCTCAGCCTCTTCATCGCGACGACGTGCTTCACCACAACGTGAACCCGAGCGTCACAGCAGCAGAGTACACGACATCGCGCGAGACAGCCCTTGGCCTCTTCGTAGCGGGCATCAAGAGCACAAAGGCGAACGGCGCCACCAGGTTCATCCCGGGAAGCCATCTCCAGGCGTCCTTGGATGGGCCGCCCGACGAGAGCAAGGCCGTCTACGCCGAGTTGGACAAGGGCGACGCGTTTCTCATGCTGGCGTCCTGCTATCACGGAGGTTCGGCCAATACCACGACGGACCAGATGAGGATCATATACGGCATGTTCATGACCCGCGGGATTTTCCGACAGGTATTGCTCCACTGCGAATAATGTATCTGGTGTATGTAAGGCTGACAACACATGATATAGGAGGAGAACCAATTTCTTGCGAACCCAATTGAGAGTGTCCGCGAGCTGCCGGTGAGAGTGCAAAGAATGCTTGGGTACTCGGTGAGCGAGCCTTTTTGCGGTTGGGTGGATCTGAAAGATCCAATACATATTTTGAACAATGCAAAATAAAGGGTTCGAGTTCTATGGATAAAGTCGTACACGTCATTACATTCTAACTAAAACTCCACACTCAGCCACATACGCTGCATTTATGAGATTTTTTGAATTAAATTTCCATTTGTTTAAACTTCGGGCATGATTGTGATATTCTGTGTCGTATGTGACTTTGCAATGTCGATGCTACGAAGAGAACGGCAGAAACAGCTGCTGTTGCTTCAGATGTTTCGCTTGAAACGTTGTCCATAGTATACAAACAATTACCTGATTCCTATTTTGATGTACCTACAACAACCCGATTGGGAGAGGGGTTTCCGTTGTTTGAGCATCATCCACTGCCTTAACACCCATACTAGGTAGATGGTGCAAGAAATTATGATAATATGTCACCATATCAGATGACTAAGAATACTTCGGCCACATCCTCCCCCACTATATCACGATCAGTACCGGTCTCTGACCCAAGCGGGAACCGACAGCGAGTCTAGAGGCTGCAGTAACAGTAAAGGTAAACGAAGACGCCACAGATAAAAGAGTTTAGTGTATCCACTGGGTAATGCTAAATCGTGACCAGAGGGGAAGTCGACAGCGAGATGGAGGGATTATCGCTAGCGCGATCAGCCCCGCACGAAAAGATACCGGTAGTCCAGATAGATTTCTATTACAGGATCGATTGCTACTGTTCAGCGACGGCTTCCGGTCTCCTTGTCGTATCAAGACTGGAGGGGGGATGGGATGAATGCGGTGGACAGCGCCTACAATTAGCGTCTGCGATTCTGATACACTAGAGGTCTTCACCCATTGGAAACGTATTAGACTAACATAAATGACCAGTTATCGGGGGCGATCGGCGAGCGCTGGCACGATTATCCCTAGCTGTTGGCCACGCGTAGACAAAATCCGCGCTTATACCAATTTTCATATATACGCGTGCTGTTCTTGTTCTCTTATGGAGGTCTGGCTTGTTTTCTAGAGTTCTGACCACACGACAACCTGTAGAGCACCTGTCTGTACATAGCCACGAACATGGTCAAGAACCTTCAAGGCCTGACGGCCATCATCACCGGCGGCTCGCGGGGCATCGGGGCTGGGATCGCACTCGAGCTTGCTTCCCGTGGCGCCAACATCTTAATAACGTACCAAAACGCCTCAGCGCAGGCCGATGAGGTCGTGGCCAAGATCCAAGCCCACGGGTGCGACGCTCTCGCCGTGCAGGCAGCTGGCAACGACAAGGACGCACCAGCGCGCATCGTCAAGGCCGCCGCCGATAAGTGGTCGCACATTGACATCATCATCAACAACGCGGGGGCCGGCGACGACTGCCTGCTCAAGGACCTGAGCTACGACCTCTGGGACAAGGTGCTCAACACGAACCTGCGCCTGGCCACGTTCCTGGTCAAGGAGAGCCTGCCGCACCTGGGCAAGGCGCCGCGCATCGTCAACGTCTCGTCGATGATGGCGCGGCTCGGCGGCACCTACGCGACGCCCTACTGCGCCTCCAAGGCAGCGCTGGAGGGGGTGACGAAGGTGTGGGCGGCGGAGTTGGGGCACGAGTACAATGCGACGGTAAACTGCGTCAACCCGGGGCCGGTGGCCACGGACATGTGGCTGCGGGATACAGGGGCCGATGTGCTTGCCGAGTGGGATGTGAAGATGAAGGAGACGCCTGCAGCACCGAGGATTGGAACTGTGGATGACATAGCGCAGATCGTCGCATTCTTGTGCAGTGAGGAGAGTCGGTGGAGCACCGGAAGTACAGTCAACGCGAACGGTGGTTTATGCTTTGTGTAATTACCCGACTCCAAGTCATGCATAGTTTGGATCAAAGGAATCAACAATTTATGAGGTCTGAATTTTGTCCAAGAATAAAACATCGCGTGAACCCAAAATCCTGTACATAGTGTAGGAATGCTGCATCCCGATATCCATTATGCCCAACGAACCTTGGGCTCGTTTGTTTGAGGCAGGATATCTCGAGGCTGTTCTCTAGTTGTTCAGCCCTCCAACATAACAAGATAAGCGAGTCTGTGGAGCTAAGCCCATCAGCTCAGTGATCCTGAGATGTTTTAGTCCCACAGATTGTTTGAACAGCATGAAAGGTTCACAGCCCTGCAAGGCACCATTATAATTCAAGCTTGTTCCAGTTGTTGAATCTATTGGGTACAACCACCACACCCTACTAAATGAATCCACTTTTAGCCTGGCCTTCTATGCAAGACATATTCTAATGGGCTTTGTGCCACACCTCGCCCGGAATAGCACCAGGGTAGTCGGCTACCTCATCCAAAGCCTCTTTGATAATCTTGCAACCTCTCTCCAGTTCCTCGTCTGTCATCTTCATTGTCACACTCATTCTCAGCCTGCCCTCAAGAGGATACAGTAACAGTCCTTTGCTCAAGCACAGCCCCCCGATCCTCCTTGCAGTAACACCGCACTGCGGATTCTCCCGGATGGGAATGCTAAAATCGGCGCCACGGACCTGGATATCGGCGACGTGAGGATGGCCTCTCCAGCTTTCCGTTAATTGCGCGAACTTCTCCCCAATCTGCTGCGCACGCTCTGCCATATTCTCCTCGTCGAGCACGGAAATGGCTGCCTCCGCAGCTGCGACGGCCATCGGGGTATGTGCAAACGTCGATCCGGACTCGTAGGGGCCAACGACAGACATGAGAGCGTTGTCACCCAGTACAAATGAAGCCGGATACACGCCGCCGGTCATGGACTTGCCGATGACGAGCATATCGGGTCGCACATCATCGCCGAGATGGTTGAAGGAGAAGAATTTGCCCGTCTTGCACGAACCCATTCGCACTTCGTCGGCAATAAATGGAATCGCGTACTTTTTACAGAGGTCGTAGACACCACGGGCAAAGCTGACTTCTTCTTCATAGGTACTAAAAGGATTTTAGGGTGCTGACTTGTAGTGGCCAGAGGATTAATACGTACTTTCCGGTGTTGCGAATGCATTCCATGATGACAGCCCCGACACGAGCATGATGTTCCGCAAGACATTCTTCCATGTCGGCCAAACGGCCGTACTGCAACAACTTCCCCGTCGAGGGGTTGACATTCGTATGCTGGGCGCTATCGAGGCCGTAAGCTGTAGATTCGTGTCAATAGTTTTGTTCTCATGGATTAAGTGCCCGCTAAACATCGAATCGATAGGACTCAAAACGTACCGGTTCTTGCTGGGCTGGGATCTTGGAGCGACCAAACTCCAGAGGAGAGCCCATGATAACTATCGGAAACCGCCAAGATCAGAACCTTGTCGGATGGAATCCCCCTCACGTCGTGGGCGTGACGTCTGGCGATTTTGCAAGCCAGATCCGCGCCTTCGGAGCCAGTGACCATAGCGGAGATGTGGTCGTATTTGAAGCGTTTGCACATCATCTCGGCGAAGACGGGCCAGCGGGTATTATGTGTGGAGGTGTTGATTATGTAGGCTAGAGAAAAGGGCTCTCTTGTTAGACGTCATTCCCGTACCGGTGATCCTCGTGCAAATTATGACTTACCCTTGTTCAGCTGTTCAACCATAGCAGATACTATCTTGGGGTGACAGTGGCCCTGGTTGCAAGCGCTAAACATGCAGATGAAGTCGAGATACTCTTTGCCGTCAATATCCTGAACAGGCATCAAACTCAGCTGCTAGATTCATTTTCGTTGAGAATGGAGAGGAGAGGACGACGAACCCAGAGCTTGGCACCTTTCCCTCTATCCATAAAGCCGGGCAGCGGTGTGAATCCGCCAACTGTATATTGAGACTCGATGTCCAAGAGACGTTGCGCAGCCTCGGACAAAACAACTTGCTTGCGCACAACTTCAGATGCGGCCATCTTTCCACTGTCCCTTGTGGCCATGTTCGAGCCTGCGCGATCGACCTCCACAGTTGTTGCAGATGCCATGATAATTGTGGTGCCGAGGATGATGAGGATGATGTGAGCGTGTATTAGTCTATCAGAGAAGGCCGAAAGCTACGATTCGAAGTCTCGTCTTTGGTATGCTGGCCAAAAGCCGGAGTCGGAAAATTGAGGATCGTGGGGGTCGTACGTGACAGAGGGATTGCAATGCTGAAGAGATGGCAGCAGGAATTGACCATCCAATCGAGACTTGCACTCACCTTGCCTTTTAATGCAGCACATTTCCTCGGCTCCGTCAATCATGTTTCTGATGGAGATATTCTCAGTGTCTGATTGATACGTGACATTAAATCTTTAGCGTTGCGTGGATTTTACGAGTTTCGAACAATGTAAGGCCCTCCACTAGATACGGTAACCAACAGCGAAGGGTCCGCTAGCACCCGCCTATCCAGTGAGATACGCACACCACCGCTAGTGGCATTAGCGACGGTCGTTGTTACTTTCCAAACTGGATAGCTGCCCCATTGATGAATACCGGTAGCTGGATTCTGTCGACTTAGTCGTGCGATAACATTATATCCACATTGCTAAGCATATCGCAGCGTTTCAGGCATCCTTCTACTATATGTAACTGAGGACCAACGTTTGGTTGCTCTAACGGCGCTAAAAGTCGTGTTAGATGTCATCTCCACATGCCGCCCATGGCCAATGGGGTACCACACAAACGAACATGGATACCTGTTTACGCTTCAATCGGCAATTTGACAAGCTGTAAATGCTTCGTGAACCTTGCCTATATTCCCAGCGAGCTTGGCTTCTGTTCTGAACTCCTTCAACCTGCTGAATATCGTAGATTGTGGTACTGTGACATAACCAATTTTTTGGTGCAACTGCTTGCATCACTTCTTTTTAGTGGAGGATATAAACTTTGCACGAAACATCCTCGAAACCCCATCATGTCTACCTTCCGCCGCAACATTGAGTTTAAGACTACCGACCAGGCAGTCTTACGGGGTTGGTTCTATCCAGCAAAGTCTCGAGCTCCGACCATAATTATGACCCATGGTGTTCGTCTTTCGACATGTACCAGATCTGCAGCTGAATGTCAAAGTGCTGGGCTAACTCCAACCAGCTGACCGGCATCAAAGAGCTCTTCCTCGATTCTTTCGCCTCGCGCTTCCAGGCCGCCGGCTTCGCAGTCCTAGTCTACGACAACCGCAACTTTGGCGAGAGCGGCGGTCTGCCGCGCTTCGAAGTCGATGCCTTCAAGCAGATTGAAGACTACCACGATGCTATAACATTCGCTGCGACTCTTGCCGACGCTGTCGATCCGGAGCGCATCGCCATATGGGGCACCAGCTATAGCGGTGGCAACGTGCTGCAGGTTGCCGCCGTCGACCGCCGCGTCAAGGCCGTGGTTGCACAAGTGCCGTTCGTCAGCGGCTACAGTAATGCCCCTATACTGATGCCCCTGATGCCAACCATCATGGAAGACCGGGCACGACGGGCCGCCGGTTTTGCAGGAACCGAAACACCGGTTGTGGCTTCCAGCCCTGAGGAGTGTGGACCTAAGGCTCGGGCAATCTTGCCGGAGGCGGATGCTTATCAATTTTTCATGCAGTCGCCACTGCCTGACGGCTTGAAATGGGAAAATCGAATGACTCTCCAGAGTTTGTTCAAATTGCTCAAGAACGAGCCAAGGGCATACGTGAAACGTATTTCACCCACGCCGCTACTAATGGTGGTGGCCGAAGATGACACGGCCGTGGATGTTCCAACGCAGCTGACAACATTCGAAGAAGCGGGCTTGCCCAAACAACTCCTCTTTCTACCAAAGACGGGGCATTTCGAGCCATACAGTGGTGAAGCATTCGAGCGCAATATTGAAAAACAGATTGCTTTCTTGAGCCAGTATTTGTTAGTATAAGCATCGATATGGATTACAAGTCTTACGAACGTAGACCTAGAAGAGGATCAAGCAGTAATTTAGTCACAAGAAACCTCTTCTATTGATCTAAGGCAAGTTGCTTAGTATTCTAAAAGAGTTGATGCGGCCTACACGCAGAATTACAACGAAAGAAAGGGTCATTGTCCTCGAATTTGTGATGTCAGCTCAATACTACGAATCGGACGAAGGTCGTGTTTGCTTTAAAAGGCGACACCAGCAGCAATACCATAAGTGAACCAGATCGAATAAGTTAAATGCACTTAATAACATCATTTCCGGCCTCATACAAAGGTGTAGCAACGCTAAAATTGACCACTATGCTTCCGTGGCGTTAGTATCGTTACATCTTCAAGCATCGCGCGATTAAACTCTTCTCAGACTACATTTCTATTCAATCTCAAATATGTGTATTTACTGTTTCCAAATCGAATATCATGTCTCAGCTTCTATTCTCTGTCCTCATGAGCCAAGAGTCTGGAGTGACTGAACAGCATGGTATCCTCAACCATTCTGTAACTTGATCGACACGTATATGTCATCTAGACGTGATGCCAGTTTTGTGCTGGGCTCTCGGACACCATCGCAATCGGTGGAGTGTAATGTTTTCTGGACCACACAAACCAGTTGATGGCTGCACATAAGAGAACCCCACCGATCACGGCTGAGGTGTAGTTCATATATGCTGTGGTAACGGGTAGGTAAGATGGGAAACATAGCCAGATTGTTATGAACACAATCCAGACGACTGAGACAACGTTGAAGAATATGCCGAAGCGACCGATGTTGAAATATCGCTCGCGTGGGAAAACGTTAGCTCGACCTCTGTACAGGAGACTGCCAATGACGAGGCCGTACGAGAGGTAACACATGACAATGCCACCGCCCAGGATAGCATTGATGGCAGTCGCCGAACCAAGCTGGATGGCGCCGATGAGCGTAATCAGAATGACCCCCACAACGACGGAATTGACAGGAAGGTTGTAGTAGGTATTTACGGCTGAGATGTAGCCCGAGAACGGCAAAGCGCCCCGCTGAGAAACGGACCAAATTGTTCGAGAGAAACCGGTCAAGCAGCAGACGCCGGCTATGACCATTGCGTAGATGTATATGAGGAGGCCGATTATAACCAGAGCTTCGGAATCGAGCGAGTCATGGAGGAGCTGGGCAATGGGCTGACCGCCGATCGGAGCGAGGAGGTTGTCGGGACTGACGACGCAGAACATGTAAGTGATGACCATTGGGAGCCCTGCGAGGGCGCTCAGCAAGGCGCTTCCCATCATTACTCGAGGAACGTTCTTCTTGGGCTCAGGCATCTCCTCGGCCAAGTGGGCGGCGCCTTCGAAGCAATTGACCGCGGTGGCGCCCGGAAGAAGGCCAAGGAAAAATACTACGCCGTTAGAGGACCAGCCGGTATTGTTGACAATGTCGACGAAAACGTAGGATGCTGGCTGTTTGGGGTGGGTGCGCACGAGAAGGACGATAAGGATGAAGAGCGCGCCCAAATTGATATACGCGACCATGCTTTTCAGTATATATGGATACAGTTTGAAGAGTGGGACATTGAGAACCAGGGCGGCGAGCGTGGCACCAAGAAAGCCCATATAGTAGTGCCATGGCTGGATGACGAAGGTGCTGTGGACGACCGCGACCAGAGCCCAAATGAGTTGAGAGGACAACAAGATGCATGCGGCTGCGAAGAAAAGGTAAATGGCACTGGTGATCCAAGCACATGTATAGCTCAGCCCACGGGCGAATCTTTTCGGGGCCAGGGTTGCAGTCCAGAAGATTTGGCCTATAACCATTGTCAATCACTACCGTTATCCCGCATACGCATACCAACTTACCTGATGAATGAGGGTAGACGGCCGCGATTTCGGCCAGGGAGACACATATAAAGAGATTCAGCGATACGGCAAAGATATAGCCGTAGATGAACACCGGGCTTCCGCCCACTCCAATGACGCTCCCAAGATAAGATCCGACGGCTAGAGCTGTCGAAGTAGTCGAATATTGAAGTCCCAGGCAGCTCCAGAAGCTAAACGATTTGTTTAGAAGAGTCTCCTCTCCGGCTTCGTGGATGAAGCCAACACCATAGTCAGCGGATGTATTGGAAGAAGGTTGAGACCGAAGACCTGCGGCTGATACTTCTGTTGCTTTGTCAGACTCGAGCTTGTCTTGCGATCTGATGACAGGAGCCGCCATATCGTTTTTGTTGTCCTTGTCGTTTGGCAAAAGAAGTCGTACTGAGAAGCTTACTGTGATGGAGCCGTGCTGTGGTTCGAACTGCCACCGCTGAAATGGCAGTCATGCTTCTTAACTGGTCCGACCATATCCCTAGGTCTGACTTGGATTCGAGTAATTGCTAGATCATCTAGCTCAAGCTAGTCAGCGCACTAGGAGCTTATCAAAATGCACTAATTACAGCGTTGTCCTATCAGCCGAGATAAACCAGAGATTCCAAGATTGGCTAGGGTGCCGATAAGCTTAACTCGCTGTCAGTTACCTTAATTGGAATTCCTTGAAGGCTGTAAGTGGCAATGGTTTTGACAAGATACGACAGCGGCCATTTCATTGAACAGCTGATTAGACTGTCTTATCAATTTGCTATTACATTCATTATTAAAACTTTTTATAAAAATAATTTTTATGATTTTAATACTGCTTACCTGTTTGGTATCAATAAGAAATAATTAATTTATTTAAGTCGGGATTATATTATATAATAATGATATAAAAATATTGTATGCATAGTATTATATTAGCAAGCTCAGCATAACAGCGACAGTTCCCGAAAACCCAGCGCATCTTTCTCATCAGTCCACTGCTAGTCTGCCAAGTTTCGAGTCCAATAACAATCTCGATATCTAATAGAAATCTTGTTTGGAAAAATAGCATAAGAACATTCCGATTCACAAGCTGACAGGGTCCCTGTACGATGATGGCTCGGGATTTAGGTTGCCAATTAGGTACTTTGGCGCATCTAGGCTGAGTCTTCCTGAACTGATGAGATCGAACGCACGGTGTGCACTATCTCTGCTCTACCAGGTGAGGTAGGTAACCCTGTTGGATTGCCCCCTTTCCGGCCGTGTGTCGCGGACGACAAGGGATTAAACCTTAATGCCCTGATCGTGGAGTACTTGGAAGAAATTGGGGTAGATATTCAATAGTCTCCTCAGCAACGCACCAACAAATAGGCTGGCATTTGTGCCGTGATCGACAGGGACTTGGAAGCGGAGACTTTCTGCCATGAAAGAATGGGGAATTTTCATAACGCTGATTGCCTCCTAAGTCCTCTGGATTGTATTCATGTTTCATAGCATCCTCCACCGCCCTCGTGGGAGTGCAATTGCCCCTTGGCTGCAAATCGAGGACGACTGCGGGAGGCTGCTGTGATATCCTGCTAGTTAGGAAGGCGTGTTTATTAAGTACAAGGGGGTTCTGAGTTTGTGCAACCGCCTGGGATGTGCCCTCTGGAGTGAGAGTCAAGCCGAAGCTGTTGGAGCGGTTGTTAGAGTTCATTGCGGCTGACAAGGATTCCTGGTAACTGGTAACTCTGGCGTGTTGGATCGAACGAGATAATAATTCTTGGAAGATATGGTGCTATTATATAGATACTACTCTCTACCACTTTGGCTGAACTACGAGCAGAACATAGCTGCCGAGCATGTCCTTTGAGCATGCAGTCGTGTCACCGACGGCACAAACGATGTGTTCACGGTGTAGTCGGCAAATCTCACGGATCAAAGAGAAAACCCCTGTAATGCTCCAGGACAATATGATTAAATCGTCAAATGGCATAGATCGAAAATTGGAGAGGTTGAGAGCTGTTGATTTCAAACCATATCGGAGCAAAACTGACAGGCCACTACATTCCTCAAGGGCCTGACGACTGTTCTGATACCAAAGATCGTAGCCTGTAACTCTACCAAGAATAAAGAATGCGCTGCTGAACAGTTGTCCTCATTTATCGTATCCTGGGCGTAGCTATACAAGTCAATGTGCTGCTCTTGAAACAGTCTATCATAAGGGGCACAAGGGAGGTATGGCGAGGGAAAAGAGGTGGAGGGGCATTCTGCCGGGTTTCGTCAGTTGTCCGTGTGCTGAAATATATTTGGCGCATCTTTTCGTTCTGGTTGGCAGAACTTTTGGAATACAATCCTGAATGAACTTTGCAGTATGACAGAGGAAATCGAGGTTAATTGGTGGCTAAGAAGTCACTGAGTGGGGAATGGCCGTATTTCTTTTTCTAGTTATCTCTATTTTTGTATATGATATCTAAAAACCAAGAGATCATGTCTTTTAGCTGGTGGCCTGAACAGACTTGAATCGGACGGCGAATGATGGATAACACACCGATGAGTCTCTGGCAGAACGTACGACTATTGGCTGGAATCATAACCCACAGAAAACACCAGGTGTCCACCATACCTCGTTGACGAGTATAGACAATTGCTAGAGGGCGACGTCGCTTTCCCCGACGGCATGCTCAGTCAGGTACTATGCTGGAGTATAGCTAAGCCCACATACCTTGACGCTTTCTCATGCATAGCGAGAGAAACCTCTATACCAATGATGCAAAGAGGTAGCTGCTCAGTCGATGAGTGACTGCTGTCAAAAGTTACCGGTGGGTATATTGGTGCCAACCAGCAACCCTCCAATGGGCTTGAATTTGCAATATTTGGAGAGCAGCACAATATATTGGGTTACCTGTAATTTTTCAGCCCCTATACCCAGATCGGAAACTCGGAAGCCCATGCCTAATCGCAAGAGGCGTCTTCTATCGCTCTCTACACCATGCATCGACATTGTCGGTGATGACTAAATTGAGATTGGGTCAAAAGCTGTTCCGAATGGCATCAAAACAAAATTGTATTTGTTGCCTTGGAGTAACGGGTTGACTACAAGCACCGGGCTGCATCATTTTGTCCTGGGGATACACCCTCTCCCCTTTGATCACGAAGGGATTGTTATCCACTCTGCTGGGCTTCCTACTAAAATGAATAATGGCTGTCTTCTCTGCCTCGAATGTGGCTCCACTGCGGCTCTCCCAATCGAGAGCTCTGTCGATGATCGCTCTTATTCCCGCTTCGTTGGTTTGCGCAGTCGGTCTCGCCACCCAAGCCGTGTAATCGTCCACGAATACGATCGATCCATCCGTCTTGTTAATTGGATGCTGAACGAGTTCTGCGTTGAAGAAGAGAAAGAGATTCGGCGACAGCGGCGAACCCGTGGCAGCCCTGCTTGGGGGAGACCGTGGCTCTCCGAAGTGCGACCGTTGATCTCGATTGTGGCGGTGCGGTCCGAATAGAATGCGTCAATCCATTTCGTCAGACTCTTCGGTATGCCCCGGGCTTCCAGTCTCTGAACCAGCCGATCTTTGCACACGCTATTGTAGGCGCCCTTGACGTCAAAGCTAATCAGGCTTACCGCTTGTCGTCGCCGCCATGCCTTGTATATGTACTCTTGCAGTAAAAGTACAGCTTGCTCTGCTGATCTGCGCTTCCTCGCCCCAAAGTGGTTCGTCGGCAGCAGGCCATGCTATTCTACCACGTACGAAATCCTTTCAGCTACGACCGACTCCAGCATCTTGCCCAGAGTGGGCAATAGCGAGGTCGGTCGCCATGCTTTGGCCATGGTGTAGTCTTCCTTGCCGGGCTTCTTCAGCGGGACGATCTTGGCATGTCGCCACTGTCGAGGGACCACTCCCTCCGCTAGCGATTGTCTGAAGAGCTCCAGAAATCTCTGTTTGACCACTGGCCAAGTCTGCCGCCATACGATTGCCTGCAGGCAGTCTCCGTCAGGAGCCTTCCAGGGTTTTGTTGCAAATAGTTGCCGTTCAATCTCGTCGAGTGTGATCTCGGGCATGCCGACTGGCTCCCTCACCGTTGCTGTCCTCTCGTCTGCGATGTTATCGGGCAGTGGCGGGAACAAACAGCGCAGCAGTTCTTCTGCCTGTTCTTTCGTGTCGGTCATCAGAGTTCCGTCCTGCTTCGTCAGCCGAGGAATCTTGTCAAATGAAGCTCCGCCTTGCGACTTTAAATATTTGGCAGCGTTCCAGATGTTCGACTCGTCCGCTAGAAAGTCATCCCAGTGTTTCCTCTTTTGCTCTCGCATGCTGCGCGGTATTGCTTGGCAGCTGCTTTTGCCGTGTCCTCGAGCGTCTGCGAGAAGCAGCCGGCTCTCCGCTCTGCCCTCGCCCGGTTCCGCCAGTACGTATACACGGATCGCATCTGCGTGAGGTCGCTCGTCCACCACCGTTTCACGAAAGGTGATGATTTGGCCTTGGGTGTGAGTTCATGCACCGCCTCGGACACTGCCGACATCAGATAGTCGGTCTTTTGCTGCATTGTCTTTCCGGCTGGCACTGTCTGCAGGGTCTGTTGGATTCGAGTGTTGATTTCCTTCCAGGGTGCATTGCGTAAGAGCAACCTCGCCCTCGGCTGAAAGTCCAGCATGTCTACGTCTATCGTCGTCTCGATGGCTCGGTGATCAGACCCTTGGTTGGTCTCGGAGGCTGCACAATGCGCCATTCTGCTTGCCAGTTCGCTGCTGGCCAGCACCAGGTCGATCGTCGTCGCCGATGGCCCTTTCTCCCATGTCTTCGTCCCTCGAGGCAGAAGACTTTGCAGCGAATAGTCACTCATCAGGTCAATGATGGGGTCCGCCTCTCCCTGTCTTGCTAGTGTCACGTCATCTCCCCACAACTGATCGTGCTGATAAAAATCTCCCACTAGCATGATGTCTTCAACCTCTCCGCACTTCCGTCGCACATCATCAATCACCTTGCGCATTTCGTCAGATGCATCTCGAAGAGCGTCTTGGTCTTTCAGCGGAATGTATTCCGAGACCACCAGTGCCCTCCTGGCTCCTATCCGGACAATCACGCCCGTCATATCGGGTGATGCAATCGGCACCTGCTCTGCTTCCACCTCCTTATTTACCCACAACATACTCCGGATCGCCCATCTCCCTCTACACTCTGTCGGCAGCACTTTCGTCCACCCGAGGTGTGCCGTTGGTACCGTCATTAGTTTCCCGTCTTTCAGTCTCGCTTGTGGTTCTTGTATTATCACGATCGACGCTCTCCCCATGTTCCTGTCGTTCATCAAGCTCTCTTATACTGTTGCTTGTCGGCCTACATTCAGTTGCACCATCTGGAACTTCCTAGTCATGGTAAACTAGGAAGAGCTTCGGGCAGTTTCAGCTGAATGGTTCGTGCAAGCCGCCACGAGGCACACACTTCAGGACACTCTCGGTGCATACCCGGTGGGAGTGGCCCTCGTTGGCGCACCTTCCACAGGCTTGACTGTTCTTGCACTAGAATTACTTGTGTCCAACTTGCTGGCAATTGTAGCATTAGGGGGGTGTCCATCACGGCGTTCAAACACTCTAGTATACGCTAACTCTCCACCAGCGCAGGGAAAATCCTCTTCCAACAGCCTCCTCACATCTGCCACCTTAATCAAGTAGACAACCATCAATTCATATGCCTTTAGCACCTCTTTCTTGCTCAACTAAAAGATCCTGGCTACTATCGCTTCGTTCTCCTGTCCAAATGCCTTTGCCGCCCCCTGACGAATGTTCCCGCTCTCGTCCAAGACAGCAATTCGGTTAACACTGTCAACTTTGATTGGGTATAATTCATCGCGGAATACTCTCGCCCCGCCAGTCGCGATCCTCTCGGCCGTCTGCTTCACAAATTGGTGTTCCGCCTCGTCGCGGCAAACGATCTTGATTCTATGTGCTTTCTTCGGGTCTACCGTCACAGCGTGGCATCTCCACCCCTTGTGGCCTTCCATCACTCGAATCTCCTTCTCCACGGCCGTTCGAGTCGCTCCTGCACTCCATACGGTTGCTGCGTCCTCATTTACTCTGCTGACGTCGATTGTGCAAAATAGTGTATCGGCGAAGGTCGACGGGGTCGTGTTCGCTGTGCTGAGGGTGCGGACGTTTGTGGGTTGACTCGTCGGTGGCGCTCGTGCAACGTCTGCATAGGATGCCTGTGGGCTCGCTTGCGTACTTGCAATCAATGCCTGGCCGGCCTTGATTTCTTCCAATTCTTTTCGGACGGTTTTCAGTTCAGTCGCCAGCTCTCGAATGTGACCTTAAAGTGTATTAAGCTCGAGTCGTGCTACCAACCGCCATCGATGAATACATCTAGGGATCCAAGACTAGCGAGCGTCTCGCTGTCCCACAACTCGGGGTTCGGCAAAGGAGTTCTAAATGGGTATTGTCGAAGTCATGAACGTGAATTGTCTTGATGGTTTCTTTTAGTCGATCGTCCTCGCGGCACGCATGCCTAGAGAACACTAACGAGGCCGTATAGGTACTGACCAGGTCGCTCCTTGTCCAGGGCAGACCACCTGCTCAATGCAGTCGCGGTATGCATATTGCTCGTGCTGTGCGGCACGTCGTTGGTGGGCCCGTGTTTTGTAGTTGCCATGCGCCCATCGTTCCCGGGAGAGAGAATGGCGCCAAGACGCGGCTATTCTTCGAAACTAGTGCTTTCGGAGCTTCCAGGAATCCATCAGATGTATAGGCTTGTTACGATCAGTGCTTGAGGGGGGGATTGCTTGTGCCTTGCGACGGCAGAGTTGGGTCGCATCATTTACATTTAGAAGTGTGGTTCTGATATATCTACCCTAGACTAGGGGCTAAATAGAGCCCAGACCACTGCAAGACGTCAACCCAGCGAGCACCTAACCAATGGCTACAACGACCATAAATACAACCACACGCTACGTTACCAAATTGAATCCGAATCTGACGCTCCGAGTTGGGATCAATGTAAAGTGGAAAGGAGTATGTATATGCAAGTTCTATACAGATCATACCACAGAAATTACCGTTAGCGACATGTACGCTGCTGAATTTGACCTCGTATCGACGGCGACAATCGATGACGCTGCACTTCTGTATGATCTGTTTAAAAACGGAAGACTCTCGTCTTCGATGAAGGGGGCAGTTTCGAATCTTACGTTGCTGTCCAAACACCCCATGTGGTTTGCATTTGACCAATACTAATTTCTGTTGACACTCGTCGAAAACACAGTTGACCTGTCGGGCATAACATAAATAGTCAACTTGGTGTAGATAGTCTGTAGTTCAACGATGCTCCCACTGCTTTAACTTAGAGCGATCCCCAACGAAATAGTCTCGTCCACGAGCTGTATGTAGCTCAGACAAATATTTCATGTCCTAATCAAAAATCCAGAAACCAATCTGTAAGGGAGATTTCAAGCCTAACAAATACTATACATAGAGCTAACTTCGTTTTTCTCGCCGTCTCGAGGATTAGTGCCGGAATTGGAGTGACCTTGCTCGGGAAGGCGAGTAGACTAGACAGAACAGCGGGCCGATTTTGGACCAGTCAATAACATACAGTAACTAGAAAAACTGATATATACATATTTGTGAACTGATACGATACTAATCATTTTCTTCGATATTCAAGCCGAGATACAAAGCGTACTAGAACTGCCCATGGTGAAAGACGCATCCAAACGCATCACTCAAATCGGACATCGATCGACCATACAAGAGTCCATTGAAATGGAGAACAGAAAGTCACGCCCTGAACGGCCGGTCACTCAGATTGGCCTTTTACAAGAAGCTTTCGGGTCAGGATCTGAAAACAAGCAAAATGACAAGCACGCGAACGAATTTGCTGATTCCCACAAGAATATTGCACGTAGGAAGCTACATAGGCGGTTTAATCTGACAGGAAACAATCAACCCTACCGAAGTAGGAGGGCCACTAATCTTGCCAGATCATCGCATGTTTTTATCAGAAAGCAGGATTCACCCCGGCTTGATTACACCCTAACTCCAGTGCAAGTCCGGTTGGACGGTATGGCCATGGTGGCTATGACAAAAAGGGAACCATTCAGAAGCGTGCATTTGCGAAGATATCCCCTTCAAGATGCGGAGAAAGTGTTGCACTGGTGTCAACGATTTCGACATAGCAACATCGTCACTCCTATTGGAAGTTATATGACAGAGGATGCTTGCGTTATCGCATACGAGGAAATGTCCGCTAGTCTGGAGATGTTGATTCGTTCTCTCGCATATCCTTCCAACGAGCAGCTAGGGGCTATTCTTGGACAGGTTAGTTCTACTTGTGGGGAGATTCAGACAGACTAATCATTCTTAGATGTTGGATGCAATATCATATGTTGAACGACTTGGATTTCAGTTTGCCTCGTTGAATTCCCGCTCGGTTTTATTGACAATGGATCGAGATGTCAAAATCAGTGAGTAAAGATAACACTTGCTTTCCCGACTTGCCTTGGTAGAAAACATCTGACACCACTCGAAGTAAGCCATGAGTAAAAGCAGAAAGTGGTGTCAGGGACTAGAGGCACGGATATGCTCAAATCATTGGATTTGATCATGTTGCAACTTATGTACAAGACTTCCTTGGAAAGTCGCACGGTAGCCATGGCGAAGAGCCAGTCTGTAATATGTCAGCAATGCAACCAAGACTGACGGTCGCAAAGCAGGAAGAACGATCAAGAATGTGGAATCTCGGGCGTCAAACTCACTGCGGTAGCCCTTGAATGCATCGATGAGATGACTCAGCTGCAAGCCTCCCTCGCTGGGAGCCTCCTTCCCAGGCTGGCTCGAGGCCAACGCTTGCGCGATCTGCTTCTCGCCCGGCGACAAGAACTTGGCCTTCATCGGACTGTCTGGGAGACAGAACCAACAGACTATGGCCAATAGGGCTGTCGGGACACCTTCTCGGAGAGTTGTGATTAGCGACTGTATGAATCCTCCCTATCTCTGGCCAAGGCAATACTCACCTTCGATTATGAACAGGAACTTCCAATTGCTGACCGAGGAGCGCACATGGGACAAGCTATACGCCAGAACGCCTCCGTAGGCATTTGCCAGAGCTGCGCCTGAAAGGAAGATACCAAAGCGAACGCCCATGTATTCTCGCGGGTAGAAAAAGGATAGATATAGGGGGATGCCAGGGCCGAACATGGTCTCGGCTATGCCCAACATGAATCGGCAGGCCATCAGGCCGCCCCACGAGGTGCAAACCGCTTGCAGTGTACTGGCGGTGCCCCAGAAGAAGACGACAAAGGCGGTCCATTTGTGAGGTGGGAACAGCTTCCATCCCAGAGTCGTGAATTGGAAGACGATGTAGGCTATGTAGAATCTATTTTATTGACAGGATGAGCACGGGATCGCGGACCTAAACTAGACAAAAAGCACACGGGACGCTTACGCAGTTCCCAGCCACTGGTATCGATTGCCGGATAAATCGATATCACTTGCCATGCCAGCGAGCTTTGCATTGCCCAAGTTCGACCGATCGAGCACGGAAAAAGTATACAGGACGAAGCAGAGCGGCATGAGACGAAAGTCAAGCTTGCGAACCACGGCTCCGATATCCCTGGGCGTATAAGCATCGACGGCTCGGGTCGGAAGGGCGCGCTCGTCGGCATCAGCGGAGCAGTCTTCTACATTCTCAACGTCCGCCTTGTCGTCTGCATTGGTATGTGACATTGTGTTTCGCAAGTTCGATGGTGATTAAAGCTGAATGAGATGGATTGAGGACGTAATATTGTACAAAGAATAGAAGAACCTTGGCAGGAGATGGCGACCCAGTCCAAGTTGTTCCACAACTTATACTACCCCCAAGCTCTAGATCATATAGTGAGCCCAGTGTGGGGTAACTGATGTCTCACGGGGGTTAGCGGTCCCATTTTACCCCAGATTCCGCAGACTTGGCTCCAAGGGGTCTGGTTTTCGGCATGAATCCGATGTACAAGTATATTGTATCGGCATTCGTCCATGTCAGACCGGTATTTCATCGGCGTCTACTGATTGACACCGACGGCACCCAAGAAACATTGAGAGGGGCACCCGCTCGGCCTGAGCCTATAGAATAGCGCGCCGGACTTGGATACTGAATCCCCATACTGAACAAGGATAAATATAACCACTGTCACATCGCAAGATTTCGCCACGAGTGCGCATCAAATAGGTCTTTGAGTTGGTATATCATATGGCTTTATGACTACATGACTACCGCCTTTCCAACTAGATTCATCTCAACACAACTGCTATCACCAGATCAAAATAACAATTGCAACAATGGCCGAACCAGATTTCACAATCTTGACCCCTAACGCCATGCTGGGCTATGGCTACCGCCAAGACCATTTCTGGCATGGAATTGAGACCTACCAACCGGCAGCAATCATCGTGGACAGCGGATCCACGGATGGCGGTCCCTACAAGCTCGGCATGAACAGGATGACGTGCGGCCGCGAATCGTACGTGCGAGACTTGTCCAGCATGGTCGAGGCCAGCTTCCACCGCAAGATCAAGCTCCTCGTCAGCTCGGCCGGTGGTGACGGGAGCATTTCCCACGTGCGCGAGATGCTTTCCATCATCGAGGAGATTGCACAGAAAAAAGGGTTCGACTTGAAAGTCATCACCATCGAGCAGGATATCTCACGGTCGGTGATCAAATCACGTGTCATCGATGGCCGGTCGAGCCCTTGCGGACCGCTGGATCCCCTCATGGCCGTGGATGTCGATGAGGCCGTCGAGATTGTGGGGCAGATGGGTGCAGAGCCGTGGGTATAAACTGATCTCTATTAGAATGCCTCGAAAATTAACTCTTCCACGTTCAGCTTCATCAAGGCACTGGAACAAGAGCCCGATATCATCATTGGTGGCCGGTCATATGACCCGGCGCCCTTCGCGGGTTTCTGCTTGTGGAAGGGGGTGGAGCCTGGAACGGCCTGGCATATGGGCAAGATTATGGAATGTGGTGGCATCTGTGCCGTGCCAAAGGGCCGTTCCATGGTGGCGCGGATCCAGAGATCATCTTTCGATCTGACTCCTCTTTCACCGCTCGAGAAATGTACATCCGTCTCTGTTGCAGCACACACACTCTACGAGAAGACGCGACCCGATCGGCTACCCGGGCCCGGAGGCGTACTTCATCTGGACAAGGCCCAGTACGAGCAGCTCCCTGACGGTCGAACGGTACGGGTCCGCGGTGCCGAGTTCATTCCCACGCCCGTCTACCAGGTCAAACTGGAAGGCGTCAAGCGGCTTGGCCATCGCACCATTTTCATCGGCGGAATCCGAGACCCAATTCTCATTGGACAAATTGACGACTTCCTCGAAAAGGTGAGGCAATACAGCCAGAACCTCTTCCCCGAGCTCGACAAGAGCGACGCGTGCCGTCTCATATACCACATTTACGGGCGCAATGCGGTCATGGGGCCCCTCGAGACCCAGCACCTGGTGACGGGACAAGTCCAGCCCCACGAACTCGGCATCATGGGCGAGGTGGTGGCCCCAGACAGGGACAAGTCGCACGCCATCGCCAACAACGTGCGCACCTCGATCCTGCATTTTCCCTACGACGGCCAGCTGGCGACCACGGGCAACTTTGCCAGCCCGCTCTCGCCTCACGAGCAGGATGCGGGCGAGGTCTTCAAGTTCAGTGTGTATCACCTGATCGATCTCGAGCCAGGGGAGGAGACCAGCTTGTTTCCCTTGACCACCACCGTCATTCAAGGCCGGCGCGATTCACCTAAGCCTGTTGAGCCTGAGCACTTGACGTCTGCTCAGAGACGAGAGCTGGCGTCTCAGGTGCCTATCGAGATACCCACCAAGAAGGTGTCCCGAGGCGAAGTGTCCATGCTCGACATTGCCAAGGTCGTCAGATCCAAGAACAGCGGGCCTTTTGAACTCACCTTGGACATCATGTTTGACAATGATGAGGCATATCAGCGCGTGAAAGACGCCAATATTCTCACGAATGCTATCATCCAAAAGCTTTACAGGGTCCAAGATGAGGATATTATTACCAACATGTACTTTGATCCCGCTATGGCTTGGAAGTGTACTCTCAAGCGCCCATGGGCTCAGGGTAGTGTAGGGGAGAGAGATACACTGGGTACTCAGCAGCATGCACCATTACTCTCTTTGAGAGTTCCAGCTGTGTAACGAGAGAGCTTTATAATTGATAAAAATATTATATATCTGTTGGCGCTCATACCTAGTCCCAGTAAAAATAATTTCCGACTTTTTTAAAAACTATATAACAGTTTTTAATTTAAGTTAGTCTCGAGTAAGCCTATAAACAACAAAAAAATCGAGCATATTTCAACGCGCCATCTTGTCTTTCCCAAATCTTTGTGCTGCAGCCGACTTTGCTATCGAGACAATAGGTTCGAAGAGGCCGCCTGTTGGCATGACACGTCGAGCCGCTGTCCACAACCAAGGTTCAATGAAGGACCAGCAACGACAAATATTGTGAAAGAAAACATGGCTGTTGGACCTGTAGAGTTCACGGGCAGCTGACTTTGGATTTTCTTTTCTCATCCGTGGGCCAACTCACCTTTGCCACCTTGTCGGAAAAGGCTGTTGTGGTTCGGCTTGTCCTGAGCCGTTCCAGGGAATGCGCTTCATTAACTACAACTCGGCAAGATCGACCAAACTTAGAATGACACTCGGGGTCTGGTATTGTTGCTAGATGAATTAGATAGTAAGAAATGGAAGTACAAAAACGGATCATCATGCGGCACATTGCCATATACAACACATCTCTCGACCATTCGGATGATGAAGAGCATTGGATACCATGGTATCTTGGGAGAGAGATCGATTTCCCACTTCAACGCGGTTACATCACGAGCACATTTTCGCATTTCTGTGAACATGCACAGGTAAGGTCATAGCGCAATGATTGTCTCAAGGAGAACTTCCTGACATGCGATGACAGATTATTGAAGAGATGTACAATAGCGTATACAGCGATAGGAGTCGAGATCCAAATGATCCTGCCATTGCTGAGATCGATGCACGACTTCGACAGTTCTACCACAGACTGCCTACCCATATACGTGTGGACGATGTTCACTCACTTTCGCACTGCCCACCACCACATATCTTTGCTCTCAAGTAAGTGAAAGCCCATATTCGACACGATTTCGCCAATGCATTATGCTGACAAAAATCAACAAGTGTTCTTTACCACACTTCGCTGATTCTATTATATCGCCCTTTCTTCAAGCCAGACTCGGTATCTGCATCGGATCCCTTCTGCGAGACTGCGCGCCGCGTCTGCGTAGAAGAGGCTGCTACGGTCAACCAGTTCTTCCAGGCTTACGGAGACACATTCGACTTTCGGAACCAGACCTATTTGACCAGCTACTGTGTATACACGGCGGCTACCATCGAAGTCTTGCAGGTACAGAATTCTTCCAAGGATATCTCTGCAGCTGCGGCACAGCGTCTCTCTACCACGCTGCGCATGCTGGAGGCCGAAGTCGCCCAGACCCCCGGGATCCGGCGCAGTGTCGACATTATCAAGGCACAGCTAGACAAATTGGTAGATCGAGATGGCACTGCCGTGCCAATACCAGAAGGCTCGTGGGATCGACAGGATCTGGAGCAGCGGCGCCCCACGACCGACCTCGCTCAAGCCTCAAATGGCGATGCAAGTGAAGAGAACCTGCAAATGTCCGAAGTAGGTCTTCTACCGTCAAACACTACAGAGCCGTCCTTTCGCCAGGACGGGAGAGAAGGCACAACAATGCCCAGTCCCTGCTATGAGATGCCCAATCTTGAACTTGACTGGTTCATCGAGAATGCTGGCGGAGGCTTCGTTCCAGATATGTCTTGGGTTTAGTGAGGCAAAGAAATAAATAGCTGCAATTGGGTGAGCCTTGAATTTTGTATTTATTATCAGTACTATGATGCATCCGAGATTTTGCCAATCATTGTCTGGATCTCGTCCAAAGTCATTACTGGGTCCTTGTTCACGAATCCCTCCGCGAAGGGAAATCTCTCTTGCTCTGTCCAATGTTAGTCTGCAAGTACGTTGCGTCCGCGAAAATAAACCGACTTACCGAAGAAGATCTTGACCCAGGCGGTATTAGCATTACCATTCACCCGATCTCCAAACAGCATCAAGTAGAACGCCGTTTCCGCCAAGCTGGCCGTGTCGCCGTTCGGCTGGGAGTAATCGGCATTCGTCGACTGCGCATCAGCGATGCGGTCGACTCTCGCCCTGGCCGCCGTGCCGATGCTGATGGTGTCATTGGTGTAATGCGCCGTCACCTGGGCCCAGATGGTCGGGTTGAAGTTCAAGTCGTTCCCGCCGTGGGCGAAGTCGTCCCTGGACAGCGAGCCGTCGTGCTCGATGGCGTTGTGCTTGACCGTGTCGGCGAGGTTGAACGTCGAGCTGTTGCCCGTCGTCGACAGGCTCAGTGCCTCGTTGATGATGTCCGCGAGGGCGTCGGGGTCGAAGCTGTTGGACTGCAGGGCGCTGCGGAGCGTCGGCGCGTCGACGTTTTGTCCATTTCGGGGTAGATAGCCGTGGTTTGCCATGGTGTTCAACATGGGACACGGCGAGCGGCCTGTTGAGGATTGTTATTAAGATGAGTTGAGATGTGCGCTTTGCTTTGGAAGGTCACGTACTGTCGCCGGCTTGAGGTGCTTGCCACTCATTGTCTCGGTTGTGAATAGATGCCTTGATCGGCAGTGCGACGGCAAAGAGCCAGCATATACTGCTCCTCATTTTGACGGCTTCTAGATTATGGAAGGTATAATTATAGAAGTACAAAAGAATGTATAAGAATAATTAGCATTCAAAGTCAGAACTGCCAATAATCTTAGCGAAAGTTACTGTCGACGGGGGCGCGAACTTTCCAGACGTGGTCACTGTTATATGTGCCCGTCGATCCCCTAATGGTGGCCAATCCGACCGAGACTAATCATTAATCGAAAATTGACGATTGGAATGCTAATTTGATCCATCGCAAAACGGTCATGTCGGGTAGATGCAAAACCGACAAATATCTACAGACTATCAACCGCGAAATCGAGCCCGTCGCCATGTTGGCGTTGAGCTTCTAGCCATCTTCCCGCTAGCACTGCCGATCTTTGCCCTGGCATACTGGAGATGGCCCTGGCTAACGACGTGCTAAGATGTGCGCCGCCGAACCACAAGGGCGGGAGCTTGCCGATCACGACAGATTCCATTCCAGAAGTTCCAGAGATTCGGTATCGGTCTCTAACGGCGACCCGAAGAGCAGACGGAAACAAGGAAATGCAATGACCAAATCTTAGAAATGTACATGCCAAGAACTGTCAGCAGTGTGGAATTGCCTGCCGTGTTGATTGGAAAATGGACCCGACATTGCGCATGTGGAAGAGGGCATGGCTTTTTAGATTTAAAAGCATCGCAAAGCTAAATGCAAGAGTCATTGGCGGACTTTCGGCTACGGGCAAGTACATCGTCCTACCTTCGCTTTTGTGTGCAACATAGTCAAACGTTCTGGGGTCCGTGAATGACGAGGGCAGGTATCGCAAAATCTTTGAGCAAATCTGAGAATGCCTACCTTGGAGCCAATAGGACTAGCGGCCAAGACTCACTATAGGCTTGTCAGTGCATTCATGATAGGGAGCTAGAAGGGGTCACTGGACCCAATCGGACAACACAACAGAAGGGCTTGATCACCGAGGAGGCAACCTTTGATCCCGAACATAAACGACCAGATGGGAACGATCGTCTGGAGTCGCATGGCACAATATCACGTCCAGTCTCGCATCTTTGACAAACGCACTGCGCAGGGAGCGACAATGGACTTGGCGAATTGAATCAGACCGGGTCATTCGTCTTCCACACGGTCCCGGGTCGACTTCTATATCACAAGTCCTTCTGGAAGAACTGCTCCCAAATAGCGAATACAGGTCGAATTCTTTTGGCGATTGATAAGAATAAATACCCTGAGACACATTGCCATGGGGATAGGGATGTCCTGGCTCCCCGGGGACCTACGTATGCTAACTTTGCAGTGGGTTTTGCCGTCAATCATTGACACGGTCCGTTGATCTGCACCTATAGACTTGGCAGTTCTTGGCAAAGCGAAGTCGAGCTTGGATATAAAGCGAGCATCAGTGGTGAGAATATAGGGATACATGTATATTTCACGGGTGCATACTTCATGCTTCGTCGAACATTGCCTGTCGACAAATCATAGCAATGTACAGTTTCCTTCTTGCTAGCCTTTTGGCTGTTCCCATCGCCTTGGCTACACCAGCTTTGTCTCCCAAGAATGTCACCGTGCTATATCGCTCCTCTAATGCTACAGAGACTGAGCTCGAAAACATCGCCGTCCGGTCCAATGGGCAATTGATCGTTACCTGTGCCAACATGGATGCCGTTTTCATATTTGATCCATTCGAGGATGACATTGAGCCAAAGACGATCTATACCTGGCCCCCGGGGTACTCCGCGCTTGGTATCACCGAAGTCTATCCTGACGTCTTTGCCGTCAACGTTGGTACACTCAATAGCTCGAACCTGACGACCGTCGGCCCTGCCGAGGGAACGTATAGCATTTGGACACTCAACTTCACCGAGTCGGACACGCCAATCGCCCAAAATTTTATCGACCTCCCACAAACCGGACTGCTCAACGGGCTGACCACAGTTCCGGGCTCGGGGGTCATCTTCTCCGCCGATCAGGTCAACGGCACAATATTCCGCATCGACATGGCGACGGCCGAGGTCAGCATCACCATCGACTCGCCCCTACTCGGCTCGCAGGCGTACTACAACGACAACACCCTGGGCCTCAACGGCGTGCGCTACCACGGCCAGCACCTGTACGTGACGGACTCGTCCTCGGCCATCTTCGGCCGGTACCGGCTCAGCCAGGACGGCCTGTGGTCGTGGGGCGGCCTCGAGCTGCTCGGCCAGATCGAGCAGAACGGCACGACCAACTACGACGACCTGGCCGTCGACGGCGCGGGCAACGCGTACGTCTGCATCCACCCCAACGCCCTGTTGCTCGTGCGGCCCGACCTGACCCAGACCATCTTTTACATCGACGAGGCGGAGCGCTTCAATACGCCGGCCGCGGTCGTGTTTGGTCGCGGCGACAGGGCTAATGATACCCTTTATGTCGTGTGCTCAGGCTCGATCGCGGCGAACGGCACCGTCGTTGGGGGCGCTCTCTATCAGATTGATCTCTTGCCTCCGAGCGGGGGGTGTACTGCTTAGGAGTTCATGTATAATCAACTGAGTTCCAGCACGAGGCATACGGGAGTGGAGGGCAAATGAAAACTGTCGATTTGATTACAGTGTAATATAATCATTCATAATATTATTTCATTAGACGGTACTGTTGTGTGTTCGAAATGAAACAGAAAAAGAAAGGGCCACACTTCCCCACGTTTCGTAAGCCGGGAGAAACAACTTGCATTCCTTACCTAAGAACGTTGGGTTTCCTACAGCTACCATCCCGACAATTGCATCTCGGGACTGTGAAACGCAGCGCGCAAGGTCAATGGTAGCTCTATACCCAAGTCTCACCATATCCTCACATGGTAAACAGAGAGCAGCACCAATTGACCACATTACAAATCAATCACCTCGTATGAGACCGGAGACCGCTGATTCAAAATGAAATCAAAATATACAAAACTAGATAGCACCATTGCCCGCACAGCAGCCATCATCTTCTTCTGTAAAAGCATACTGACTCTTGTTGAAAGCTTGATTGGACAAGGGCACGTCCAACGCGGGGTTCTGCGTGAAGAAGTTGTCTACAACCATTGTCAGCGAATACGCTCTCGCAACTACGTCCAGTATCACAGAGGAGATCTTCAACTCACAAGGCTTGAGGGAAATCATGTGCGTCTCGACGGGCATGACGGGAAAGTCCTCGACGCGGGGCACGTGGGTGAGGGCGAACGTGTGCCAGAGGACGATGTCGGCGTTGGCGACGCTGTCCCCGCGCGCGACGAAGGCTTCGACGCCGCCCGCGCCGCCGTTGGACTGGTTGGTGAACTTGCCGGCGCAGTACAGCTCGCCGTCCCGGTAGCTCGACACCCAGATGTGGTGCTGCGTGAAGGGCGCCCGCCCCGTGATGTGCGCGTCCGGCACCGCGAGGCGCAGCTGGCTCGGGTGCGGGACCAGTTTGTACGACACGGGCGTCATGGTGATGGGGTTAATCACGTTTGGGTTGTACTGCGAGAATTAGTATTGGCGGCCATGTGATTGGTATCTGCTGATGGTGTGCGGCTGCGTCTATGTTGAGGAGAGGGAGTTACTGAGCTTTTAATGGGAGACTCACAATCTTGAATGAGCGGTTGGTGGATGGTGACGCATCCGCGAAGCCAGCCGTCGTGATCGGAGTCTGCTTCACGCGGAAGGCATTGCCGTGAGGGTTGAGATCCGAGATGGGAAGCCCGTAGACGTCTTCCTGGACGATCGAGTTTTCGTGGCCGTCAATCATGGGGTCTGTTCAAAAAATTAGTTTGTTTGTAATATCGTGAGAATTCATCAAAATAAATGACAACTCACCGATGCGAACATTGATAAAGTGCTGGTGCGACGGCGCCAAAACACCTGGAGCGACGACAGTACCCCAAGGAGATACCTTGCCCATGTCAATGGGAGCAGTCGAGAGGATTCCGGTAGCACGGCTCTCGAGATTGATCGCCCCGGCCTGGTCTAACTGCCAGGCGAACACGTAGTCGTAGTTACCGACGGTGATGATGGTCTGGAGGACGAGCAGGCGCTGCCGCGTCACCGTGGCGACGCCGGTCGCGCCCGTGTGCTTCCACAGGATGCCGTTGTCCTGCTCGTGGCAGCAGATGACGCTCGAGATCTTCTTGGCAAAGCCCGCGGGATCGACCTCGGTCGTGGAAAAGTACTGTTTACGATCAGACTGACCGTTCGCAGTTAATTCTTCTCCTATAGGGACTACATACCTTCATTGTGCCGAGACAGTCGCAGCCATTCTTGAGCGAGTTCGCGCTTCGTCCCAGTCCAATATCTCCAAAATCAAAGACCTGCTTGAGATGTACTGGCGGTCGAGGGTCTGCATAAGGCACGTGCATCTCGCTGAGCGACAGTCTGTAGAACAGAGGCCTGCCGTCATACGATACATCGTGTATGACGGGTCCTTCGCGATAGCTAGTTGGGTAGATATTTGGATCAGCAAATTAACCACTTTGCTCGCGGACGTCCTGGAGCAACTCACTTGAAGCCCACACGGAAGCGCCACTTTTGCCACTCGATCAAGCGACCCTTTACAGTGAAGCTGACTCCTTCCGGCTGCGAAACAACCAGGGGCTTAAGGCCTGTCCTTTCGCCAAGTTCTCGCAATGACGGCAGTATCTCTGACGGGAGATACTCCTTGGTCGGGTATACCTGCATGCCGTGTAAGCATATAGTTCGCCTTTTGGGCAGTGATAAACCTACGAGAGGACCGGTCTTATTCTTCATGCCATCCTCCTCGGAACCAGTATAACACCAATGGGTGTGTGTGATCTTCTTCTCCCAAATATCGTAGAAGAAGGCCAGCGGCAGGGGGTAAGCAAAGTAATTAGACTCGGGATCGTTTGTCGCCGGGTTGCGATGGTACGTGAGGCAGAAGACCTTGCGCGCGGCAGGGTTCTTGTCCTCGGAGCCAAAAGGCCACGGGTTGAGCATGATGAGCTCCTTTGGCACGCCGAGTTTCTCGATCGCCTCGAGAAAGATGGGATCTTTGGCAATGTTCTCCTTGACCTCGCCCGTCTCCGTTCGGTCGAGAGGCGCATGGTGGTCCTTGACCTCCTCCGCCGAGATCTCCTCGCCAGTGTCCGTGTCAACGATCACCTCCATCAGGGTGCGCGTATTGAGCACGAAGAACATGGCATAAATCTCGCGACGGATGGTTTGTGCCGGCTTCTCTCCCCGTAACTCAGCTGAGAGATAGGGTGCGAGATCGGCTTTGCTCTGCAGGGTGTTAGTCGCTATTCATGTTGAGACCCGGGAGTCGCATGGTCGTCGGTGTCGGATAATGAATTATTTAAAGTCGCGTGGAATGAACATGGTGATCAGTACTCACCGGCTCATGGAGAGTGCATGCTTTGAACCATAGACGGGAGTCGGGACGATTCCGCTTCAGTATGGAACATGCCCTGTTGACCTCGTCGACCGAGACATCATCCAGTGGATGGGGCCGAGGCCCTTTGCTACTTGGCTCTGGATCGGAAAGAAGTGCGGGCGCCATGTTTGGTGAGACTATTTGAGAGAACCAAAGCACAAGAAAGACGAATTACGCACATGAGAGGGGTGTATGGCAAAGTCACGGCGACGGGACAGGGCTTCTTTATCTCTTTCTCTATACAAAGTCCGGCTGTCGGAGCTTCGAGCGGCAAGCCGCAGACGACAGGGTCTCCGGCTAGCAACGAACGGTACATGGTCCCGAGGCTGCAGCAGTATAATTGTTAGACTAAACAGACAAAAGAAAAGTGGTACTCCCCATTGAGGAATGTCTCTTGGAAATCGTGGCTCGAAAAGGACCGTGTTAACGACAGCAGCCCCGCTCACTCCGGTACATCTCAGCACAGTCTCCCGCATCATATCTTCATTATCAAATGTGGGGAGCATCGACGTACCACATCCTACTTGTACACCAAAGATTGGGTCGGTTATTCTCCGATACTTTATCAGCGCTTATCTGATGTGCTACTTTCTCACGGATAAGCTGAGCATTTTCCTTTCGAACCTCAGTGCTCTGCAGTTCCATGGAAACATTGCTAGATTTAAGTGGAGGAAACCTTATTTTCCAATCGGCATTGATATTTGGGGTCGAAGTGAATCAAAAAGAAAAGCGCGAATCGCCTACTTGGGTATGTACTTCCGATGGAGGCATGATCAAGCCTTCCGTTATCCATGCACAGTACAAGTTTATATAACATGGAGGGTAGATGATTTATTCATCCAATGTTGCCTACGGACCTTGACTTCGATCGACAATCACAGTTTGACCAAAGTCCACATCATCCAAACCAACAATCCAAATCCATCCAACTTTTACTGGCCTAATGTTTGCTCGGATCTCCTTGTACCACTCCCTTTTTTGGACGAGCGCCTGTCCCTCTCCAATGTTCCGAGGTCTACACGGAGTTGTCGGCGCAGGAAAAGGCAGCACCAGCTTTTTCCTCCTTGTAGAGATTGTTGATGTTGATGCAGGAGACGATGCAGCCCGCGACACCAAAGAACAGTCCGGCGACTAGGAAGAGGCCGTGGATCCCGTTTGCGTACCACGTCGCCTTGCGATTGAAATGTCGATTGTCATAGAACCCTAGTCAAGGAGGAGAACCGTGTCAGCGGGCCAGTGTTGGCATATTGTCTTGCCGTTTCTCGAACTCAACTCAAAGCACTTACACATCAACATGGGGAGCGAGATCGTGTTGGGCGTGGTGAAGAGTACCAAGACGCTGAGCAGCTCGCTGTAGAATGGGACACCAGTCGCAAGGACGAATGCGACGATTGTGATGGTGACGACAGAGCAGCTTTTGTATTCAGGTCAGCGGGGTCGTCCTGCTGCTCTAGCATGAGAATCGTAGTGATGCGAAGCACTTACAACCAGGTGACGTGATGCTGCCACGTCTTCTCCTGCAGGTGACGAGTTCCGCGAAGGAGCTTAACCATGATAAACTTCCCACAAAGGTGGAGGACTGCTGGGTCAGTAGTGAAAAGCCAGGATGGAAGGACTCCGCGACATACACAATGTACAAGTGATGGCGAGACCCGGAAGGGCGATGCCGTATGCAATCTTCTTGATGAGTGGCCCTGCGGAGGCAAGAGCTGGAGAAGCGACATATTGACCACCTAAGACTGTTTAGTCTCGACTGCCTGCACATGGATGATCTGTGTGATCAATGCCGGTGGTTAGGGTCTGGTGGCTTACAGTACTTGTAAACGATGAGAGGCAGGATAAAGTATGAGAGTGTGGTGACAGTCAGGGCTATGTAAACGGCACGATTAAAGTATTTCTTCGGATTCTTCATCTCCGACGAAGCGGGAATGCTGTTGCGTCTCAGTACCACTGCGAATCTGACTGCACAAGATGGAGCCCCTCCATTGGGAAGAAGACATGAAGTCGAGGCATGAACGTTGAAGAAATAGAAGTACATACTAGGCGGTAGTGCCACCATAAGAGGTCAGGATCAAGTTAGAGGCCGCGAGGCCAACGCTGAACGTCGGATTGTTTACAAGGTAGAATTCAAGGTCGTAACTGGCAGGCGCAGCAGGCGCAGCAGCCGGCCGATCTTGAAGAGACACGGCGATGCTGATGTCTCGGGTTAGTCAACAGTTGGTTACAAGAAGCGAACGTCCCCATTAAAAAGGCAATGAAAAGTAAAGACACTGACACAACGACCAGGATAGAAATATACAAGGTCCCGAATCCAATCCAGGTCAAGACTCCAATCTGTCCAAATTTCGGCATAAACGCTGGTATGGTGCAGATAACTGCGGCGATGGCAGTAAAAGTCATGGTGCACAGGGCGTGGTCCGACAGATTGTTGAATGCGATCGAAACACTGAGCATCGTCACGCCGGCGGGAAGGCTATAAGATGTCAGCAGGAATGCCTTAGATCAATGGAAGAACTATCAGAGACATACACCCAAGAGAAGAAGTACATCCAGGCAACAAGTTCACCGAGGATCTTCCCACTGATCAGGATGCCGGCGTCACCGACAGAGTGAATGCTGGCATGATTGAGACGGAATTGGCCCATGAGGAGAGCCCCGTACAGCGACAGGCCTCCCCACACAAAAACGAGAATACTTGCGGGGATGGCACCGAGGTCGTGAAAACTGCCCGGGATGCTGAGAATGCCGGCGGCGATCTCTGTACAGTGTTAGTCATATATGCATGAATATCGGTATGAGGCAGGACGTACGGAACTTGCAGAACATGATCGAGGCCTAGAGGAGCGATGTTAGTTCGAAATGGTAATCGCATTTCCACCGTGGCTCACCTTGACCCATCCCATTGTACGGTAGTTGACCTGGCCATCGAGTCGGAATACTTCATTGGCCTCGGTATTCTCCGGGTCTAGAACTTTGTTGTTGATTCCCGCGACGGCATGGACCGATGGGGGCCCGGCAGACTTGTCAGGTGACTTGTCATCGACGGCAATGTCGAGAGCAATATCTCGCTCAGAGACCGGGAACGACATATTGTGAACTAATACCTATGAATGATCACGAGTGCCGAGTGAGACTAGGTAGATGCGAGACTGGGAAAACGGAGACTGAGCCTGAGACACAGAGCAGACCAGCGATCCGTCAAGCTGATAGAAAACAGGTGGCACTGCAGAGACCTAGGTAGGGCCTCATTCTGGGGAAATATGAAATTCATATATTTGTGGTCTTTATACATGATGAAATGCTCGGGATTGGTGAGGCTAGGTAGGAGTAGAGAAAGCTCGAGTGTGCAGTATGTATGATCAGGTACCTGCTAGCTCGACTTTACAGAAATGGAGCCCTTATCTCTAACTCTCCACCTTCTGATCAAGGACCGTGTCAATCTGTTGCTATACTCTTATCAAAGTCGCGGGCACAAAGAGAGGACGCGCTAGCAGGCGGGAATAAGCATATGGTACAGATTATAGGCTGGTTATATCTCGCGCTATTCCTTGCGCCCTTGACCTGGCTTATCAGTCTTGGCTAGAGACTCAGTCCCCTCGGCCCTGGAGCGCGATGGTCGGTGCATTCCTCACTCCAGGAGAGCCAGAGAAAGAGAGATTGCATTCCATACTCCGCACTCTCTTTACATTCAACGATGCTCTCAGTCACGACTCGTGGTCGCATCACCGAACGCACACACCATAAGGATTAGGAGTATGGCATCTTCCCCAGATACATATAGCTCCACCTCGTCGACACGACTCCACAACACAGGCCCCGCGACCAGGCGCATATGGTCTCGAGAGGAGGATGAGGCATTGATCGCCGCCGTGGCTCGCTACGGCATTGGTAGAGGGTATCACTCGAATTGGCCTCGGATTGCGGCGTCAGTAGGAAATGGTAGGACTCGCAAGGTCTGTCTCCCTCCCTCGTCCCAACACAAGTTTGAGAGAGTATTAAAATTTCTCTGACACCTCCGGCAGGATTGTAGCAAACGCTGGTTTAACTCTCTTGATCCGGCCGTGAAGAAGGGGAAGTGGTCTCAGGCAGAAGACGAGGCGCTTCGCCGACTCTACGCAGAACTTGGACCGAAATGGAAATTGATTTGTAGGCTTTCTATCTTCCCAGCACTTTTCAAGAAATGTTCACAATATCCCTGGGACCTGTTGTTAATCATGGACCATCGCTTAGCTCAACGACTTCCCGGTCGTCAGGAGTATCAGGTTGCTAAACGCTGGGGCGACGTCCTGTCTCCCGAATTGGCATCAAAAGAACCGTGGACTCCACTCGAGGATGCTCTGCTTCTGCAGCTGTACGAGGCCCACGGCTCAAAATGGTCCACCATTGCGGAATCACTGTCGGGAAGGAGTCCAGTTGCTTGCCGGAATCGTTGTCGAAAATACCATGGCCAACCATCCGGAATGAGTGAGTGAGAGGACTGAGTAAAGTAACAGCAACCCTGCTAACAACACTAGAGAATGGCACTTCTGCGAATGCGAACAATAAGAAAATGTTCAGTGATCATGATGAAGAACGCGAGGCTATATCCGAACAAGACAGAGTCACTATTAGTGCAAGAGCGTCGCTCTCTAACACGAACACTACACCCACTGCCGGGACCAAGTCTTCGAGGCCTAATGATCAAGACGATTCCGCTCAATTGACACCTCCGAATGCTCCATGGGCTTCTGCAGGCATGACATTGACAGAACATCAACTGCTCAACAAGCGGCTTGCCGGACTACCAGCCGCCATTTCTTCCAACACCAAGGACAGCGATGATGCATCATCATTTGACATCACGTCTTGGGACGGGACTGGTAACCAACCCAACAATCCCACCGCCGCACAACTATATTCTACCCAGGAGATTGACATTGGCATCGAACGAAATGCAATCACAACCGAATCAGCTAGCGATAGTGATATGCAAGAGATAAGTACGTGCCGCAAAGTATTGCTTGTCATAAATAGCGAGTTCTTACAGGAGACAGTGGTGCAACTTGGGTTCTCCAGCGCTGATTCGTCTATTTCACTCGGGACCGTCGACGCTCCTTGGGATCCCCTTCCGCCCTCTGGTGGTACGATCCTTCCCGAAGTTTCGCTCTCAAGTACGACAATGTCTTCATCGCCATCGATTTCGCAAACGGCGTCAACAACACGACGCATGCAGACGACACCAAAACCCATCGATAATGCCTGGCGCTGGCACTAGCGCTTCAGACATCCCATGCATCGGTGCATATCAGCACGAATCTGCTTCGGCGCCTTGTACAGGATGCAGCATATACGCTAGATGAGGCCCAGATGTCGGATGTAGCTAGTGAACCCATCGCGCGGTCATGATGAGGACAAGAGGAACTATGGCTGTCTTTTCTGGCTTGCGAATTGCATTTGTACTGTATATATACCTCTTTTCTTCTCTGGAAAGCGAGGTTAAGGCGATAATAGCTATTCTGAAAGATCAATACAGATTGGTGGCATGGCTGCAGGTATTTGTGTCCGAGGTCTGCAGTGTATATGGAAGGACCATGCTTTGTTCCCACTATAGGAGAGTCTACAACATCTAGCAGTGACCACAAGATGCATGTCACATCCCAAATCGCGACTCCAACGCAGTAGACATATCCCTAAAGCAATTGTTGAATGAATTGTATTCGATACCCAAGATCGCTTTGGCCTTGGTTCCGTCAATGTGGAAGCCGGACCGAAGCATGAGTTCGTGCGCTGCTGGATCGCCAGCCACAATGGCCGCTGCTGACGGATAAAGTTCGTTCAGAACCTTCTCGAGCATCAGCAACATTGGCGATTGAGAGATTCATTCGAGGAGCCCTGAAGAAAGGACGAGTAGGGCAGTTCTATTAAATGGGTAGACTTACAAGACAGATGTCATCTCCACAGTAGGATCCTCCGCTGACGATGAACCGCTGCATGGAGGCTTCGGGGACCGTCAGGGCCCGCACATGCGCTAGAGCGCCTGTATGCTGCTGGATTAGCGCCTATCGAAACGCACTGGAATTGGACAATCAAGGAATCACTCACAATCCCGGACGTCCACCCAGCTTCCCGTGACTTTCATATCATCTTTCGACTTTTTGCCAAGCTGCCACTTGTAGAAGTTTTTGCAAGACGTGTTCAGTTGGTCCGCGGATTCGCATTCGTGAATAGGTGGCCCAAAGACCATGGGCGAGTTGAGAGCGACGCCGTCGAATCGAGGTTGCTGGTCTTTGAAGAATTGCCAGAAGGCCTTCTCCGCAAGCACTTTGCTAGCTGACGGGGTGTGAGCACGAGTGCATGTTTGCGAGGCCTGAAACGCTACTATCAGTCGCTGGGAAATGTGACTCACCTCTATATTTCTCCATGGCCGGTGCTTCTCTGCCGCGCAGATTGCAAGTCGCGACGCTTGATTCGTTCCAGTCCTTTTCAGTAAATATGATGCGACTGTCGCTGTCAGTTTGAACTTTGCTGATATCGTGATTGTAACTTACCCTGTTGATGCATCTCGTGAAGGATCTGTAATGGCAGCATTCGACCTATGGTTGCTGGATCAATGCACGCCGCACCGTTATACTAGTCGAGCTTTCAAAAAAAAAAAAGACTCACGATGTCACTACGATCCGCTTCACATTGGGACTGTATAAGAGTTAGCTGTCGGTCTATCGACCACTTGTGAGCCAGGAACTTGCCAATGCTTTTCAAGAGAGTTCAGAATTCCCAAAGTTCCCTGGACAGCGGGAACAAACAATTCGTCCGGATCGTCTGCGCTGGTATGGAAGGGGCTATTCGTAATAAGCATGTCTGAATGTTCGCGGGATATCTTCAACATGCTCGTGTTGCACACATACCTTGCCATGTGGGCGACTCCATCAACATCCTTGACGGCCTGGTCGAATGCGCCCGGCTGTACGAGTAATCCATTAGCGATATTTCGCCTTTTGTCTCGCCTCACCGTCTAGTCCTGATCGCTGAGCGTACCTTGGAAATGTCCTCGACGATGCAATACTCAAACGAGCCCGCCTTGTCCTTGAAGAGATGCTTCAGGTATTCTCCTCTTGCCGGGCTGCGAACAGTCCCTCGCACGCGAAACCCGGCATTGAGAAAAGCGGCTATCGTGTGGCTGTGCATCAAGTCAGCTCAGTGAACATGCATCAATATCATCGGCAGCGATCTGCCAGCGCCTGATGCCACAAGTTCGGAAACCTACACGGCGATGAACCCTGACGCCCCGGTGATCAGGACTAGCCCGCCTGCTCCAACAATTGGCATACTGGTGCAAGATTTGCGTGGCGTATACAAGATGAGATGGGTGACTGTACTGAGTGCTCGAATCGACGGTGAATCTTCACTGGGGACGGGGGCTACATCGACATTGTTCGTCCGGAATTGTTCCAAGCCAAGGCCTTTTGGGCTGCTGTTCACCAATAATTGAGGTTTGACTCAGTCTTTGTTGCGCTTCGCATCTCGCTCATCACAGTGGCCTCACCATTGGCGTTGTCCCGTGCAATGGCACATAGAGCGCTAAAGGATGGATTTGATTGCGGTTATCAGGAACAGATGGGATGGGACCGTGTAAAGATCGTACCAATCTCTATGATCCATCCAATCATAGGTCGCCTTGATTATACTCTGTACTTCCGAATCAAACCCCCGGTCGGGCTATGGCCGAATAAAATAAACCCACTAATATCCCTGCTAAAATACAGCACCTTTCGCTACTAGGTCCCTTGAATTGACTCCGTCCGTACACGCTGAGTCAATGTGCATATTGGTTTCCGAATAATAGATAAGTCGTTTTCTATTCCGTAATACAAGTCCATATGGGATGCGCCACTGATACGGTTCAATCTGGCAACCGCTACCTGGCATGAGCAATAGGTCATTTCAGTTGGCTAACGATACTGGCGCGGGACCGTGTCGTACCTCCGAACCATGCTAGGTCTGTTTGTGGGCGTGATCCGAGATGGGCTTATATGATGAGGCATCGTCGCCAGTTTCTTGCGGATTAAGATTGAGAAGCTCTATACTTTTGGCCGGAAACCCAGTTGCAACGCGAGACTAGCAGTCATTCTACTTTCCGCACTGATATGCCTCAACCAAAGTCCAACATCAGGGAGATTCCCACTATTATCAGCGTCGATCCAACAAAACCACCTCTGACAGAAAAGAACATCCACACGCGATGGCATCCCGAAATCCCGTAGGCTGTTATTTTAATAAGGTGCATTCTGTAAGGGGCAGCAAGCTGATACTGAATGCGACAGTCCTGTCGCCACTATAAAATCGGGTGACATCTTCAAGGTCGAATGCATGGACTTCTGCGGCAACGCCATTGCCAACAACGACTGTGCCGACGATATCCAGAACTACAACTGGCATCAGTAAGTCAGAAAGAGCCACGCAACGTCGTGATACCATTCGCTCGATGCTCTTGACTTACACAAACGATAAGGGACCACCACCTGTCTGGCCCGATCCGCGTCGAGACCGCCGAGCCCGGCGATGTCCTCGTGATCGACACCTACGACATCGTCCCCTTCCCCGACCGCATGTGGGGATTCTCGGCCGTCGCGCCGGGCAAGGGCCCGCTCGACAACAAGGAGACGCGCGTGGCCAAGTCCATCTGGGACTTCAACGGCGTCAAGACGTCCTCGCGCCACGTCGCTGGCGTCGAGTTCGCCGGCCGGCCCCACTGCGGCGTCTTCGGGACGTGTCCCTCGTACGAGCTCATGGAGGAGTGGAACCGCCGGGAAAAGGTTCTGAACGAGAGGGAGGGCCACGGCGAAGGCAGTACCTTCTTTGCTGAGCTGCCCAAAGAATATGGTGCTTACGTAGGCCAAGACCTTCCCGAAGACCTCATGGCCCGGATTCTGAAGGAAGGCGCGCGAACCAAGCCCGCTCGAGAGGTAAGGATATCATAGAGAAACGAGACACCTGTGTTGTTCATCAGAGATATGGCTAATATGACACCAGCACGGTGGCAATATTGACGCCGGCAACCTCGTCGCCGGTTCTCGCATCTACCTGCCCGTCTACATCGAGGGTGCCAACCTGTCTGTCGGTGACATTCACTTCAGCCTCGGCGACGGCGAGCCCTCGTGCGCCATCGAGATGGCCGGCATCGCCACCCTCAAGGTTGAAGTCATCAAGAACGGGGTGGAGCTCTTTGACATGCGGGCGCCTATCGTCACGCCTAGCCCGACCGAGGTGCAGTACCGAAATCAGGTCATCTTCCATGGTCTCTCGGTCGACCCGTACGGCGAGCAGCAGAAGGCAAATGCTACAGTAAGTCTCACCCACCCACGCCTTGCTCGGTGATATTGACCCGCCCCAGACAAGCTACATGCATGCCGCGAACTCGGCCATGGACTACCTCGGCAAACTTGGCTATTCGCATGAGCAATTGCAGATGCTCTTGGCGGCAGCTCCCATTGAGGCCAAGGTGCGTCCGCTGTCCCAGCTTACATTCCTTCGCTCTGTTTCCAAACCCGTGAAATATCATGCCTCAACACTCATTTCCTGCTTCTTCCTCGAAGAGCACTGGCTGATGAACGACAGATCCTGGCTACGCCCAACTACCCACACGCCAACGTGTCGGTCGGCATCCCCGTCGACATCTTCGAGGACGACATCCGGCCCAGCGCCAAGGGCCTGGTCAAGAAGGATAGGGGATCGTGTGCTTACATGACCCCAGAGAAGGAGGCCGAATGGAAGAAGACGTTCCGCGCTCCACCCAACTGCTACGGCACCTGCGAGGACAAGCCTCTGGCGGCGAGGTTGAAGTAAAAAAGTGACGTCTGCACCGGCAGTATGGTACGGCGAGATGAGACTACGCTCGGGTAGGATTCTGAAAAGAAATTTGAGCTGATCCTACCGAGATAGAGCGGACTCAGCGGAGGTGTTAAAGAAGTATAAAACCAACCCAAATCAGTGGAGCTTCAAGGGTCCATAGAATGTCAGCGCCAAGGTCCCAGGGACAAACCGCTGTTACCAAAGTTATATGTCAAGATCAGATGTTTCATTGATTATCATTGGGGCACAGAACGGCGCAGGACTAGGATGTCCATTAGAGTGTGAGAAAAGAGCAATTAGGTAGTGGGACTTCTCCACACATGTGTATATGAATAACCGATCAATGCACTCAGCTAACTGACATAGCTCTTGGCGCAAAGGTCTGAATCTGATTGGTTCGATCGCACTATATTTCGGATAGATCCCATAGCCATCCAATAGGGAACCAAACACAGCCTGCCTGCGCCATGATATGGGGTCATTTTCTTCGCCCACGGACACACGTCCCCATCACTGATCAGTCACCTCGCGACCCACGGCGGTGAACAGGAACCAAATAAGCTCTTAAGCTCTTGGCATTTAGAGTATTCTGTGGGGAACGGCAGAGCGGCATGCGAATTAAGGTTAGAAAAGTAAGCTGCCAAGTGCGATCTGCGTTGAAATGCTCGGCACATCTCTCGTACCTCACACCAGCAATTGTTCTATTCTGGCATGGGGCTGCAGTGGACTTATGTACTAGTCTGCACGGAAAAGAATCCCAGGAGGCCAAGAGTATTCTATTGAATATCGCGACGACGCAGGTATGATATTGACATTTGGTCACGCACTGGGTTTGGTTCAATTTCAAGTGCCCAAGGTTGGGCCTCTTCCAGGTGGGAAGCCTCCGTATGGTCGCCAGTTCTCATGAAAAAGGGGACTGCCTTGGCACAACCACACTGACACGAATAAAACATCGAAAATGGATACAAACGATCGTGGTGATTGCTCCTCTATGAATTCATCAAAATTTGCTTTAGTGGCTCATAGAAACTGCCTCTCGTGGGTTCCTACGCCGTTGCGAACGGGCTCCCCCGAGTTCCCAGCTGATTCGCCATGGGTGTAAGTCAGGGACTCAGAAGCGGCGCTTACATCTCTTCTATGGCAGAACGTACATGTGCCACCAGAACAACATTTCTTTCGTTCACGAAGTCAATATCTGCGATATCCGAACGTTTTGTGGGCTCTGCTTCTTATTTTGTGATCCTTCGCCAAGTGGCTCAGGTCGCTATAGGATTGATTAGGTGAGAAGTCGTCTCCACAACAATGACGATCATTGTCTTCATCTTCAATACAGACTACAAACAGCATCGTCTCACAAGAAGATGCCTTTGCAAAACGACTATAAAAGGTCGCCGTCGAGCCCATCTTGTCTCATTCTTCTCATCAGCAAAACAAGCCAGTCAAGCAAATAAACATCAAATCTCATCTCCAAGACCACCACTTCAAAAACAATCACACTCAACCCACCACCTCAAAACCAACCACCTTTTTACTCTTCAAAATGCAGTACTCCCAAATCATCCTCCTGACCCTCCTCGCGGCCGCCGAGGCCGGCAACGTGTGCGTGGGCGGCACGTACAAGGCGTCCAAGGTGGACCGGCAAAAGGTCATCACGTTCGCGGCGGGCTCGCCGTGCGAGGGCGGCAAGACGCAGACGCACGACGGCACGTCCATCGGCAGCTTCTGCAACCACCTGCCCCAGGGGTTCCGGATCTGCGGCCAGGACGCCAACCTGGTCAGCCTCGACCACGGGCCCGAGGCCCCCATCGGCGGCGGCTGCCGCATCGGCCTCGAGATCGACGGCGTCGTCTACGAGGGCGAGACGGACAAGTACAACCCCGACGACGGCAACAAGAACGGGCCCTGCGACGCCAGCTGCGGGCTGACGGGTATTGATGGGTTCCTGCAGTTTGTCGGTGTGCCCATGTGCTAGAGGGGAGGAGGGCTTATTTGGCGGGTGGAATGCAAAAGTTGAACAGTTGGTGGATTCTCGAGGTCGTTTAGTGATATTCAAGCAACATAATCCAGTCTTTATCTTTGTCTCTTTTTAAAATTCCATTTACAGTACATGCCTGAACCAAACTCGTGATCAATGCGCATCGAATGACTGTTGGTCTTCGCACCTATCGTCTGCGCGGAGCGCGTGCTTGACCGGCCAAGGCGTCCCTAATATACTCCTCCAGAGGTGTGACGCGAATGTCAGGATACAGCTCCGTCGCATCCAAGTAGTTTAGATAAAGAGCCTTGCTGGGCGTGTTGTCGCCCCTGATGCCCAAGAGCTGTCGATATTGGGCCATGGCCAGTATCAGCATACTTTGCGCATTGGCAGGGTCTTTGGCCAACCCTGCCTGTGCCTCCTCGATCTGCTTGCCAAGATGTTCTGCAGATAACTTTCGAGGTGGTCCCTGGTTAGTGATGCGTATCATATATCTTGCAGATTCTGTTTTTCCAGCATGCGTAGACTTACTTCATGTCTTGCGATTCGCTCGCCACTGATTCTTTCGAGGGTATCAAAAACGTCATTCTGACACTTGACTTCGCCATAGCAAAAGACATGCTTGTTCTTCGTCCTAGGATCCGCGATGATGCGAGCCACGAACTTGCCAATGTCCCGGTTGTCGATGAGCGCCATTGGGGTGGTCCCATCACTGATGATCTCGGTATTCGAGATCTGAGCTTGGACCTGGAGCCGTCCCGAGGGCAGCTCTGGCAGTGATAGCTGGTACCACCAGCCGACGTCGATGATTGTGTAGGGAAGGTATTGTAGCTTGATTAGATCTAGCAAGTCCTCCTTCTGGAAAGCAAATCCATATTAGCCAAGAGTGCCTCGGACTTTGAAGCGCATTGATTGTTGTGTTTCCAATAACGCACCTTCTCTCTGGCACCCATCACGCCTCTTGGTGGACAGCACGGTCCAAAGAAACTCGGAATGTAACGGCCGACATTGGCCATGCTGGCCGCCATAATCAGAGTTCTTTCATCCTCGTACGACAGAAGTGTCATGCAAGAGATGACGATGTCGAAGTCCTTCAAAAGCTCTACTACAGCAGCTGTGGCACCCCTCAGATCGATGGGCAGGACTGATACCCCGCGCTCTCGGAGCCTCAAGTACTCATCCTTCTCGAGACTTTCTGCCCGAGCCAGTGCGGTCAAAACCTATATGTCGAGACGTTAAGTTAGTTTTCTACTCGCCATCTGCCACTGACACCAGCACATGAGGACCGTCTTACATATTGATCAGGTTTGCCCAAGAGCCCGGCGACAATCGATGATCCTGTATCACCTGAAGCACCTACGAGGGCGACTTTTGTTCGATCACTCATAACCAAGAACAAAGCTGTAGTGAGATTGTCCAGATACTACCAGACAACGATGGCGAATATTCGTGTCTTGCATCTTCAACACGATGAATACCTCTCTAACCATCTTATACTTCTCACATCGGAAACGAATTGGTCCATGCCAAGAGCAAGAATTCGTCAGCAATCATCGAGTTGGATTACCAAGAGGGACCGTCCAAGCACAAGTCTGTATAACTTCTGCATAACGACTATTGATGTCTCTTCGGGTGGTGGGTCCTCCGTCGAAGTCAGTTGTATTCGTGATGTCGTATCCGTATTCGCTGTGATTCGCAGCTATAGTTGCCCAGTGCTTTGTCAGCCTCGGGGACTTTCCCTTTCTAGCCTCTTTCGAATGACATCTAGTGTAATTTGATCGTTCATGGGTAAGTCGAAGTGCGTCGAACAGCATCTTATGAGTGAAGAAAGAGTTCCGAAGTCGATTCCCCTTCATTTCGTCGCATGCATGTCGTCTTCACAACGGCAAGGCAGATCCAAGCTGAGTTGTTTGGTTGTAATGATGTTCACATTGTCTCCAAGGCATCTATAAGTCTGTTCTTCAACGCCGTGTGGACCTGGTCAACAATCTCAACCTCGATGTTGTCACACTTTTCTTCCATCTTTCCCTGACGCTCCTCCAGTTCGGCTTGACGTTCTTCGATATTATCGTGGCATTGCCCTAGGTCAGTAATTTGAGTTTCGAGATCCGTGTTCCTATCCTCCAGGTCTTGCATCCTCTTTTCTACGTGCGCGTGATTTCGGCTTCTCATCTCTTGGAGCTCGGCATTCATTTGATCATGAGTATCTCGCATAGCACACAGCTCGACTTTGAGGGCGCTATTCTCTTCTTCGAGGTATTGAGTCCTTCTGAGGACTTCGTTGAATTTCGAAAGAAACATAGCTACAGCGTTCGACAATTGAGGGTTGGCCTCGAGCTGTTTTTCGACTTCCGAGTCCCCAGATACGGTATCACGGCGCGTTTGCCCATTGCCCGTTGGTAATGATTCGCTGCCCAGACGCCTGCGAGAGGACTTGACGTCGATCTGTGCACTCTCGCGCAATCGCTTTTTTGGCGTCTCTGCTGCTGAGGCAGGCTCTCCGTTCTTAGGCTCCGATACTTGGTATGGCGGGGGACTAGCTGCGGCTGCCGCCTCGCTTGGGTCGGAGGCTTCCGTCCATTTCGTGGCCTCGGCAGATTCGGTCTTACGGTCGTTGGCTACACCTGACCTTTGATATGCCGGAGGGGTCGCTGTGGCAACTGTCGAGTCTCCAGATTCGGAAGATGTGCTCTCATCATTGCATTGAATGCCTGGAGAACTGGCAGTGATATCGCGTCTGGTCGACACCTTACCGCCAGCACCACCGTAGAGAGCGCCCAACCACCAGTCGTGTTCCTTTTCGAGCTTCTGTTGATCATCGAATGATATCGGTGATGCGATGGCTTGCTGAAGATACTGAAATTGTTCCCTGGACCAGATGTTGTGTGGCATGAAAATGACGAACTCGCGCGCGGTAGCCAGCAGCGTCATTAACCGGAGAATGCGTTGAGAAGCGGGCTTCAAGGAAAGCTCTTCGATGGGCTGAATGAGGTGGCAAGGGCGGTTGAGGAGGAACTGAACACGCGTGACGCCACCCAGTAGCTGTGGAGTGGCATCGCGGCCGAGTTCTGGAACGGTTGTCGTGTCGACGTCATTGGTTTGTTCCAGCGATGAGATGTGGTGTCGAGGAATATCCAAGTACAGAGTCGTTTTCTGTCGCTTCTTGCTAGACCCATGGCTGAAGACGCCTACGTGGAACCTGAATGTCACAACGGGCGGATCGTAACAAGTCTTGAAAGCCATGCGCAGTTTGGCTTTGCCGTTTTCACTTTCGTCGCCAGATTTGAGCTCATCGCCCCCGGCCTCGAACACAACGACAGCATTTGCAGTCTCCTTGCGGAAAGGCTTTCGCCCTGCATCTTTGTCGACATCTTCCTTGGCGGGAGGCATCGTCGATTCACTCACGGACCTAGATAGTGCGGTGATCAAGAGGGAGCGAACAAGGATGCTTACCGTTGCAAACAGATGGTCGCGCTCATCAAGATAGCTACTAATCAACAGGTCACGATAAAAAATGTGCCCACGATGACTCCTCCTCTCAATCGCCTTGCGCGAAACCTAACAACAAGACTTGACCTAGGCTCGCTACCGGCAGCTTGTAAAAGCGCCTGCCCAAGATCCCGATCCTTTCAGCGGACGTCGCGCGAGTGCTCACCGGCGCGCTCACTCGCAAAACGCGCGCTGAGTAGGAGTCGGTCAATAGATGATCGAGGGTGCGAGTGCTAGTCGTTCTTTTGATGGTAACGAGCGAGGCGAGCGGGAGAGAGGAGAAAGTCGTGGGAGTGTCGAAGCCAGAGGACCTTGGACTGATGACCTTAACACGACCTAGGCTCGCGACCGGCAGCCTGTGGAGGCTCCTTGCCCAAGATCCCAATCCTTTCAGCGGACGTGCTCGAGTGCTCACCAGCGCGCTCACTCGAAACACGCGCGCAGAGTAGGAATAGGTCAATAGATGATCGAGGGTGCGAGTTCTGGTCGGTTTAGGTCATCAGCTGCAAGGGTGGGAAGATGGAAGGTCGTCGCGTTGATGAAAAAAGCAGAGATGTTTGGCGTGTGATGGTGGTCGAGGATTGAATGTTGGCCGAGCCCAGCAGGTTTGGCAGCCCAGCCACCTTGAATTTCGCTTTGGCTGCCTAGCGCCCGCGCGTTTTGGCGCTAGCCCAGATCACGTGATTTGCTCCTTCACCCTGCAGGCTGGCAACCATCCCACTTTCGGCTAGCCCCGCTTTGAAACAGCACAGCACAAATGCAGGCGGTATGTAGGTCTTTGCATAAATTAGTTATGCATTGGATATCCAGTGTAATTGGGACTCGTTACGCTTGGTTGAATTTACTCCCCTGCCGATCCAGTCATCGCATCGATGTAGATGTAAGTAGAAAATATGAGCCTCACTTGGTGCAAGACTATTTGACAGTACCTCTAGGGTCGTTGTGTCGAGCGTCTCATTCATAATTACTCCCGAGACCTAAAGCAGCGCGTGGTATCCGTGGTATCCAAATATCATAACTCCCTACCTACGCTTGCAGGAACCCGTACTACTCATGGCAGTCGACAGATCCCGTATTTCTGGAAGTTAACAGATCCCATTTCTTTTGTCGCTTTGGAGGTTTAGTCCAGAATCCGGTCAAAATCTGGTCCGAATATAAGGCCATAGCGTTTTAGGTCCGAAGTCATCGTTCGGATGAAAAATAGAATAAAACGAAGCACAGATACAAATTCAGTCGGAATCAGCCCGAGAGAAACAACTACTACACCATTGTGTATTTTGAATATATTCTTGAGCAGAAGCTAAAGATACCGTACACGAAGGAACTGTGTCAAATGCCTTCGAGAAATTAAAATGAAAGCATTTCATACCTAGGCTGCCAACGCCGCGCCAATCTTTGTGGCCGTACATTGCCGCTGATAAAAAGTTCAGATGACTTGTTCCCTTTGGGACATAATTCAGAGGTAGAGCCAGCGGCAAGACGGATGCTCAGGTTGAGTCGGTCCTGTTCTAGTTCACGTGATGACTATTCCACTGCCCTGTACCTCGACTCTGCCAAACGCGACCGAGGCATCGTCAGTAGCAATTGCTACCTTGCCAGCGACGTGGCCATATAAGCCTACTGCCGCATATCGCAATGCTGGACACTGGGTGGAATGCAAGACGCCAACTGGCCACTCCGCTGCTTGACCTGGGATATGGTGAGCTTCCCAATCCTTTTTCCATCCCCTCGAAGGAGCTGCCAGGTCACTGTGGACTGTCATCTAGACACTCTGCGTGCCCGCCATCTACTCCGCGGCGTTGGTAGGCGCTGCTGAGAAACATGGTCTTTGCGACGACTGGACTAAACCAGCCCACCAGGACTCCCACCGCCGCGGCGGAATGCCTGGGTCATACCAGAGTTGACAGATCAGGCTTCGGGTGGTCGTCGCCAGGCAATGGGGTTCTGCCTTGATGCCGGGGTCCCAGAGTTTATGCCAAACCCGGTGCCCACGTATGATTCATCATCATCGTCGGCGCCCTCCAGCTGCATGACCGGCGAATCGACCACTGCATTCAAAGAGACACTCGAAGAGATCTCTGTCATGGCGCGCCGCGAAGAACCAGTTGCCGAGATTACTGCCGGCGCTATAGACTTGAGCCGCATTGGAAAGGCTGAGGCCGAACTGGATTAGGCTCTTGGGCCCGATGCTTACAGCAACAGACATGATCGCGAATTGTTATCTTCCTAATTTTCAATTTCTATTCGTTTCAAGTCCGAGGCTGGAAATCTCAAACGCGAGTGAAAGTGCGGACATGAGTAAGGCTTGGACTTTCATCGCGTATCTGGTGGCTGCACTCCAAGAAGCCATGCCGTCAGCCCAACGCCCGGCTGGCTAGAAACCCAAACGAGGCTTCAGATTGAACGGTGTGATTGGCAAAGGCTGATATCAGCTTTGCCACACCCAAAGCCAGCAGAATTGTGTAAGAACAGCTGGATTGGTCGGCACGACACGATCCAGCTCCATAAGACATCGGGAACTTCTTTTCTGAATATGCTCTCATTCGCTCCACGTGTGCGCATCTTGCACCGGACTTTTGAGATCATTGTATTGAAGCCTTGGTATATTGGTATTATTATCAATGGAAAATGTGTTAGTAAAGAAGCACCCCGCCACCAGCGACTGTCTTTGAGCCAATCGGCCCAAGGCAGTCATACTATTTGCAGGCCTCAGTCGGCCATGCAAATTGCTTCTCCTCCGTTCCCAAACTGCGAAATGAAGCAAGCCACTGCAAGAAGTAGGATCGAAGGATTCCCGCGGCTGTCTAGCTGTACACACACGGGCAAAGGGAATAATATTGATACCGATACTTGGCGTCCGTCCAGAACGTCACATACCTGAGGAAAAGCAACGACTTCATGCAAGGCTTGTGTTATCGCGTATCTTTCAGTCATGGTTGCAATGTAGCGTCGGCATGTTGCGCTCGGCGAAGATAATGCGTGAGCATTGTGTTCTGCAATACCAACAATGGATACAGCGGAATCTACAGAAAGGCCGAGGCACCGTCAATGCTGAAGAAAAGTAGTACTGAGTTTTGGAATCGTTACCAACAAAGCTTGCCAAGTCTGCAGCATGTTTGTGAGTGCCGGTACCCATGGATGCAGAAAGATGGTGTGGGGGCGAAGTATAGAAAATGTATAGAAAACTTGAAAAGTGCTTGGCGCCGAATACTGTGACGAGCCCCCACCGTCCCTAGAACCTGGTATTCAGCCCCAATGTGGCACCCATTGGTCCCCAATTATAGAAATCTTCATGACCGGCCGCCACGTCCTTCATTACACGGCATATTGGGTATGACCGAGGCGACTGATGGAAGATGTCGCAGAAACTTTTTGAACCAACGGTAAAGCATACATGGACGTTATCATGTTGGTGGCCATTCTGGGCCCCCTTTGTCTTTAGCTGTGTTGGCATGCATCCGATTTAGACCCCAATGCGTCAAGTCAGCTCTGTTCGTTATCACCAGCCGCAAAAGCAATGCATTCTGGTTTGTAGAGCACCATACGGCTCCGTCTTTGCTGTATATAATAGAAATTGCATGTCAGCATCCTTCGGAGGCCCAGAGTCCTTCTTGCCAGTGCAAAACCGGCTCTTCCCATCAAACTCTTACATATATGTTGCTCTAGACAAGTGTCACCTTCTACATTCTTGACTTAGATCCAGGACGATTTCTTCGCCGTCATGGAATACAAGGCCACAGCCGTCTCTTACTCTGTCTCTGACGAGGCTACAGCGTCATTGTCAGATAATACACACCTTGAGGCTCACAGTCTGTGTGAAGATGCACACACTCGTGATGTATACCTCGCAGGAACTCGTTTCTGGCTGGTCTCTGCGGCGTATGTTGAATGAACCAGTGACGACATATGGTTGGCTGACTGATTGCTTCCTTAGTATCGCGACGATGCTGTTTCTCACCAATCTAGAGGTCCCCGTGGTCACCACCGCTGTTATAACCATTGCTGGTGAGCTCGGCGGCTTCGACAACGCGGGTTGGGTCCTTGCCAGCTATTTGCTCGGCTACGTCGGTCAGTTGTCTGCAACTTATCCTGGCCTGATACCATACTAATTCTTTGACAGCTGTGATTGTCATATGTGCAAAGTTTAGCGATATCCTCGGTCGCAAATTTGTGTTTCTATCATCCATCATAGTGTTCATCATCTTCTCGGCCGCCTGTGGTGCAGCGCAGACCATGAACCAACTGTAAGCATCCCAGAGCTGAGTGCAGAGACTTGGGAGGGTCTGAAGATTGACATTTCATAGCATTATCTTCAGGGCTTTCCAAGGTGTCGGCGGTGGCGGGTGCTTCTCATTGTCGACAATCATGATGATGGAGCTCGTCCCTCCTGAGGGATATGCCCAGTACGTTGCAAACATATCGCTGAGTGTCGCGTTGGGTCTCCTTTTGGGACCCATCTTGGGCGGCGCCATCGCATCCAATTCCAATTGGAGATGGATATTCATACTCAAGTCAGTGCCATAAAGTCGTTGATGCCCAGAATGCCCATACTGATGCTCTGTGCAACAGCGTCCCGATTGCCATTCCCGCATTCATCCTTGCGCTCGTCGCAATTCCCAAGAACTTCCCGCACCAAGGCCGACCGAGCCTCGAAACGGCCGAACGAACCCCCATTAGCAAGTCGATGCGTCGTTTGGATATTCCTGGCACGGCACTCATCTTTCTCGCGACGCTGGCATTGACTTCCGCTTTCGAGGAGGCCGACAAGACTTTCGCGTGGAACTCGGCCTATGTCATAACCCTGCTTTCCACTTCTGCAGTCATGTGGGTGATACTTGTAGTCTGGGAGAGAAATGTAACGATCGCCAACACAATCCGGGAACCTATCCTGCCTTGGCCTTTTCTGAAGAGCCGTCAGATGATGGGGATCCTCTTGTAAGTTGCCGCTGCTAGGAACAGATGACTCTGGGTCTGACACAAATCTTCTAGGAACTTTGTCTTCTTGGGTGGGCCTACCATAATCAGCATGTTCATCATACCTCAGCGATTCCAAGTTGCATATGGCTATTCGGGCTTGGATGCCGGGGTTCGATTGCTCCCGTTCACATTGGCTCTCCCTGCTGGGTCGATCTGCGCATCCCGCATCGCGGGAAAGCTCAAGGTCCCTCCTCTATTCCTGTTGTTGGCGGGTTCTTGCCTGCAGATCACTGGCTTTGCACTGCTCGGCACTCTGCCCTTCACTCACGAAGCGCCGGCAGGGATCTTCGGCTACCAGATCATCGCGGGCTGGGGATGTGGCATGAACTTCTCATTGCTCTTCGTGATGATTCCATTCGTCACTGAGAGGAAATATCTCGGTAAGCCCATTCATTCCCATCGATATGAGTTCCTGTTCTAATACATGACAGCCGTCGGCATGGGCGCGGGAGCACAGTTCAGAATGATCGGCAGCGCCATGATCCTCGCAGTCTCGACGTCGGTCTTCAACTCGTACGCGCGACAACACTTGCAGGCGTACACGGGCGTCTCAGACATTGGCGCCGCCATCGGAGCCCAACTGGCCTCGCTGTCGCCGGAAGTGCAGGACGAGATCCGCCGCGTAGTATCGGATGCGTACAATCACCAGACCTTGGTGCTGTGCGCATCGAGTGCGCTGCAGATTCCGTGTTCGCTGATGATGTGGAAGAAGAAGCAGTTGGTCATCTGAGCCGAACTTTCCCCCCTGGGTAGCATTGGTCACCCATTGGCCTGCAAGGCGAGGTACCTAGGTACAGTCGCCGCGTTTGCGTCTGCGTTTGCGTCTGCGTTTGCGTCTGTGTTTGCAACAAAGGGCCTTAAGTATTTGGATTGTGCCGCAACTTTTCAAGACACACTCTTATCTGGTGAGACCCGTCTGGTGCAGAGGTTTGCTAGCACTTCGGTCTATCGCCTTTGACTTTGGGTAGGTAGCCAGTTCGAGTCCCTGTCGCACCCAATTCTTTTTAATTATTTTTTTTCATTTTCTCTGCGGTCCCGCGTCTGTCGCTCTGTACATAGTCTTTTTCCAAAACCAGCAGTTATCTGAGATCAGTAAAAGTACTTGCTGTAATGGGTCTGAGATGGTGAACAACGATTTATCTTGACATTACATGCAATGCATTAACTACCTACCAGGTAGATAGGCACAGTATGCAGGAAGAGTTGCTGTGAAAAAATACCCATCAAGCGCGGCGCAATTTTGAAGCCTCAAACTTGATCCTCTCCTCGTCCCAATTCTTCTCAATGAGCTTTTTCTTCTCCGCGCTTCTGACCACTAGACATGAAGGCATGCTGGGTCCCGGGTTACCAAACATGGCCCCTGGATAGTCCATTTGGTTCAGGGGGAGCTTGGCTCTTGGTGCCATGGTGACATTGAAGGCCCACAGGATTCGCATGATGGAGACGGAAAGACTGCGCTCCGCGACGTGGACACCGGGGCAAACTCTACGCCCGGAGCCGAAGGCGAAGTGGTCGCGATCGGCGACATTGGTGGAATTGATGCTCTGCTGCGCCTATTTACTGCCATTAGGGCCTGAGATTGAAAGGAACGGAACCCTGTTCTTACAGTGGTGTGATCGTGAGCATAACGCTCGGGATTGAAAACATCTGGTTCCTCGTGGCGCGCGGGATCGTGTTGAATCGCCCTAGCGGGTCAGCAACGCTAGGTTGCACATTCCGAGAAAGGGGAACTTACCAAGAGTTGATGTGTAGACGAGCGCCTTTGGGTATGAGCATTCCCTTGTACTCGAGGTCCCTTGTTGTCACGTGTGGGTGGCCAAGCGCTACTGGTGGTCTCCATCGCCAGACTTCCTTCATCATGCAGCGCACGTACGGGAGACTTTCTAGGTCTTCCCAAACTGGCATTCTATCTCCCACTACCGCGTCTAAGGCGATATTCAATTAGTGATCATGCATAATGGCCGCATTTGGACGTACCAATCTCCTCTTGCGCCTTCTTCTGAACTTCTGGGTACGTCATCATGGCCTCGAGGAATGACATGCTAGACATTTTGCTCTATGTGAAGTTAGTAACAATATGGTGGATGGTGGCAGTGAAGATTACGGTATCGGCAGCTCCCTGAATCAACATGAGATTCAGATAAGCAGCCTCTTCTTCGGACTCAAATCCCAAGCGCTTCTCGTCCGTCAAGATCCGGTACAGCATTGTCTCTTTAGCATTCGGAGCGGTCGAGCCTCCGCTCATGAGTTGCTGCATTACATTTAGTCAAGGAAATTGCGACAATTTTGTTTGAGGATACTGACATCTTTGAGTTTGAGGGCCCATTTCAAGTTGTCGAAGAATAACTCGCGTCCTTTGCGCTCCCAGGGCTTGAGGGACAGGGGAAGATTTTGAAGGATCGGGAACGTATCAACGATGTACGATCCAGGAATAGTTGCTGCTTTGTTAGTGTTGCATCTAACAAATGGGTTTCGTCGGCCCACCTTTGATGTATTCCAAGCCCGAGTCTGAACGACGTCAGTTGAGTTGCAACTCGTATCTAACAAACATAACGTACCATGAATGTAATCAATGTTCGGGTCGTGTGTGCTCTTGATCTAGGGCTGGAGTCAGTGGCTGTTTCCATCAGGACTGCATGGGGGTGACAACCTCCAACCCGATGGTCTGCAGAGCAAATGTGCTGTACGTATACCTGCCTATCTGAGCCCACAGGTTCTGTTGATCCGTACCGGCGTCTTGATCAATCGAAGTTTCGTAGAGAAACTTCGCAGTCTCGTAATACAGGAATCTGTGTCTGTGAGCCACGCCATATGAACTGTCAGCATCCCGAAAATTGACTCACGGCAGTCCAGCATCAGCCCTCGGAGGACTTGTCAGTTCGGAATGAGTGATTTTCCTTTGGTGCTGGAAGATGTTAGTACACAATGTGTAAGAACGGTGAATGCGCGGAATTGCGTCCAGTCTCACCTTCCACCGCGGCTCAGAGGCTTGAAGAAACAGCACATTCCACGAATTTGTCATGATGTTGTTGGCTTCAATCCAGTTCGGTCTCTCAGATGTACTTGCTGATTTCCTATCCATGAGTTCCTGTAGAGAACATCAGCTGTTGCCACCATTGCAACAATATTTCGACTCGAAGTCGACGAACCTTGACAGCAGCATCAGAGTTGAGATAGTATATCGTGACCGGGCCAAGCTTGACGCGAAAGATCTCGCCATACTGTCGCGCCCACTTATTAAGCAGCAGATGCAGACTTAGATTCTTCGCCGCAGGCACGTACTGCAGCAGGTTGCCAATCAGCGGAAGTGCGGGCGGCTGGGGAGGCAGTCTTTGATTGTGCCTCCATCGCTGAATGAGGTGGTAGGCAAGGCACGCGATCCCGACGACGCCTAGTAGGATCACGCTGGGCGACATTTCGTCGTTTGTATGTCAAGGATTGCGTAAAGTACAATGCCTCCAATGGTACTTGATGAGTTAGAGATTCGACCGCCTTTAATACTCTTAGCATAATCCCAGAGTGGACCATGTGTTGTGCTTGGTACGTTGCGTGCTGGCCTGCATCATGGATCCCCCACCGGAATATAGCCTGGGCGGGAATTCCGGGGGCCGTATGTGCTGGGAGACGCAGCACGGCTGCGGGGGCAGATAGTGTTTCAGTATACCAAATTGTGCCACTTGACTTTCTTGTATTAGCGATTGCCAGCAGAACCGCTGAGTCAGCGGCTTCGGGCGTCGGAGATAATCTTGGAGAACATCTTGGAGAACGGAATTTCCAGTCGCAAAATATTAAGCTACTAGCTCACGCCCAGTTCTCCTCCATATGTTTTTAATACTTCACATGCGATGATCAAGATTGGCTATGAAGAGTCTGCGATTGAGCTGATGCTCTTCGCATAGAACCATATGTCAACAGCACAGCTATCTATGTTACAGCGTAATCACAGCAAGGTTTCGTCCTAACCCAGTATGGACACGGGGACTTCGATCACCTTGTCCCTGAAGTAATCAATGAAGCCCTTCCCGAAGCCGTCCAGGCGCTTCGAGCTGCTCACACCGCGGCCAAGGATGCCGTACACGACAAAGTGGACAACAAAGATTCCCGGAAACTCGACGCGCTCGATGGAGTAGTCCGGCTGCCAGTCGTCTGCAAGAAGCTCTTGGACTCTGGACAGCGTCATGTACGACCGCAGCCAGTCCCACTGGCCTTGAGTCTGGACGAACAATCCGAAGTTCAGATTTCCGCCCTTGTCGCCTGAGCGACCGAGCGCGACGTCGCCTAGACGAATCTTGCGGAACGGCCCTTCAATTGGGACGGGGGACTTGGTGTCGTACGACTCACGCTCGGCGAGCGCCTCGAACTTCGTGGGTGGGTCAGTCCGGAAGCTGGTCGTCTGCTTTGCGTCCACGAATCCGACTTCTTCTGAGAGATCGGTCTGGGGCAGCAAGGCAGGGTAGTATGCCAGGTACGGGCGAGGAATCGCCGTGCGCATATCGAGGGAGCTATGGAACCCTGTGATATCTGTCAGCCAAGTGCAACCGAGGCAACGAAGGGACAACGAAAACCTACCCGAAAAGTGCTTCAACGAAATGTCGCGAATAGCACTGGTAATGGCCAGCAAAGCCTGAGTATCGGTCGACTGGGCAAAGATGCGAAAGTACCCCGTGCTGCTGTTTTGGTTGGACGGATCTGCCGCAGGGACTCCAATTCTGAGAAAGCAATCAGCGAACCGATCTACTAGGAACGAGTATAGTATCACCATACTTTTGAAACTCGAGTATGTCAAGCTTCTTGAGCGCATCTTCACCCATGAAGTATCGGACTTGTTTGCTGAACAGTTCAAACTTTTTGTCGAAACCGTACCCTGTGGCGTTGAACAATGCTTGCATCTCATACCCGCCCTTGTAGAAAACGGAGAGCTTGGTAGTCTCTGGGGGAGGGCCACCTTTTATACCCGAGATATGGACTCTGCAAATGGTCAATCCATCATCTTCGTGTGGAGGACGGTCAGAGAACATACCTGTCTTCTCCGATCTGCTGTATTTTGACATCGTCCAGGTACGCCTTGACGTCGCTGTTGAGGTAGACATTGCCTTGCAGCTCATAGATGAGCTGACACCTGCACGTATCCACGGTGACCATGCCCGCGGTGCCCTGGTGCTTGGTGACGACAAACGTACCGTCGCGGTCGATCTCGGCAATTGGGAATCCAGGATTGACGAACTGCTCGATATCAAAGGCATCGAACCCAGCAAAATTGCCACCGCTGACATATGTCGAGCACTCGATCAAATGACCCGCGATAAGGGCACCGGCCAATTGGTCGTAGTTTTCAATCGTCCATGACCACCAGTACCACGCACAGGCGATTACTGGGCTGGCGTCGGAAACGCGACCGCAGATGACAATGTCCGCTCCCTTGCGGAAGGCCTCGTAGATAGAGTGGGCACCCAAGTAGGCGTTGGCGGACACGATCTCGCGGGGTGGTTGCCCTTCCTTGGCGAATAGGAAGTTCTCCGCGGTCAGAGTTACGCGGCGATTATTGGAGTCAAAGTGCGGCAGTGCTTCGTCTTGCTTCTGGGGCATGTGCTTTCCAAGTTTGCTCAGAACATCATCCCCAGAGACATATGCAATCTTCAGGTCGTAACCTTTCTCTGCCACCTAGACTGCCATGAGACCTCTGTTGTTGGTTGCGCAGTTTTATGGAATACTTACCAGTTCGGCGACTCGAAGAGCCAGACCCTGAGGGTTCAGTGCACCGCCGTTGATGGCAATTTTGATCCGTTTCTCGGCAATGACATCGATCGTCTGTCGGAGTCCTTCCCATGCCGTTTCTTCATACCCAGTATGCTTGCCTTGGGCATAAGCCTCCGCATTGTTTGCAATGTTGACCTCTGACATTCCATTAGTACTCCATTGGGGCTTGAATGATTTACCTTTGGCACCGATTCACGTACCTGCGAGATAGTCGCCGGTGATGAAGTCGACGTCGCCAAGTGTCGCCTGACGATACATTGCGACGGCCGGATCGCCTGCCAATCTTTGTCAGTATTTGCTTGTTCATGCCATTTGAGAAGTCTGCGCACCATGGTAGCCGGAACAGTTGGCGACCCGGGCGGGCTTGAAGCCGAACTCGCCAGCTCGCCACGAATCCGCTGAAGCCATTTTGATGTTCAAACTGGATTTCGATAATGAATGACGCTACTTGTATACAAGCGAGTTGATGCAGAGAATACAGGAGGCTGATTTGTACAGGAATGAATGACCTTTTTACATCTCAGGGAAAGGGGCCTCGGCAGCTCGCTTCGGGCTGATCGGCCAATCCGAGCACCCCCTCTCCGGTACGGAATTGGGGTACACATGGTGTTGTGATACCATCGCGTCTCCTCTTCGTTTATTTTCCAGGGCTGTCTGTTTTTGGGGACTAGATTGGACCTCCATACCGCATTGGACCGGTTTGGTGACGTCTGCGGGTACGATCAACCAGTTCGGTGTGCAAAACTCCGACACCACAACTCCGGAGCGGCCCTAGCGTTGCTCGATTTTTATAGGGATTATGCACGTCGATTCGATTGGCCACTTGGATTCAACCATTGCGACACGAAAAAGACTTCAACTAGGTTCACTCTAACGGAACTAACTCATGACTTGACCGCCAGGTCCAGGCAAAACTCCGAACAACTGGTGCATCGGCCACGATCATTTCGGCCCACGGTTGCAACTTAGATTGGTGGAGTCAACAAAATGGGTCAAGGCTAGCGACACTCGGAGTTTTGGCACTATGGGCCAAGCGCCGAGGCATCTGCCGAGTATCCCTTTTCCTCATACGATCGCAGAGAGGTATAATATCGTTGTCGCGGTATATCGAGGTCGGAATTGGTTTGCGACTTAACATTGCTCATCGACACTCATCACCTTTCAGAAACAAAGACTGACACCATGGAGGGCTATTCCGTCTTCGACGAATCGTCGCGCATACTCAATGACGTATTGCTCTCAGACGCTCGTCTTCAATTTCCGGCTTCATTTTCCGAAGCCGCAAAAAAGATCAAGTTCGTCGGTGGTGACGAAAAGCCTTGGATCCTCACTCCTCTGAAGATCACGGAATCATGCGCCTCCCTGACTGCTCTCATGGCTACTTCCGCCAACGTGGCCGCGGCCGAGAGGTACGGAATCGAGTACCAAGACGTCACAGTCAACCTTGACGCGGCCACTCTATTCCTGGAGTCTGTCCTGCTCCCAACCATTGGCGGCAAAGTGTTCTTGGAGAATTCCCAGATGGCCCAGGAGCTGGCCAAGATGGACGTCCACCACATGTCCCGGCCCATCCGGCGGTGGGCAACCAACGTCTACAAGACCAAAGACGGTCGCTGGTATCACCTCCACGGCTCGATGAACGCGGAGCCCACGATGAAGATGCTCGGCATGGAGGACGTTGACGTCACCACAGAAGAGGCCATTAAGCTGTACGCCGAGAAGATCGCCCAGTGGGATGCCGAGGACCTCGAGAAAACGGCCAACGAGCAGTACAAGCAGGCCGGTGTCGTCTGTCGCACACCGGAGGAGTTCTTCGCCAGCGAGCACGGAAAGACCATCTCTCAGGAGCCGCTCTGGAATGCGACGCCCATCGCCGCGCCGAGGAAGCCCTGGCCGCAGGCTGCGGAGTCACACGGCCACAAGCCGCTGGCCGGGATCCGCATCATCGATTTCTCGCGTGTCATCGCCGCGCCCGCCGTGTCCAAGATGCTCGCCGTCCTCGGCGCCGACGTCCTCCGCATCTCGTGCGACAGGCTGCCCGACTACGCCGCGACCATGCCGGACCTGCAGACCGGAAAGCGGGACGCCAATCTCGACCTGAAGACGGAGGAGGGAAAGCAGGCGTTTGCCGAGCTGGTCAAGGGCGCCGATATGCTCATTGATGGATATCGCCCCGGTGTCCTTACACGGCTGGGTTTTGATCCTGCTTCCCTGCGAAAGCTGAACCCCAGCTTGATCTACATGAGGGAGAACTGCTACGGTTTCAAGGGCCCACTTTCCTACCGCTCTGGCTGGCAGCAAATCAGCGACTGTCTTGTAGGCCTTTCTTACCTACAAGGCAAATTCCTCGGCCTCGACGAATGTGTCGTACCTCTTCTTCGTGAGTTATCTGTAGTGTAAAGAAACGACATGAATGTTGTTGCTGACTCTCGACTAGCCAATTCCGACTACCAGACCGGCCTTGTAGGTGCCGCGGCCGCCATCCAGGCCCTCATCGCGCGCACCAAGGACGACGTCACATTTGACATCGACATCAGCTTGACTCAGTACAACATCTGGTACTACAACCTGGGCATGTACACGGCCGCGCAGCAGCGGGAGCTGCGGGCGCGCGACCCCGAGTTCAGCCCCCGCCACTACGACGACATGAGCGTCCTCGTCGGCAAGACGCACCAGTCCATGCAGAGGACCCGTCCGGACATATTCGATCATCCGGAGTACTTTTGGAACATGAGCGGCAAGGAGTACGGGCTCGATGAGGATATCAGGATCTTGGCCCCGGCATTCCAGTTTGAGTCGTCGACGATCGAATGGGAAGTGCCTACTGGTCGTAGGGGCCGGTCGAAGCCCGAGTGGGCGTCAAAAGCATAAATGGCGCTTGGCATGAACGTATAACATTTGCAGGGTAGAAGAAAGTGACATTTCCTACAACGATATACCCGTCTAGAATCTTGCTGTGGGATTAATTCAACATTTTACATTATCAGGAGTTTACTGCTATGATGAAACAGTCAGTCCATTGTCATGAGGAAAATAGCTTATAAGTCTTTTCAATCCTGGAGATCTATCTGCCGACACGAAAAAAGTCGTTCATTTCTTCCCTGGTCACATTTCCAGCGAAAATTGCGCTGTCGTTTCCCGCAATGGTTTTGTAATAGATGTTTCCCCTTTCCCCATCTTGAGCTGTAGCGCCTGAGCTGTTGCCCTGTATGATTCTAGATGAATCAACAAGACGTTGCTCATAATACATATGCTGATGATGGTCAGAATTCAACATAGCGTTAAATTCGCCCCCCGCATGAGCCGGCGTCGCGGTGGCTGCAGGTTCGTTCGCAGACCCTTCAGGTGCACGGCAAGCCGTGGAGTCACCGGGCGTGGAGCGGCTATCGCGCCCACGTGCTGCATTTTCATCATCGAGAGCCATGTCCTCATGCGCGCGTGTGTTTGCGGCGGGCGGGATTTTGCCACGGGCAGATCTCGGGGCTGAAGTATTTGGAAGCCTGGTCACAGGAGGTTGACCACGATCGCGTTTCTCGTCTTCCTGGTCGACTGGCATTTCTGGAATCGAGACCGACGTGGTTAAGCTCCCCTGGGCGAAACCTGTGTCAAGTTATCAGCCAACAATCTCATATACATCCACAGTTGGCAAATCATCACGTATACGCACCCTTGCTCAAGCCCACACTCAGATTCTCTAAGCTTCGAATGAGAAAGTCAAGATTTGCAACAAGCGAATCGAACCTTTTCCGATCCTGAACAGCCCACTTGATCCTTTGACGAAAAGAGATGAATATGCGGGGCGAAGGGCTGGCTTGGGGAGCTATATATGCACAGCTGGCCTTGGCATAAGGCATTAAGCGATAGAAAGACAACTCTTTTTGCGTCCATGTATTGCCGACGCACTCACTGACGATTGGGCGGACACCCTGGCCCTTGGATTGGTACCGACCAATCAGTAACGTAGTGTTACCCAGAATCTCGGTGATTCGAGCCAATCCTTCGAGAATCATATCGCTGTCACCAGGCCATCGTTGCGTGAGCGCCTCCTCGTCCGGCCCTGGGCGATCGATCGAGAGCTCCTGTCCCCATTGATGGAAACGAAGGCGCAGAAAACCGACTTTGGTGGCGGCAATACTGATATCTTCCGTAAGGTTCTTCGCATCTTCATAATAATCCAGAAATTCGACGCAGGTGTTGAAAAGAGTTACCAGCGTAATGGTGCCAAATGCGAGTCCAACAATTTCGGCCATGGTTTGAAGATGAAGGACGTATTGATTCATTAGTCGAACCTGCGAGCTTATAAATCATATCGGGCTGTACAGAATAAGGCTGTGAGGGGAGATCCCGACCGCTCGCTGCACACAGGCAAGTGGGCCTCGCTATAAAACCTGTCAAGGATTCAGACTGACATGGTTTGTGGGCCTATACATGCAGCACAGCGCAAAATACCTAGCAGCCTTATTGCAAATGATAGGTGTTGGGTTGTTTTCCACGCGCCCGGTTACGACGTGTCCTCGGACCAGAATGCCCGTATATATGCAGGCAGATTCTTGGAAGAAACATCTTAGACACTCAGCCTTCCACCTTGGATCTTGGCAAGAATACGTGGTCACCGAAAAATGGTTACACCGTGTGAGACTGGTGATCGAAATGGCGCGATATCTATGGACATCTCGTCATTATCGCAAGAAAAAGAAAACATCATTTCTCAAGTTTCGACATTGCAGCAGCTCGTATCATATCGGAACGAGCCAGGTAGGCAGGCACTCGAAGCATACAGAAGATGGTTCATGATTCAGAAACAATTGAGCTCAGAACGAGCAAAGTGTACTAGGCGAGTAGAGCCTCGTCTCCTAAAGAATCTTATGGAAATCAGTATAGCAGATAGACGGTGGCTGCCAGCTGCCCCGCATCCCACTTTCATACGTGGGGGCGGTAGAGCCTTGTCGTCGAGGATGTAAATCTGTAGATAACCCCGAGAGAGAGAGTGAAGCTCCAACTGTAAGCACAACCTTATTCCTGGTCTTGCAAACCATGTCAGATCAGCGAAATCAAGGAAACACCGATCTCTCGAATCCATCATTCCTGTCACTCACTGTCAGTGGAGTACAGACTTTCAACGTCTACGGCCAAAATAATTTGTCAAGTAGTCAAGCAATCATTGGCAACGTTTCAGGTAAGACAGACCGTGTACTGCCTTGTGGATACGAACCCAACCTCCGTTGTGATGATCGCTAAGTTCAACTAGGATCGACAAGTCCTTTCTCTAGTCAACTACATCGCAGCATATCGGCGCCCAATCCTGAAGGTCTCGCCACACGTGCATCAGTTCAAGATATTCCCAACCCGCCCATTCGAGCCAACACGACATTCGGCTCCCTTTCCAGATCGACCCCGCAGTTCAGTGATTGGAGTGCTGGTTCGGGTGCCAACAACACCGACGAAATCCACAGTCGAATCTCTTCCATCAGCACTTCCAACGAACTGATCGAAGATACCTGCGACGATCTCGAAGAATCTGTTGAATATATCTCGCAAGTCAGCGAAGAACAGGACATGTCTCGGACAGCGCCGAAAGCATTCAACGAATATGAACAAGCCATCCTGATTGACGAGCCTGTTCAAGCTCGGCCACAGAGGATGTGGTGGTATTCTAAAGGCAGAGTGTTCAAAGTGCAAGATGATGAAAATCGCGCCTTGTCGAACAGAGTCTTTATAGCGCTATCGTGATCGCGTGACGACCAGCTTATCTGCCTTGCTCTCTGTGAACACACAGACTTCATGACGCAGGCTGTCAAAGACATTCATGCTGTGGTCCGTAGAGCGGTTGGGGATCAGGAACCATCCATGGCAAATAGTGTCACAACGGAACTGGGATTGGATCTGGACCCGAAAAGGAACCTGCTTCCACATGTGTACTTGAACCTAGAACACCCTTACACCATAAACGTTGAAAGTCTGAAGGTCATTCCGTGTGGGCATGTCGCAAACGACGTCAAGTTTCTTATCAACGAACACGTCACCGCGTATGAGAGAATGATGAGAAGGGAATGGACCAATGCTTGATTGCTGAAAGCTGGGATCTGTCAACGTCGAAGATCATTCGTCTGCAATGAATACGAGTCATGAAATGTTATGCATAGCATAAACTGAGAACTTGCATTGTTCTTTTTGTGATAAACTGTGTTTGGACCACAGTGCAATTTGTACATTATGTAACATCTAAGTCTGTCAAATACGATATTTCCAAATTCAAAGAAATGGTCAATAATTCAAGCATCGTACAAAAACCCATTTAATACTTGATAAATCGTGACATCTTTCGCAAGTTGAATCAAATGATATCAAATTCCCCGAGGCTATTAAAAAGCGAAGTATCATAACAAGCGGAATCGACAAATGCTTGGGAAAAGTTCAGCAATATCTGATTCTGTGCATCCTGAGCAGTCTGCAGAGAGCCGACATCCCTGTTACTGCTCCTCGTGTCACTTGGATTCTGGGTCGGCGTGATCTTCTCGGATATCCTGCTGCTCCAGTCGTCGATGGAATCGGATAGTATCTCGGATGCGCACGTCCGCACCCGGTGAAAAGTCACGCTCGCCGAATCCCACGTGCGGCCTGCCACCCGCAGGCAGCCCAATATCAGGGTGACGCGGTTGCAGTGGTGATCGAAACAGTCGTTTTCGTGGCTCAGCGAGGTGGCAAGCTGGATCATTCCGCAGAGTCCCAGCGCAGGCGTGATAAGCGGGCTGTGCTTGTTCATGTTGGGGCATATCGACACGAAATCCGAAACGCGCCTCGATGCTTCTGTGGCCTTGATGCTGTGGACGACCCGAGAGAAGGTCGAAGATAGTTCGCTGGGCGTGCAGGGCCAGAATATGTCGCCACGCGGCGGAAGAAGTGGTTGCAAGTCGCTGCGTGGGAGATGCAGCAACATGGCAGCGTAAGCAATGGCGATATGTGCCTGAAACATCATCTCGTCGACGGTGCCGTACGAGTCAATGATCTCCCTTTTGGACGCCGGCAAATGATTGATCCAGCTCACGAGTGCGTTCTCGACCGCTTGCAGCTGATCACGGTGCGGCTCGCGTACCTGATTTAGTACGAGGACACGGCAGAGGATCATTACAGCGTCGATGCGGTAGCTAAAGGATGAGAAAACCGTTTCTTCGGCTGCAAATACTCGGCGTCTGAAAGTCAAGAATCTGGCGGGAGCGGGAATGCCGTTCGCTCTTGCGTATACGGCTTCCTCGCAAGGCAATGCCACCTCGGGTGTCGCAATGTTGCAATGAAATGTTAGTGGCTTGGATGAAATGTTCATGAATACGTCAACCACGTAGAGCTCCCACCATGTCCGTCGCATGCTCTCCGCTTCGACTGACCGCTCAGAGCCCAAAGACGATGCAAAACTGCTCCGATGCATGCCTAGTTCGGACGCGATCCGGGCCGCTTTCGAGAAGATGTCCCGAGCTTTTGTGTAGTCGTTGCATGCATCAAGAGAAACGGCATACAACAAACAGGCCTGGACCATGGAAGGACAGCGATCTTGACTCATTGTCAATTGAGTTTCGACATTGTCCTTCATTTGCCGACTGGGCGCGGACGGCAAGTACTGCGACCCGATGAGCTGGACCACAGATTGTAAGAATCCGGGGTACTGTTGGTTGTGGTAGAAGGCGCTAGGCACTAGAATAGGGTGGGCAATGTGCATGTTTTCGTAGAAAAGCTTAACGAGGCGATCATCTTGCCGCGTCATATGAGCTTGGCTGCAATTATTCAAGTCGTTGCTGCGTAAAGATATGGGGGTTGGATTCGCCCCGATCGAGGCGCTCAACCCATCCCCAGCGGTACTTGCAGCGCTTTCAGTAGCGACAAGTGTCTGACTCGCGGACGAGGGACTGAAGCGCGGCAAAGCTTGGTGCATTGCGGACGAAGAACTCGGACTCTGAGCCAATGTGTCAATCACAGGTGTCATCTAAAGATTGGGCACAATACACACTTGATCTTGGGTGCGAGTATTCTCACTCTGTCTCAGTTCTGCTGGCTGGCTGGAGCGGAGGGCTTGCGCTGCCGCCCTGGTCCTCCTCCCCCCTCGCCGGGAGGGCAGGTAGAAGCACGCAAGATCGCATTGCGTGCAACGTGTACAGGTCGGCTTGCGGGCGTCGCACTTCAGGTGCTGTCGGCGACACTCAGTGCAGGCTAGCGGGGTCGGACTGCCGTGGCCCTGTCCGGACATGTGCATGTCAAGCGTCTATCGATCTGGGGAATGAGATCAATCTTTTGATGAACCTTGGAAATGGTGCAAACGCCGGGCATGATGAGGTTTATCAAAAACAACTTCCAAATTGCTCGTCGCGGCATTAGCGCCTAATGCCCCCCAAGGATTATTAATGCCCGCTAAATGTCCCACTATCTTCTAGAAGCAGGCACCAGCCATAGAATTTCTATACCATATTCGTCCAGCTACAATACTATAATCAGCTCACCTTGCGGATCATAGTTACCTGGAACAAGAGATTCAATACTGATGTGTCCAAAGATGTCCCGATGACACAGCTTGTCGATATCGCATTTTGATTTCAAGGGCCGCAACATGATCAACCACCACTTCACATAAAGAGAACAATCCGTATTCCGACACATTCACACCGCCTCAACCTGCCTTGGAAGTCCAATATAAGTTCTTATCTGTCTTTGGACCAAGCGTCTCAGTCGCCGTTCGTTTTTATCTTATTAGTCGACTGGCCGATGCAAGGTCTGGTACTATTGCTTGCAAGATGTCAATGCTCAACACCTGGCCGCAAGGCAATCGATCTCGACAGGCGCATTGCTGATCAGGTGAGCCGCGACGGCACGTCAATTCATTTGTAGGCAGACACAGGACTTTGATAATCCCATTAATAGCCGCGAGTTCGATCATACTACAGCGTGGCGTGTTTCGTATTACCTTGCGTGATGCAAAGTCATGGCATACAAGGAAGGTCACTGGGGCTTGGCTGGCACCATTCGCCGATTGACCCATTGCCTCTGAATATGCTTTCCCTGAGCCCTGTATCATCCATCCCCAACGTGATGGCGTGATGGCGCGACAAGATTGCAACACCATTTTCAATTCGCTAATTTCCGATAAACCATGCATGGCTATCTACAGACCAGACAGGATCTACGAATTTGTGACAGTTTTGGAAGGCCCGGGACCTTCTCAGTCTCGGAGGCTATCTCGGAGGCCATCTCGGTCGGCGATTGAATCGTGACGGCGACCCAGCCCGGACGTCGGGGTTCGCCGCGGGGACAATCTCAGCTCTGAGTGGCCAGGTAGCCCGCCCGAGAAAGCTTATAGTCATTCGCCGACTCATTCTATTTGTGCACGAGCGTCTTATCTCTGGACAAGCATCTTGAGAAGGGGTCTTATATGATCTGCTGGACGTGTTGGTTTTCATGGTCTTCCGTCAATTTTGCTTACCGCTGCTGCCGATATCATTCTCGATTCTCTTTTGTAGAAGTCGTCCCACAGCATCAAAACATCATGACTACCGCTATCCAGACAATGCCAGTGCCTGTGCATACCAACCTAGACACCATGCCCGAACTATGTACGAAACATGCGAGCAACTTCACTCGACACTACGGCAAACGCTTCTCTGCCACCGTCATTGGCGGAGGTGCTGCCGGCATAGCTGCCCTGGGCAATCTGCTCGAGGATGGCAAGACTGATTCCATTGCTTGGGTCGACACCGACTTCCGAGGCGGCAAGGTTGCGTGCGCGTACGACGAGGTCCCCAGCAACACGCGGGTGGCCTTGTTTGTCACATATGCCATGGCCACCGCGGCGTTTCGGGAGGTCATCGAGAATACACCCACACCTAATGCTTTCACAAGACTTACAGACCTTCCCCAAGATCAGACGTGCTCGCTCAAGTACGCGGGAGACTTGCTACGAATGCTATCCGACGGACTTGCAAGGAACAAACGTGTGCAGTGTTTCCAAGGGCGAGTCACTGCCGTCACTTCAATAGACGACGTATGTTTGGCCCAATCACTTGCAACACATATGCGCATTCTAACATCAAGGCTTTAGGAACGGACATGGTCCCTTGGTTTCCAAGCCAACGGTACCGAGACACATCAGACCCTGCACGCCGCTCGAGTCGTCTACTGTACCGGATCAGCCCCTACAGTCACTACTCTGCCCGTCTCGGTAGAAGAGGAGCCGTCGCTGCTACCCTTAGACATTGCCCTCAAGCCCAGCGCGCTCGGCAAATCCATACCTGCCAGCACAAGAACAACGGTCGCCGTGATAGGCGCGTCACACTCGGCCATCCTGGTGCTCATGAACCTAGTCCGCATAGCACGCAGTTCGCATCCGCTGCTGCACGTGAAATGGTTCACGCGCGCCGCGGCGCTCAAGTATGCCGTGTACAAGGACGGAAAGATCTTCCACGACAACACAGGTCTGAAAGGAGAGGCCGCCGAGTGGGCGAGGTCGATGAAGCTCGACGCGGAAACATTCGAGACCAGTCCCCTTCGCGACGTCGTCACGAGAGTCGACTGTTCCGGCGGCGCCGCCAAGGAGGCGGAGGCCTACCGGCGCGAACTTCCCGGGTGCGATCTCATGATCCAGGCTATCGGATTTACGCGGAATCAGTTGCCCGTCATGAACAAGACGCTGCAGTATGACCACCACACCAGTCAGTTCCTGGAGGCGGCGTCGCGGAGGGTGGTGCCGGGCTTGTACGGTGCCGGCATCGCTTTTCCGGAGGGAGTCGTCGATCCCTCGGGTGATCAGGAATATGCGGTTGGCTTCTTCAAGTTCATGAAATTCTTGAAGAGGGTCAGTCCGCAATGGGTGTCGAAGGCAGACGTCAGCGTGCACAGCCAGCCATCCTCATTAGAGACCCAACCGTCCATATTGCAGGATGGCTTAGGTGGTTCGATTTCTGTTGCAGCTTAGTTCAAGCGATTTGGTATACCCCGGGAATAGCAGTTGAGAACTGGTTTAGTTTATCGTCATTTTAATATCATTTGTCGAGGCGAAGCGGCCCTCGACCTGTTTATCGATCGCACAGACTTGACTCAATCACCGAGTGTGCACCTACCATTGATGCCGCAATGAGATCGCGCATTTCCGCTTGTCCAACGACTTTTAAAGCCCTACAGAATATTATCGCAGCGCTCGTCGTACATTTAGTGTCCTGGCCAGAACCCTACCATGACAACCTGGACACGATCCAAACCTGGAGGTTTTCTGAGGCGGCTACTTGCAGCACTAGTTGACGAGACGTTCTTCTACAAAAACGCAATGGAGTTTCATCCTACATTTGACAGAACATGATGTAACCAAGGGATTGGAGTAATCTCTGAGGAAGTAAGATCAATATTTGCAGTTATTACTGCTGTAGCCATGGTCTAAATAGGGTATCTATGCAGGTAAAATTGAGGGAGACTCCGTTCAAACAACATTTGAAAGTGCGACAAAATAGAATAGTTCGAAGCAACAGTCCGGACCAGCCACAGAAATGAAACCAACGTGCCCACTTCGCCATCAATCCTTCGATGCGTGCGTCTTGGCCTGCGTGACGAAAGTAGGCTTCCCAGTTTGTGCGTTGTAGATGTGATACCCATAATCAGCGGCATTTGGGGGTGTGTATACTGAGAAAGGTTAGCTGAGCCATTCACTTGTACATCTGGGGACCACTCACAGTGTAGCGAAACAGCAATATTGTTAGGACTCGGATTGGCCACGCGGTGTAACCCGATCTGATCGCTTATGTACGTGACTTCGTTGACTCCAAACGTGCGGACCGACTTCTCCTTCAGAGGCTGCGACTCCGACGCGGGATTGTCGTGGGGCTGGTAGCACGTCTCGGTCAGGCTGCCGGCCAATATCTTCATCACGCAGTGGGCATTGGCGTGGTCGTGGATTGGCGAGCCTTTGCCCGGATTCCATACGAGCAATAGCTTGAAATGGATATCAGCTGAGGATCTAACTGACCTTCGACGAGGAAACTTACGATGTTAGCCTTTTGGTTGATATTCTCGATGGCGTTGCGAGTATAGGCTTTGGATTTATCGTTGTAATAGAACGGTAGCCAATCATCGCAGTTTGAATGATATCTGTGGAGGAGCTCTTTTAGGTACTCTTCATCGACATCGCTCGAACTGATGCCTGAAGAGCTACCGAGATGTCGCTTGATGTCGCTGATAAGATCGGACAAGGCATATCGCTTCTTTTGGGCACAACTGGGCTCGAGCTTCCCGAGCAGTGGTACAGGGCTGGATGCAATAATAGTCGCCATGACGGATATAAAACAAAAATCTTTTGCAAGTTTCAAGAATAAGCACTAATAGTGGTATAGTGATGCTCTAATCGACAGATGGAAATGTAGGTCTTCTTAAGCTGATGGGCCATACTACCTACCACTGTGGAAATATGGTCAACCATTACGATCGTTTGGTGTGGGTCGCAATGGTTCGTTCGGCGATTGAACATCACGACATGATTGGCCAGTCTTCAATTCTCATTACAATCAGCTACCGCACGCACCGTCAACTGCCCAAATCAAAACGGCGACTCGGATGGCTTCACATGATCGGTCACTGGGCAAGCACGGACTGGGAAACCCATGCGACGGCACTGTTATCTTCGGGCTCGTCTTCTCTCACCGGTCATTGTTGGCGACACGCAACACGGGTGAAGTGACTCCACCCTGAATGCGCGTCCATTGACGCTAGGGATTCCTCCTATAAGGCTGTTTTCCGTTCCAAAGTCGCAAGTGAAGCGTTGATAACCGGATGTCGCAATCGATGCATTGATGAAGTATGAATTCGGCTTGGCTGTATCTCTGATAATCTGATGTATACCTCCCAGTGGCTACTGGTTTCCAGTACTTGGGGAACTTAGTCCAGGTACCGCACTAGCCGTCTGTCTGTTTCCTCTCGCCGTCTTCATACGCAACGTTCACATACGATATGGATTGACAGGTTTTGCCCTCATAAGTTTTATTTTGCTATGATACTCGTGCGCGCGGACTATTTCGCACACTCATTCTTGTTCTCATGAAGACATTTCCGAATCTTTGGGCCATGACGTTTGATCATTGCCAAGTCTGGTTGTAGAGTTTCTCTTGGTTGATCTGAAAGGTCCTCGTGGCCTCGTAATTGATACAATCATGCTCCACTCCCCAACCTGTGACGGTTGAAGCTACCAAGCCGTGGCCCTCTGGGTCGGCAAGAGGCGATGAGCCCTCGACAGTATATGGAGAACCGCACGAGATGCTCAAGCGAAGATATTCGAAGCAGTGCTCCATGTGAACCTCCCATGCCTCCTTTCTATAGTGTACATATCGAGGGACTCCGGTCTCGACCTGGAAATAGTGGAACCGGATAATGTTCTTTCGAGCGACACTGTTGTTAGGCCACGGTTTGCTTTAGGATATGGGCGAGGATTACTCACGAGACAGTGCATTTGATGGAACCCGGCGATGACGTAGAAGTTGTGTGGCCCATCTCCGACCTTGTTTGGGTGATCAAACGGAGGTGGAATCCCTTCTGGGAGGTCATATTCTTGCGGTTCTGCTATGTATAGAGCATCGTGCGCTGCAACAAGGTGATCCCAATTTCGATGAGTGTCATTTGACGGCCCAATATAGCGGTCATCGGGATAGAATGTTTTCTTAACCGTCTGGAAGACCTCATCCGGAAGAGGCGAGAGATGAGGCTTTGTCCATGTGGTTGAAGACCTTGTCCCTGGTTCTGGTCTGTTGTAGAGCAATGGGATTATCCAACCTAGCGCTAAGATGGTGATGGTGACTCTCCATGCGTAAAGCATAAAGGTGTGTGTTTTTCGGGCGCGCAGGACTTTTTCTTGATCGAGAAGAGATTTGTCCTCATGTTCGTCACTGCTGAATGCGTTTGACTCGAGAGAGTCTCGACTCCGTGGGTACTCTGCCATTTTGACACGAAGAGGTAACAAAGTCCTTTGAGAAATAGCCTGAAAGGTTCAAGAGACTGCAAAGAAATGTTCCTCGACAGCCCCTACCCCCTTCTTTTTGCGTCATGGGAGGTAATTCTCTTAAGTGCTATTCTGTCTACGGTGATATCGATACAATGATGACATTTGCTAAAGCCCTATACAAAGTTCATGTTGACTTTTGCCGGGATTTCTATGAATGTTTGCCAGAAGGATCATGACTGCCTAAACCCTGCATGCAGTTGCCAGTGTATGTTGGTGATTGCTAGGGCCAAGCCAAGGTTGTCAGATGCTTATGAGTACCACATATCCAATACATACGGCCGTTAGGCTCCTAGTGCTTATGATCCCTTGCCTAATGCTTAACGATTGTTGGCTATCATTGTTGCATGTTACGTGACTTGTGGACATGCGGCGACATGATGCCAATGGTCAGCTATCTTGGCATTTGTCTTGTTTCAATTAGGACTCTTTACTGGTTACCCTTCTTGACTCTAGGAATCTAGAGATTCTCGACTCGTTATGTTCTTCTCTTGGGTACCTTAGCTCACTGGTTGTGAAGATTTGAAAGAACCTCAGATGCTTCCGTCAACGAAAGGTTGGGCCCGTGCCTATCGTACCGTCACCATCATCACCCCGTATCTTGTCTTGTTCATAGCAGGCATTTTCATTAGTTTCCTAGCTCCATTCACATTGCCACGCCGTGCAACCCTGGATAACTATGAAAATGGTGCTCTGCGACCGCCGATACCTATATCGATTTTCTCACCGGTAATACCCAAGGTCATAGAGCCAGACAAGCAATACCTTGGTTGGAACGAGTACAGTAACCAAAACTGGTACCGCCTCACTGAGCGTGCGTGATTTTAATACTTGCGGCAGCGTTTCATCATGCTAAAACAGCCGTCTAGGCACGGAAAAGATTTGGATTAAGGATCCTAAGTCCTACAACCTCGGGCGTGGTTTCGAGCGGCCAAATCGACAAGAACGGGACAGCTCTACTGCTCCTGTTAAAGGCTTGTATCGCATCAGCAACCTCCATCAATTGCACTGTCTTGTAAGCGTTGGGTGTCCATCTCTATCTGGTGAGCTGCGAAGACTGACTCTGTTTGGGATTTGCTCCAGAGCGTTTTGCGAACAGATCACTTCCGAAAACTATACAACATAACTCGCCCACAATCAGAAGAAGAGATAGTGTTAGATCACATAGAACACTGCATAGAGTATCTCAGATTGAGTATAATGTGTGGTGGCGGCCTCACTCTTGAATCACACAGTCCGCCTGGAACACACCCTTCGCTGGTGGCGGACAGATGGGGCAAGGATTTGGGTTGGGGAATAACCAAAGAATGCATCAATTGGGATGGATTGATTAGTTGGCAGCAGAAGGCTTATGATGAAGCCCATATCTCATCTGGAGGAAGCGAAGATTAATTCTAGTTCGATGTTGTCTTCATCATACGTATGCTTGTAGTTGTACATGAATGGGACGATGACACCAGATCGGATTATCAAAAGTCGATAGACATCTCCGAGGAAACACCTCATCGGAAGATTATCTTAACATTAACGAGACTAGACTGTTCGTCTTCTTCATGATCAGTTTTCCCCTACCCCCAAAAAGAAATATCACAGCGGCACTGAAACTTGAGGGATGCCAACGGCCACGGAGAATCCAAATGGTGGAACAACATGATCACATCCGCATACAGGCAGGATATACTCATCATTAAGGCTCGTTATGGGATTGGTATGCCATTCGCATGAGCTCGGTCCGGTCTTTGATAGGTCTCTGTGTTGGTGCCACAAAAAGAGCGCAGGGGTCTAGTGGACGTCATTACGAGTTGACCGGTCCCATGCGCCTCAAATTGCCTTAGTACGTGAGAAAGCTCGGCTGGGTCTTCGTGCAGCTGCGGAGGATATGGATAGGGGCCTTCGAAGGAAGGGATACTGGCTTGTCGGGTAGCAACCGCCATCCTTAGATGTACTTTTGTACTGCGGGAAATGTGTCTAAGTGACATAAGGAGAGTACTACAGTGAGAGACTGAAGGGCGACCTATATGGCACCCTGGTGCTAATATAAGTATCATCCTCTCCGTTGGTGAGATAATTTGACTTGGTTCTCTACCTACTTTCCAGAGTCTCCTACCTACCACGTCCCTAGATATATCTGTATGTATTCCACATCAAATATATGGCTGAATGCAGAAGTGCTAACGAGACGTATTAGATACATTCAAAACTTCATATTCAACATGCCCGCGTTCAAGTCTGTCGCCTTGTTGGCGTTGTTCGTTGCCAGCGTCCTAGGCACCCCAATCGCAGCCCCTCTCGATACGGAGGCTGTTAGTGCTGATGGATTTCTTGGAGAGGAGGGTATTTGGAACGGCAAGGCATATGTCGACAGCAAGAAGCGTGATGATACCGAAGCCGTGAGCGCTGATGGATTCCTCGGGGAGGAAGGCATCTGGAATGGCAAGGCATATGTTGACAGCAAGTAGAAGTGCAGTCAGACAGATTGTGCCTACGGTTCTATGGCATTCCACGGATAATTATACGGATCAAGCAAAGGGCGGTGGGTATTTTGACTTCTAAGGATCCTGTGACCTATGTCTGCAGTTAACCAAGGCAGGCAGGTCTATGCAATATATCAGCTCTTCGATATTGAAAGCTATGTGATCGATATTAACACTTGGATGATATGTGGCCACGAAGAAGGCTGGGAAGGTCGTTCTGTTCTTTCGCAGCCCTCTCTCCCAATTTCACGATTCAACACCGTGGACTAGAAGGCACCCACGCCTGGCCGAGTTTGAATGCTGTTTCGGGAAGGCTGTCAACGATGGTCAAATGCTCAGAAATGTTTTGTTGTGACTAACCTCGGTCACAGATGCTACGACAGAAGAGGGTGTGTGGAAGGGTGGCCGTCACGCAGCTTACAGTGTCAGGGGTTGAGGCAAAGAACGGAGCTAGGTAGGAGTGAGCACATAAGATAACATACAGCGCCACCCACATTGTATACTCGGTAGCGTTATGTCTATTCAGTGCGTACTTACTGGTAAGTACCAACCTGATCGACTGGTAGTTTGGATGTCCCCAGACTTTTTCATGGCTGGAACAGATAAGACGACTTCTTCCCCTTCCGACTACTTCCAAGGATTATGGGCCTCGATCCATATCCGCGCATTCATACGACCAACTCACCAGAACCTGGCCTTAGGACATGAACTCGTTTTCTTCGATTTTAGCTACTTGTCGGTGTTGATACATAATGGCGGGAAATATGACCACCATGTATTCTCCTCTGGGCGATTCTTCAAAGCATGAAGCGGGAAAGGCCAGTCTCGATGAGAGTGAGCAAGAAACTCTTCTTGAAGGTAGCGATATATGTCACTGCCGAGAGCGAAGGTCATTTCTATCAGTGTCGGTCCAGTTGCGAAACCCTCTCACCTGGTTGAACCTAATGCTTCTCGCCGTCAACACGTGGTTCATCGTCCGTGGGGCACAAGCACTACCAAACCACGTTGAAGGTGTGGTCCATTTCTCTCAACCACGTGTGTTATCGCCCTGTAAGTATACCCGGGGATGGATCCAATACCACATTTATACCTACATGCTTACAATCGGGGAAAGCTCCGGCCGAAGAAGCGATCGAGTATGGGCTTCACAGATTCACAGAGCTTGATGACCATCACGGACCATTCACATCTGATCCCAGCCCCGAGGTAGATGATGCCTGGGACCGAATTGTCGATGGTGAGTTCTTCCCATTCGACTGGGGAAGCAATCGAACTGACATGCTTTCAAGCCACCAAAGTGTTCGCGATCGACGAAGAGGCTTTTGCCGTGGTGAATGGCAATACCAAAGCAGGAGTCCGCATTCCGGGCACGAACCAGTTCATGGCCATCCTGGAGGTTAATCATCAGCTTCACTGCGTCGAAATAATGCGACGTGGAATCTTCTTCAACTACGAGTACTACCGAGACAGGCAATATTTCGGCAACAGGACACTTGCGAATATTGAATTCCACACTAGTATGCATACCAATTGACGTGGAGGTTCTGGTCTGATGCTAACACCAAGGGTACCGTAGGACATTGCTTCGAGCTACTTCGCCAGGCTATTCAGTGCCACGGAGATACTGCAGTACTCACATACAACTGGGTTCGCAACGGCACAAATCCGGAGATAGCCAGCAAAACTCTGCATACCTGTCAGAATTGGGACCGATTGATGGAATGGAGACAGACTCACGATGTCACGGACAAGGTCACTCATCTCGAGCGACCCTTGTGGGTCATGGACCCGGACCTGCCATATCCCGGCCCACCTGGCGCTGCCGAACCCCAGGTATCGTGGAAAACGGAGCATAAATCTTCAGGTACTGGTGGACATCTCAGCACGAGAGATAAAGGTCCAGCTTCTTTTCTTCTCCCGCCAGATCTAGAAATCAGGGATGCTCAGCCCGAACACTGAAACCAATGAAGCCCCTCTACTAACAAGGTTCATGCGACGCCTTTCTACTTGTTCAATTGCAATTTATTACGTATATAATAGTAGCACAATATTCCAATTCTGTTCCTAGGAAGATTTGACATCCAATGATTGCCATCTCATTTGACGTTTCCATATTCGGCTTGTAATTGATCAATCCTCTACATTTCCTGGTGCATTAGTCATTCAGAAATCATGAATGACTGAGTGCATCATCGCTGAACAAGCTCAAAACATGACTTGCTGAATTGAACCATAACGAAGAGATGTGATTGGAACATCACCGCTACTACTCAAGAACAACACGGCGTAGATCTAGAAATCTGACCATAAACGAAATCATGGGACCCTGTGTCGTAGCGAGGAGGATTCGCGGTGGGGTTGAAGGCGTTGGTAGATCCTGCAAGTAGGAGCAAACTGCATAAAGTCGCGGCGCACAAGAAGCCTGTAGTAGCCTGTATCGGAAGTCAGCCGGCTATGATCGGATGCTGGCTGCATTAAATTGTAGAATCAGCTCATGCAGAACGGTAAGGGATGCCTTAAAAGTTTTGTTCTTGGTTCAAGTCACGACGCGTGTGTATCCAACACATAGGCCGCCAACCCATCAGGTATTTTACACGACAGTCATGCGCCGCAGACCGACAGTATACTATGAGATGTAGGCGCTGACCCAAAAACACAAGATGCGCTCTTTGGCATTCTACTGGTCACTCCATACTCCGACATGAGGCACGAATCCTTTTCAGGCTGATCACCTCACGGCATGAATCCGCGGAACAACGTTGCCAGGTGATTGTCTCACGGACATATAACACCAACTGTGATTCTGGGAACAGGAGCCAATCATTGTTGTTCGCGAGCATGGCGGTGAGACTCACGGCAAGTGAGGCGTTAATGGCCCTGGTCGTACCGGATGGTGACTCCAGCCTCTTCAGCCCTTGTGATCTCTGATGCGAAGACCCTTTGTTGGTGGCAAAACAAGACAACAAAAAGAGCCTTACATACATACCTTGTCAAGAGATACCACTCACTCGAGTCTTGCCCTTACTCAGTGTATCGATATATCGGCATTATTGAACAATCGCAACCAAGATGGCCGCAATTACGACACCATCAGGAGGGCATCAGCCATGATCTCCTGACTACCTACTGATGGGATGAACTCTAACCTAGAGCTCTGTGTCGGTGCAACTTCAACCCCAAGCAGTCTACGTTTTTGATATTGCTACAGAAATCAATTTTTTGTTGACTTCCTACCTCCTTCCTCTTGTAATTGGTAGTTGACTTAGCCAGCATGCGACCCTTCCGGAAACCCTCTCGTGGTTCTTACCGCCCACTATTCTCATTAACATCTCCCCATTCTCTACCCGAGTTTACAATGGATGATGAAAAATCAGCTTATAAGTCATCGAGACTTTCCAAAACGACCTCATTCATCTTGATTATTGCTATTTCTGGCTGGATACTGTCTATTATACTTGCAGTGTCTTTGAGACGGGCTCATGGAGACATGTTAAACGACTCATACTGCCTAACCAGAACTTCATACTACTGTCGGTCACGGTTGTATAGTAATGTAGCGCGTCATGAGATATCAGGCTGATACTGCTCTAAGCGCCCCTAATCAATCGGATCCCCGGGACTCTGAGAGAAGTGGTGACTGTTGGAACCTTCGATGCGCCTTCGCCCTTTCGCGGCGAACCTAGTGAGTCGATTGACCGGGAGTGGAGGAATATCCATTTGAGTAAGTTCTATACAAATATTCCTTTGTCAAATATTCAGGCATGACTACCTAGGTATACTTATGATCGTTCCATGCTAGTCCGACCACTCAATATTACAATTGATCCTCTCGAAATTGACCGTCTCACGGACAAACCGGAGACTGTGGTCAGGAATGCGCCTCAATACGGAGGTGGTTTATATGTTATGCCCGAGTTTTCGCACCACTTGCACTGCGTGGTATGTCGGTCTGGGGCGCTTGCTTTCTTGGAGTTTGTTTCAACATTCCCTTCGGAGCTAATTCTCGGTATTGCAGGATCTTTTGCGGAAGGTGTCGTACTTCAACTTCGATTACTACAAGACACACAACGATCACGACTTCACCGCCGACGAGCACACGTCCAGGACACACATAGGTCAGCAGCGCCCTGAGCCATGCATTGAGAGTGCCGTTCATGGCTGAGTCACGACTCACAATCCGCTAACAGCTCTTAGACCACTGCATCGAGATACTTCGACAATTTGTCATGTGTCACGCGGATGTTGGACTTGTTACAGCACAATGGGTGGAAGGCCACGATAGCCCGTGGCCCGATTTCAACACAAGACAGATGTGTCGAGACTTTAATGGAATCTTAGAATGGACAAGAGCGCACGAATTCCCAGCAGGAACCGCTCCCATGATTCCTTCCAAACCACAGGGGGTAAAAGCTTTAGACATAGCGCCGTAGACATCGGGTCGCGATACGAGTCGATACAGAATTCCGCATCACAAATGAAGAGCATGATGTATATGCGAGAGCGCCGGTTGTTTTCTGTCCCTTTGGACTTCTGTCCATATTTGATCGTTTGCGCCTTTATTGAAACCCGCCGACTTTGGCATTTGCCCAATCTTCACGAGTAAATTGCCACAACCAGGACTCTTCACCAGCGCCCGGGAGCCCCTCTCCGTTTACGTGAGCCTTTTCTTTCTTTCCGAGCCCGACCGACTTCATCAGCTCCCTCCAGGGCTCATTCTGAATACCGGTGTCGCAGGATACCTGCTGGGCGCCAAGCTCCATGAACGCGTAATCCGTCATGCCGATAAAAGCCTCACGCCCGTATCCCTGGCGCCAATGCTTGTGGTCGATCTGGGCTCCGATGTCGACCTCGAGCACCTTGCGGCCTTGGCCGTCCGGGGAATCAATCCAGCGAAACTCGTTGAAGCCGCCGAATCCGATCAGCTCGCCCTCGCCTTCCTCCACATCCCCGGCCGAGGATGAAGAGTTGGGGCGGCGGAGAATGACTGTGAAGGCGTACCGCCCGTCATCGTGTGCCTTTCGCCAGTTCACCATGCGCCGCAGGTACTCCTCGGGATCACCCGAGTCCGCCCCTTCGAACGGGTTGTTGACGGGATTGCCCCGCAGCGCAGCGATTCCTTGCGCGTGCCCTGGCACGGCGCTACGGATGACGAGGCGTTGTGTTTTTATGTCGTGGCTTTTTCGGAACGTGGGACCAGACATGATGGCGAGGACTGCCTTGCTACCCAGGGCAAGTGTAGATACTGAGGTGGCAATGCGAAGCTGGAAATGAGATCAGGACCATGTGTTCTTTAAGGCAAACAAGGCAAGGGAACTATATTCAGGTCGAGTAGGAAGAATGTCACCAGTTCGTAAAGCGAGTGGGGTGAGCCTTTTATAAGCGAGGGTAAAAATATATTGTGTAACCAACCGTATCTCGCATGATGCTTGGCGCTGCGCCGCAATCGCCGCCAGTTGAAAGATCGTTCTGGATGATACATCTGGCATAACTATCTCCATACCTATCTTTGTGACTTTAATTTTGCGACACAAGCATTTGGTTGCCGATGCCACTGTCCTGAGTTTATTGACGGCCCATCTGAAAAACGGCCATTGTGGATGTTTTGTAAGGCGCCTGGGTATTGCAGCAAGAGAGACACGGAGTCTATTTTAAATTCCAATGGAGGTTTTGCAAAAGCCATCATGGAATTGAAAGGAGGCGTATAACGACGAATTGAGATGATTCATACATGAGCTGCGCCTGAGCAGCAGCTTTACATCTTCCTCGTGGTCGCATAAGAAGCATGACGCGGAGTTTATAGCCGTCTTTGGAGCAGAAAATAGCATCAGCACCACGGCCGAGCAGTAATTCTACCACCTCCATATGCCCCTTTACCAAAGCAGTATGTAAAGATGTTCGGCCATTGACACGGTCCGCATCGACATCTGCGCCGCGATCCAGAAGTAGTGCCGCAATTTCCGTATATCCATATAACGAAGCAAGATGCAGTAGTGTTGACCCGCCAACCATCACATCATCTATATTTGCGCCGTTATCGATCAGCAGCTCAGTGGCATCAAGGTGATTGTTCGACATGGCCACACGTAAAGGTGTTTCGCCTCAGGTCGAGGTGGTGTATTGGCGCCATGGTCGACCAGCACTTTCATGGTAATAGTGTCACCAGTAGCCGCCACGTTGAATAGTGGAGTCCTGCCTGTTCCGTCTTTCTGATCTGCGTCAGACTTTTGTATTCTGAGGTAGACTTCGAGTAGGCCACTGCATTCTATCTGAGCAAGGTGAGACGTGATGTGATGCCTTTGGCCGACGAGAAAGCGAAATTACGGAATTTTGCATGGATGATCTTCTTGTAATCGGATTGCAAAAGTTGTATCTGATTGTGATAAGAAAGATCATTCACAAATTGTTCCTGAATGAGCACCTCCACAAGGGAATCGAGAGTTGCGATGTTTTTGAACTGGTAGGAGCTGGTCCTAGTGCTCACTTGCATGCTGCTTCTATTGTCTTCAGCAAACTCAAGACTTGGCATTGACGGTTGGGTAGGTATTTCGATACTGTCATCCTCAATCAGCCGGGTGTATATACCAGATAGTAGAGAGGACTCAGCCTCGAGGCGGATGGACTGGCCGCATCGAAAATGGCCAGGGCTATACGGATACTTAGATGCGCTAGCTCTACGCTATGTGACAGTTGTACTCTGTACCTAGATACGATCGCTAAAGCTTATAAGGAATCGTCTTCCCCAAACTAAATTCAAGAACGTGGACTTCTTACACCAACAACGTAATTGTCAGATGGAAAAGAAAATACATTTCGATGCACGGCGAAAACGGAAAGGGATGATTTTACTGGTGCATGATATTATGGAAGGAGGGTTTTCTGTTCGTCAGACCCCGCATCTCTGGCAAAAGGTCGTAGCCTGAACTGCGATAATCAGCGTCATCACCTCTCATTTCTGTACTTTTAGCACAATTCACCAGGCCAGAGACGACATGGTCGGGGTGCCAGGTCGTTCTCAAGGGTGCATCACTTGCCGGGCCAGGAGGAAAGGTTGTGATCGCCAACGGCCCGCTTGCCTGCGATGCATTCAGGCCGGCCTATCATGCGGTGGCTATAATCAGCGCCCAGTCTTTGTCACTAGCACCCAAGGCTCGGGTGGTAGCAGTGCCAGGTACCAAAGAGCCACGACTACAGACATTACACTATCGCTTAGCTTGACACAAACGGCCTACAGTGCTCGATACTTGGACTTGTTCTGGTCTCATTATCTGCCGTGTGGCGAGACCCTGCCTGCCCAGGCCATGGCGCTTGGCAACGGAGGCTGGATCAGTATAGCGCTGGACCTCTTCCATACAGACCGCACCCTGCAGCTTGCTATGCAGAGTGTCGTCCTTCGGGGTGTGGGGGTGCGCAACGCTGATCCAGCTTTAATACGGCAAGGGTCGACTGCATATTCTAGGTGTTTGCAAGACTTCAATACAGCACTCTCTGACCCTAGTCGCCGCAGTACAGATGGGATTTTGTGTACAGTAAAGCTCTTGTCGTTATTTGAAGTCGGTTTGTCTTATAGTGGCCAAGGCGCTTACCGCCCACTACAGAACTAATCTTGTGAATAGATGCATTATGGCGCCGACGAGGCGGATCAGCTGGCACAACAACGAAGCTGGGCTGCTCATACCAAAGGCCAGTTGGCCATGCTTACCCTGAGACAGCCCCAGGATTTCCGAAGCGGTAAATCTCATCAACTGTTTGTCGACTATAGGTATAATCTGGTGTGTATCCCAAACCAGGCGCCGCTCGTCGTTGTACCCAAGTAACCAACGAGCAGATCATCACGGCAATATTTGAGAGGAAGCGCGTTGTCCTAGACGGTAAAGGTTGGAACACAAAACCGTGGAAGTCGGTCCGCAAGACGCCACGAGATAAGCTACTGAACCTACTGAGCGAACTTTCCAGCGTATTAGAGGAAATCGATCGCATGCAATCATGCGCACATATGGACAAAAGATTTCTTATCAAGCAGGACATTTTACGTCGTTGCTGGCGTCTCGATGAGCTTCTCCAGTCATGGACAAACGCTGCGCCAGCTCTGAAGAACTTCGAACATGGCCGTGGGACCGGAGATTTGCTGGGTCCCACAGACCCCGAGGATTTTGCTCTCGCACAGTTGACAATACTCTACTGGGCCACCTGTTCTCTAGTCTACGCCAATCTCGTCGCCCTCGTCGACAAGAGCGACGACCTTCCAGCGAGGATCGATCCAATCATGTTCGTCCGTAGAGTCGAATGCTCAATGCCCTACTTTTACCACTCACGTGCCGGAGCCATGGGCCCCAAAAGTGCATCGTTTCCGCTCGGACTGGTAGTCCAGGTGTATTTTGGCACAAAAGACGAGCCACCGGGTGATTTCGATGTCTTTGCGGGCTTTACCGAGTCGGGATTCGATGCAACGGCCATAGTCAATTTCATTCTCAGCATGCAGCGAGGGTACAACAAAACGGGCATGACGGACCTCGGTGGAATGCAAGGTATGAGGACTCTGGCAAAGGCATGGATGAACTTATCGAACATGTGATCAGCATTTCGAGGATGATGTGACAATTGTAGTCTTCGTATTTCGTATGGATCAATACCCGTATATTGTATTACATTTGGTTCACTCATTTCCCTGTTCCAAAACTTGCTCCTAGTGTCTGATCCCCGTGATTGCTTTATCAAACACTGTGACTTGCGAAGAAAGTCTGCGACAATGGAATTGGAGTCCAACAATATCTGCTAAAATTGTCGTTGCGAAGGGAAAGACCGCTTGTCTCTAGGCAATACCAGCAGCCAAGGGGATGCTAAAACACGGCACCGTGACCTTGGTGCGAGCCGTGTTGATGCTTGGCTGCGCAACAATAAAGGCAGTCTGCAGACTGCTATGCTTGCCACCAACCGCAATCTGAAGGCGCGTGTTCTGACCGGCTATCTTTCCGACGCCAGTCTCTTGGACATAAAAGGGCATTCCATCACTGGTCTCGCCGTAGACGTAGATGTGGGGGATCTGGAAGGAGGAATTGTTTCCCGTGACCGTATTGTTGGAGACCACGGTCCCAGCGGCGAACCCAGAGTGTATGGTGCCGTTGAGCGCTGGTCCCTTGACCGTTCCGTTTACCAATGGCTCAATGGTGACGGAGCCGCCTTCGAGTAGTTGATTCGGGTTCAGGACCTGTCCGACGTAGATTTCAGCAGTGAACAGATAAGTCGGGGTCGGAATGCTGATGGACGTCGTTGATGTGTTCGTGGGATGACGATGTGCCACGGCATTCGAGAATCCGATAGCACATGCAAGTTTGAAATACGATAGCAGCATAGTGTGTGAAGGCTTAATAGATTGGCTTTGTAAATGTTTGATTTGAAATATGGACCACCTCACTCGGGGCGGGCCTTGTTGTATTTATATACTCGGCCAACTCCAGGCTATCGGTGCAAAACCGATCCGTCGGCATGATCGAGATCCTGTAACCATTTTGATATTCAGACCTTCGTCAAATCACCATTCGAATCCCACGAGCCGAAGAATCTGACCGAGTTGTATAGTCATCGTAGTCCAGCTGTTGGACGACGCCATACCTATTTCGGCATCAATGCGCGCGCTCCATGCTGACACGCGGGCTCGCGCATAAGCCCGGAGTGTGCAATAAACCTTGATCGCCAGCTAAAATCATAGAGCTGTGGAGGCTGCATCGTCTACTGGATCCTCTTTGGCCATGTCGATCATCGGCATGTAGATGCCAAGTCATTGCCTCCGCCTCGCACTCGTTTTCATCAGTCTTGGTAAGTACTCGAATACCTAGGACTCGGTTCATGAAGATGCGCAAAAGCCCTTGACAGATACTATTAGATATCGTCTCGGGTCACAATCGACCCGTTCGACACAGACTGCCCGGTATGCGAAGCGAATGTGGAACGACACGCACTACACAGAAACCAGACATCGTCTGCGGGACAGCACAGTGATTGTACTGTCCAGAACCCCTGCTTACATCTGCATACACATATTACCAACAGACACCATATGAGACTATTCTGCCAGCATATGCAAGGAGGGACTCCGGGGTTAAGCGCTGCCACAGACCAACAGACCAAGGAAAAAGTGGAAAAAGAATAACAACGTGCATTCTGGCAATTCTTCTTCTCTTCGAATGCGCCAGGCTGTCTTGAATCAAGAACAGCGTCATTTCTCTGATACACTGCCTCTATCATATCCTTGATTATATATGATTGTTCAACAACAAAGTCATGGCTCAAACAGGCGTGACCGCTTTAGTCGCAACAGCAGTTGCTCTGGTCACCCTCTTCGTTTCCAGGCTTCTGACGAATAGAAAACATGTACGGATGCTTCAAGAAGCAAAATCAGTGAGTGACATTCTCCCACGCTCTGCGTCAAAGTGGTGATGGGGCTGAAATATGCACTGCCGGGAAGCCGATGCCAGCGTACCACCCAGTCTTTGGCCACTTGATCGCGGTGAAGGAGACCATGCGGAATCTGCCACGAAACGTCACCACGCACGTCATGGTGCGAAAGATAGCGAACCAGTTCCCCAAGGGTATCTTCTACCTCAATCTTTGGCCATTTAATAAAACTCTCATGGTTGTCGCCAATCCGTATACGGCGGCTCAAGTCGAGGCTGCCTTTCTCAACAAACCGCGAGCTGTAACTGACACCATGGAAGTCATCATGGGCGGGCCTTCCCTGATGACGATGCATGGAGGTACCTGGAAGAAGTGGCGTGCACTCTTCAATCCAGGCTTTGCTCCCAGTTACATTACGAGGCTTGCACCAGCGATTGCGGATGAAGTGGCAGACTTCTGCCAGTTGCTTCGCAATGCCGCAATGCAGGGAGATATGTTTCAGTTGGAAGAGTATACGTTGCGCCTTACATTCGACATAATCAGCCAAGTCACCCTGTAAGTTTTTTTCCGGCTGTGCCAGCGTCGATTATGGGATCATAGGACTCGTACTAATCATTCGCTGCCATGTTCAGCGGTTCTCGTCTGCACTACCAGACGCAGGGAGGTGTCCTGGCCGACGGAGTCCGGCGACAGATTCTCTGGACTCCGTTTGCAACGTCATTCAATCATTTCCGACGCTGGCTGAGTCCTCGTCCCTTGATACAAAGATATAACAGCTTTCGCATCATCTTAACTTTCAACAGCATAAGTACGTATGGGGGCCCGATGATTCCTCTGTTATTGTTCGCACCCTGTGCTCAGATTCAAAAGAGATCTCACAACGACTTGCACGTGCTTGATCTGTTCTCTGGACCCATTATACCGCGAGACAGGCTTATATAAGGCAAACAGTCCTCGGATGGAACCGTGGGCAAATCCCGTTTCAAGTGAAAGTCCCGTGACAGTGGACCTTGTCTTATGACATTTGACCGGTATTGTCGCTTGGGAGCTGCCTATTGTCTTGTTGATAGAATTTTGCAGAAAGAGAACTGCGATCAGAGCTTCCAGAGTTTCTTGTTCCAGTCTGTGAGGTCGAAGCGGAAACGCTCGTAGTTGCTTGCGCGCTGCGACTCGACGCACTGTATTCTGGACCAATGTAATCCCTGTCAATCGAGGAAAGGTCGGGAATCTCCGTATTGGGTTCACCCCTTTCTGGTATCTGTCGCTTTCCCCAATGTAGTGGCATTTTCCAGCTATGCCCAAACAGAACTGCACCGCGGTCGCATAGTCCAGCCCGCCCAGAACCTTGGAAGAACTGAGGAGGACTACGAAAATCTCTCAAGCGTCGATTGCGGAATCCGCCTGGGAGACAAAGTTGTACCCAGTCGTATTTCCTTTGCAGTGATGCTGAGCAATGACATGTTTCGAAGCATCGATCAGGCATGTGCCAGAAGATGTTCGACGCCAATAGGCAGGGGTTCGTCGTTGCATCTCCATGCCTACTCATGATTTGCTTCAAGTCCGCCACAGTCACAGCAAGAACGTCTCTTCCCGGAGGCCCATTCCATCTGCAAATTTGACAAACTCCACCTAGAGGCTGGAACATGTCGCCGAATCCTTTACCAAATAAGGTGGGAGTGTAGATGGCTCGTGTAAGATCGACCCACCCTTCTCCAGACGCACTGATCGTTTCAGACTTTGGCCAGATTGTTCCCTGAGTTGTCGCAAGAGCGATAAAATCAAATCCCTCTAGTTGGTGTCGAGGATTAAGCTTAAGCCGGCCTCCTACACCGTCTCGGGTTGAGATATTATCGACATGACCTGTGATCTGCTGGAGGATAGTACAAAACTGCATGACTTTGTCTTTGATACAGAAGAATGAAATTTGTTGTTTGAGCGTCTCTTCCTTTGGAACATTTGATCTGAGAGTCATTTCCTCCGTGGTGTTAGTAGTCTTGTGCCATAACGGCCGATCCCTGTTCTGCTCCAGTATCTCGAATGCGGCATCCCCTCCTGACAAGTCTTCGCCCGCTTCAATAAGCTGATCAAAGCCAGGAAGAAGAACCCTACGAAGCCGTTTGTTTGCTTTGCAGTCTTTGAGAAATGTCCGCAACAAATGAAGTACAGTACTTAGCCCATCAATAAGCCAGGCTCGCCGTTCAGCGACATCATAAAACACAAAGTGCCTCTCGGAGATCGCCATGAGCGTTGAGATGTAGTCTTCGCCATAATTGATGTACTCTGGCTTATCCTTGATTCCAATAGAACAGCTGAGTCCGGCAGTGACGAACTGACCCGCAGAGATGGAGACTTTATCGAATGCGATCGAAGAATATGGCTGGCTTAGCCCAGAAGGTCGTATATTTTCGTAGTTCATCTCCGGTGACCCTGTGAAAAATCAGCTGTTAATCCAGCATCCTATGCGATACGTTAATGGTATCAAATCGGGAAGATGTAAACTACTGCGTAATCACATCAAGAGCTTGACTGCTCACCTGCACAGTTCTTGACCTCCGTACACCATCCTAATATGTGCCGGCTGGTGGATAGGGCAGGGATATCGACTATACATCCTGGCCCTTCAGCTTCAGGCATACGAGGATCCTCGAATGAGATGTAGGTCATGTCCCTGTTTAAACACAAATGCCACCAGATTGTGTTACCAATAACTTTCGTGACTGCCAACATTGTGGAGAAGCCTTTCGCAAAAGTTCTCCCACCGAAATCAACAAGTCGTCTTGTATTGGCCAATGCAACCATTATATCGAATGAAACGTCGAGGCCGCTGTTCGAAATGATTCGCCGTTGTATTGGATAGCCTTGTACTACAATGGGATTGCGAAACAGACCCAACCAACATCCTCCGAGCCCTTCTTGATCATTGTGAGATCTGGAGTCTACCTTTTCATGCTGTATGAACCATCTCTCTCGTGGAATTGCTGGATATTCGCTAGCCACTGAGCTTTTCCTTTTTACCGAGGGTCGGTAAGATGTGATGCTCGCATTATCTTCGCAAGATGATAAAGCAGTTGACATCCAAGCAAGTTGATCCCCCAGTTCTGCCACAGAACAAGGAATCCCGCTTGCTTGACATACAAGTCGTTTTCCGTTCCATAGTGACGTGACTATTGTCCCATTCGAAAGCACGGTCCTTTTCCAGGGCTGCGCAGGGGGATCTAAAAGTCCGCTATTAGTAGGTGCATTCGCAGAGATGATACGAGCTTGATAAGGGTTCAAATACTTGCGTGTACAGTCTGTTGGAGGGAATGAGCCTGTAGCAAGTTTTTGGACAAAGCGCAAAACTTCTACACCTTCGGGGCCCCATGTTTGGAGTACGTAATCAATGCAGATAGCCGCTTGAACGGTGTTGTGGTCGCCAGTCAGTGTAATAGCGGTTTCTAATACCGTCTCTAAGCTTTCAGAGTACGCCTGTTCGGCATAAAATGTGCAAATGTCCCACTCAATTTCAAACTGGATATCGACGGTAGTAGACGAACGCCTACTCAAAATCCTGGACAGGTCCATTCCACGTAGAAGTTGCTCTTTGACGTTGCATGCTGGAGCGGATCGATCTGGCATGGTCACCATCTGCGTCCTAGCGATAGCAGAAAGTAACCATTCGTATGATGAAGCATTCTGGAGAATACTTATGTACTTCGGCAGGTCAGGAAGATTCTGTATATCGACATCTATTTCATCTTCCGGAATACCCGAGGGGGTCTCTGGCGGAAATTCAGGTGGTTCTTTACCCCAGAGCAATGCGATCTTTTCGTGAAACGAGAGGAGATCTGAGCTACTTTTCTGGTGTACTTCTGCCTCGTTTTGATACTTTTTGGACAGTTTGTTGATGATGTCGCTAAAAGTTCCGAGTCGTCAGTGAAGATCGTTGTCATCTGATAGGTACACTTACTTGCGGTAACGATGGACTAGATGTTTGATATTTCCATACCCTTTCTCTTTTTGTTCGTTGCCAATCCTCAGTGCAAAAGCTCTGAGGAGCCAGTCAAGATCAGGCTGTATTTTATCAAAATCATCGACTTCAGCGAGGTTGACCATCCCTTGATACATCTTGTCCACAAGGACTGAAACGTATTCCTCGAGTCTGGAGTCCTGCAAACTTTCAGTGGTCGAATAGATCGTGTCTGTATCGTCGACGTCCTTGGTCTTCGCTCCAGAATCAAGAGAAGCGGAAACTTCAGGAATGTGTTGGCGGCCTTCCACCATTACCAGTACTGCTTTATCTGCTGTTTGGCTTTCGATAACTCGACTGCCGTAGCCCGAGTCATGTAATGATGGCTGATAAGCGGAATGAATAGTGGTTGAGGCCATTCCATACAAGGCTCTCCGCCACGAGTCTCTGGGACAGTTTCCAGAACATTGTTTCAGGGTGTCCCAGCCATAAACCCAAGTACCACATCGAGTACACTCACACCAGTACTCTGGACGTTCAAATACAAAATGTGCGTGCATAAAGTGTGCACTCAACCCTTGCTGGGGTCCCGTCCACGGGCATGCGTCTTCTATACTGCGAAACCTGCGACTTGGTGGAACATATTTACATTCCCACCTCTGGGGAAATCCAAGTACTTCAGTACCGACAAGAATGGGTGATTGGACGGCGATTGGAGGGGCACTCTCACGAGACGTTGTATATTTGGAATCGAGGCGGACATTCTGGATGGGGTCGTTGTCAATCGAACCAAGGGTATTTTTCCGTCTGTCACTGGCTCGAGTCGCCAGCGTGTTGTCATCATCTGCAGAAGCTTTTTCTGGCATGGTAGCGGTTTCCCCCGCTTGAATGATACCATCTTGACCAACGTTCATAAAGGGAGGCAGCCCGGCTTCAATAGGAATATGGTCGCTGTAGGAATCACCTGTTATAAGATGGACTCCAGGAGTATGTATTACCGGAGGATTCTGATGATTGGTGCCTGGTATCAATGCCCGGGCTCTTTGGCTCATTTCGTATAAAAGAGCAATATTGGCTTGCGGGCGTGGAGATCGTTTAAAATAGGCTGTGAGTGAGACCCTTTCCCAGTACCTTTTTTGTTCTTTTGGAGCTGACGACGTCGAAGATCCATTTTGGTAGATCTGTTTTTTAATCCGAGGCGTTTCTGCCTTGATTTTCATAGCGGTGTCCCAGTCAACTTCTCGGAGTTGTTGATCCATTTGTGCTAGGGTCCAGACAAAGTTGTTTCGATCAAGGTCGGTCTGACATAGCCTGTCTAGTTCAAAATCTAGCTGGCGTAAAAGTGCCGGGGGCAACATCGCCTTTTTTTGTGTGACGTCCTGAGTAGTCATGTCTAGCCTATAGATTACATCGAGAATATCCCTCTTGGACATTCCTTGGACGTGTGTCTTGATGGCCCTCTCCCAGCTAGTTGGGGCGCGCTTTCTGTCGTCGTTATCGTCGTCGTCGTACAGACTTTGGTTGAGGGCTTTTTCAAAAAGAACAGGCTTGTAATCAGTCAATCTGCGGCGCTTTTCTGACTCGGGCAAGAACTGTTCTCTAAGATCCATTTCTTCGATCCCTAGATGATTATGGCGAAGATAGATTGTAGGGGTCGCCCTGTTTGGAGGCGGGAAGCCAGGTTGTATTAAGGGATGTTGTATAGGCTTAGGCGCTGGTCCGTGTTGGGGGGGAGGCGGCGGCGCCAGCGGCGGGTCACCACCGCTGAACTGGATGAAAGGCGGCTGAGCCATTATAATTTTGGCAGCAGTTCATAAATCCAAAATAATCGGATTTGCTGAGTTGTACTTCAGCTAATATATATGTTCAAGCAACAGCAAAATAGGGGGGCACCTCGGGCGTCAAGGCATTCCAGAGCCTCGTCGGGCTATACAATTAACCTAGGTTAGTGGCTATGCTGCAGATGCCATAAATTGTGCGCCGCGGGACAAAGTTGCGCCGCGCTGCGATATTAGCTAACCAAGTACGGTTCTAATCCACCATCTCTTTTGGAGAATGTAGCTTCCTCGAGTGCAAGTATGTATTGTATTTAGTAGCGAAATGTAACGAGACTGACTGCTTTGACGCCCAAGGCATTTTGGCGCCTTGTTAGGCTGTACACCTTGGTGGCAATGCTGCAGTGCCATTTTAAAACCTGTATGGATCGAGGTGACTAAAAATGCCTTGCAGCGGGATGAGATTACGCCGAGTTGAGATGTCAGCGAACCAGGTATAATTCCAGCCCACCATCTCTTTGGAGTTTTGCTATGATGATTGGTGTTTCTGAGCTCGGGTGGCCGATCTTTTGGGGCACAAGATCAGTAATTACCGAGCTGCTGCGCCACGAATTAGGTCTTCAGTTATGATGTCTATCCAGGGACGCTGTGGTGGCAATGGATAGCAAAGATCCCAAACCGTCTTATACAATAATATCACGTTTATCGCAATGGCCGTGCTGCATGACTAGTTTTTTGATTGGCCAAATTCCGCTTCTCTACAAAAAGATAGCGGCCGCATACAGATAGGCCGGATCTAAACCTAAAAGGGTTAAATCCGGCAGCATCCGCTGCAACTCTGCTACACTCGTGCTCGTTTTTCACGTCTGTCTGATGGCACGACGGATTCGAACGCGAAAAACATTATGCAAATGAAACCACAGACAATCACGACTTGTGTAAAGTCATCAAATTGTCACCGACCTAACAACTAGGCGAGCGGTTACTAGTTTATCTAGGGCGGAGCGGACGGGATGCCGAGTTTTCTAGTACCTATGGTCGTATGTGATGGTTCTGAGCGTTATGTGCAAATCTATCGAAGTTGGAAATCAGATTCCATGCAAATGCCCTTAAGGCCCTTCCGTCAAACATTCGCTTGGAGCATCGCCCAACTGAGCGGGTTGGTAGAAAGGCGACCATTAGACGTGGCAAGACAAATGTGAAAATAATCTCATTCGGGTGAAGAAGCAAATATTGAAGACATTTTGGCAGGGAATTGGTTAATTCTGAGAGCAAAGACCGAGACTTGGAAACTGTACCGGTGCTATTCTGTTCATGTTTCTACATTTGTACTGTCTCGGACTTTTGGCGTTGCATTGCGCTTGCCGCCAGCTAGTGCCATCGGAGTTTGGGTTCAACAGCCCGTACAACGTGGCAGCCATATACTATGCACGAAATGTAATGGGGAAAAGAATCTTGTGGTATGTTTTCCCTCTATACAGCACCCTTGCATGGTATTCGTTTATTGAGTATTGTCGATTATCTAGAAGTATTTGGGTATGATTCGATATTTCGGTTCCTTTGGATTGTTCAGCGAGAATGAGCACTGTAGCGCTCAGATGTTAGTGGAAATAGCGACCTATGACGGCCACTCATTGGAGGGCTAAGGAAATTTTATCCCGGGGGGCAGTTTCCCGCGAGACGTCGCACAGGCTAGACCTTCTCGTAATTCCGACAATGCGTTGAAGATGACGAGCACACCTGGTGACCGCAGGCGTCGGTTCGCAAAGGTAATGGTCGAGTTGATCCCACCGAATCAGTGCAATGCTCATCCTTTTTTCGTCGATATACCTAGGCCTGCGACTCTTGCCGCAGGAAAAAGCTCCGCTGCGACGGTGTTCGCCCACTGTGTGCCCGCTGCCAGGATGCCAACACTCCGTGCCACTACGCCGATGTTCATAAGCCCGAGTCCCGTCAACGTCGGGGCCGTGATTCCACGCGTACACCTCGACGCCTTGATGACGAACAGGATGCCGGACCTCGTACCGCCACCGTGTCTCCAGCTGTGCTGCGGGCTCACGCTGTAGGCACCGAGGCATCATCCGGTCTATATGGCGCCTCGTCTGCGCGGACCGACAGTGTCGAACCTATTACTCCTGCCAGAGAAGATGGTCGACAAATGCTGTCAAGTGGCGCCTGCTTACCAGATCAAACCGAAAGTTTAAGACCACATGACTCTGCTGAAGGTCCAGATACCATTGTGGGAAGGAACGTGGACACGCGGTATTTTGGTACGCCTTCGCTGCCGCCATTATTGTTCTACGGGTACGGCTTCTAATAGTTGTTTTATTCACAGGGCCAGCTTCAGGTATTTCGCTTGTGTCAGTGAGGACCAGTTCGAGGGAATCCGACGCGCCAAAACGGCATGCCGCACAGCATCGTTTCCAAGAGGGTTCATGGTCCGCATGGACACACCCCTCAGTACAAGGAATGCTCGAGAAACGAGTCAGCAGACCTTTGCCTTCCTGGACTGAGGCATTTTCGCTTGTGGGCGACTTCTTCAATTATGAGCATCAAGCATTTCCATGCTTTCACCCTCCCACCTTTATGACTTTGCTAGGGCAGCAATACTCTGGAACTCCTTTCGACAATCCCGCCTGGTGGGCATCGCTCAATGCCGTGCTGGCTATCTCCCAACGCCGCCGCCTCGAGGGTGGCCGATGCGATTCTTCCCGTGATGAGCTGGTATGGGGCTATGCCTCGAATGCGCTGGGCACAATGCTGGATATTCTGATGCGCAATACGCAGTTGATCTCTGTTCAGGCTCTTCTCTGCACCGCCTGGTTCTTTCTGGGTACACCCAATCCTCAGCCCAGTTTTATGCTCACCGGTAGTGCTGTGCGTTTGGCTCACTCCATAGGGCTTCACAAAAGTGACCACGGCTCGTCTTTAGGGGCCATCGAGCAAGAGATGAGGACCAAGGCCTTTTGGATAGCTCTGTCCTTAGACCGAGAACTCTGTCTCCGTACTGGTCGTCCACCAGCTCACGATCTGCATCACTTTCATGTTGATCTGCCTCCAGATTCTCTTCATGATGATTCAGATATCGTGACTACCTCGGATGGCACAAAATTGAGGCTCTCGAGATCTCAAGCCCAGTTATGCGTCATTCAAGACCACATTTATGACGAGCTATATTCAAGTCGATCCTCAAATGAAAACACCCGCATCACGGAATCTGTCGCGAGACTCACGTCACAGCTAGACGAGTGGTGTGCATCGGTCTCGGGGTTCCATGCACATCAGTCCGTCCCAGGTGGCGAGCATCACGGATTGTTACGCTTGTACTACTCATACTACAATTGTGTAGTGCTAGTTCATCGTCCACTTGCCCGCCAATACTGGTTATCGGCGAGACCACCAACCAATTCAGATCTCTCTCCAAGTATTAGAGTCTCAATTGGCCAGTGTCTTACAGCGGCGCGGAGCATTATTCGAATGCTGCAAGTAATACCTTATCAGCAGAAGAGCTTTTATTGGTAGGTTGCAGAATAGTGAGGTATACCAATTCTTTGAGCCTGCTGACTCATGAACAGGGACGTTGTTCCGATCATCTTGAGCGCCATCGTCATCCTTTCTACCAACTTGCGCACATCCAAGTCCGATGCAACAAGAGATGACTTGAATGCGATATCCAAAGTCGTAAGACTCTTTTCTGCTCTAGATGAGGAGACCAAAGGTACATATCTGTCTCAAGTGCGGAAGTTGTGCGAAGAGCTATACGAAGCAGCTCAAGTTGCCTTTCAGTCTCGTCAAGAGCATGCTCAATATCATCTACAGCAGCAAGGACAAACCGACACAGCTAATCTTGGTGGCACCCACCATCCTGATGTCGCGCAAGGTGCACAACCAGTTTACGCAGACACTATCCCAGTCGGCGATGCGCACATGTTGCCTGGTAGTGTCGGTGGGAACAATCCCATCGGGATTGAGCCTCAGTTGGCGGCAAATCTGTTCGAAATGACTTCGTGGCCTCCCACGGTACAGGCATTTTCGTATGCAGACTTGAGCCCCTGGAGCCTGGATATGCTGTCTGGCGGGCTCTTCCCGCCCCTATCCTGAAGCAGAAATGAAGAATATCAGCGGGATTGGCTGATTGATTGTGCTACCTGTCGACTTGCGCACTGGGCCTTTCGTGCTTACGACGAGACTCAGACAGTCAGCAGCCTTCCTGAATGTCTCGCGCCCAAATTTGATTGTAGGAGCTCATACAGTAGGTAGGTAGCTAGTTGTATTTAACGCCAGGTCGGGCTCGCGAAGCGTGTCCATGCAGGGCCTTCCGTAAGGCACGCGGCGTACTTAGCTGAGATCTACGCAGTGGTACCCCATGAGAGGCCATGTACGGACTCGCTCCGCGAGCCTGCCCTGGTGTTAAATACTACTACCTACCTACCTACTGTATGAGCTCCCCGATTGATCTCAGAAGGCATGAGTGCAGGTTTAGACTAACGAGGAGGACATGTGGTAGAAAACGAAGAGGACATATTGACATCTAGCAATGCACTTGTTGCACCAAATATTGCCAATTTGGCAAGTTATCGCATTCCTCTTGTGGTCTCATTAAGTTTTATTGATATCTAGTCTCGGCTATCCTCACCTATTGCTTCTTGATGGCCTCGGACATGCCGTTGACCCACTCGTAAAACGCCCAGGCGCCGGGATCCGGAATGTCCTGGCCCTCGGCCTCGGAGACGTAGCTGGCGCGGCCGAACTTGGCGCGGAGGGCCTTGGTCCCGTCGGCCTTGTCGTGGGCGACCTGCACCGTGGCGTGGAAGTCGCCGGACTGGGCAAAGGCGTTGGCGAACGGGATCAGCACGTCCATGACGGTCCGGTCGCCCTCGCGGGCGCCCGTGTAGTTCTTGAGCGTGGCGACGGCGCTGGCGAGCGACTTTGCGTACGTCGACGCGTCGGCGCTGCCCTTGCTCTTGACGGCGTCCTGGAGCGACGATGTGAAAGCGGACAGCAGGATGCCCAGGATCGCGCCCAGGCTGCCGCCCATGTCGTCGACGGCCTCGGTCGTCGAGAAGAGGAATGACAGGATTGAGCCCTCCTTGGCGATGCCGTTGTCTAGGTTTTTGATAATGCCTATAGCAAGACGTTAGTAAGAGAGCAAGCACCTCGGGTCCCGTGCTTTGTATAAGATGACGCACCTTCTGATACACCCTGGACTGCTTCTCCGCAGTCACCGTCGCCCATGATCATGTCCCACTGGGTGAGCTTGGGTTCCGCAGCAATGGCTGCCTTGCATGCCGTACGAATGATCGAGTCCAGTAGGCTCGGGTCAACTGCTGCATGGTCAGATTGTGCATCGAGTATATGAGCTCCGTCGGGGAGCACCTACTCTTGATATCAGTGTCTGCGGAGAACTTTGGCTTTTCCTCGGTCGCTGCAGCAGCACTGTCGGTCGTCGAAGTTGCCGTCTCTTTGAAAGGAATCGCCACGTTGGGCCATGCTACGCAGCTTGTCCTCTGGTCGAGGAGCTCGAGGAGCTCGGCCACTGGTGTCGAGCACTCCTTTGCGGCGTTGGATAGATTGCAGAGGGAGATGGAGAAGCCGGGACCGTTGAGGGAGGTCTCGAAGTGGTCTGACAAGATCCTCACTGGCTTGATGTTCCATGTGCGGGCTGCATTGAAATGTTAGGCACGGTTCGGTTTCATGACTGAGGAAGAACATACCTAGCTGAATGATGGTCTCGTCTGTGAGAGCACCGAGCTCAAGGTTTGACAGACCACCATAGTTGTTGAGCAAGAGCACAACCTCGTCGTCCTGTTTGAAATCCACAAACGCCCTTTCGGGATCGTTGGGGTCGCAGAGAAGCTTCAGGCAGTACGCAATGAGGTCCTCGACTGGGGGGAATGGGCTGAGTCTCTGGGCGCCGGGCTCGTTGTGAATTCCGGCACCAACAACGACGACATCTTTGGGGAGTGTCTCGTGCTTGGCCCGGCCCGGGACATGGCAGTGGTCAAGGGCTGATCCGATCGAGACGACCTCGGCGTTGACGGCCTTGGCAATGTCGACGCACTTTTGGAAGCCATTGCGCTTAGCAGCGGCTCCGACGATCTTCATGGCTGCATTTCTGGAGTTAGCACGAAATGTAGTCCGCGCTTTTGGTTGGGGTATTTTTGCAACTCACGAATTACATGACCGGGCATGCCTCGTCTTCCAACCACGGCCGACTTGGTTCTTCCCAGAGACACATCGTCTGTCAAGGGAATGACTGCGACATTCTTGGAGAGGCCCTCGGCCTTTGCCCGCTCTGCGGCCAGTCCAAAGTGCAGCTTGTCGCCAGTGTAATTCGTAATCATGTAAATGGTTCCTTCACTCGAGGGCACGGACTTTGTGGCAGCCAAGATCTGTTTTGTGCTGGGGGAGGCGAAGATGTCACCGCAGGCGACTGCCGACAATGCACCGTCGCCGACGAACCCCGACCAGCCGGGCTCATGGCCTGAGCCACCACCGCTGATCACCGACACTGTGCTGGGGTCATTTTCTTTCGAATAGACAACTCGTTCCGAATCGATGAGACCGAGATGGGGGTTGGCTGCAGTCAGGGCCCTCAGATACCGGGGCACCAAGGTGTTGGCCTGGCAAGAAAGAACGACAAGTTAGCATCAAAATGGTGTTCATGTTCGTGTATGATGTAATTGGAAACGGATTTGGGGGCCATGATGGTTCTCTGAGCCAAGATACAGCAGTACATCAAGAACGCCAACACCGTCGAAACTCTCAAGGAACAGCAAGCAAGCAAATCATCATGACTTACAGCAGTCTCTGGGAAAAAGTGCTTATCAGACATTTTTGTAGTCTGTATCGCTGAGGATGAAGCAGAAAAAAGGTGAAATGAATGATTGAACACACACAAGAAAGCCGGCTGATTACACAATGTCACCCCTCAATGGATGTGACTGAGAGTTGAGAGTGAGGGGGACGGAGTGACCCCAAATACCTTTTGAACCATCTGCCGTGGGCTCAGTCGCTCTTTCCAAGAAACAACCAAACCCATAATAAAAGCGACGTCGCTCTGCATGACTCCATCGTGGAGTGCGAAGCACAAGCAATAGCTCGATGTCTTCAGTCTTCGGTTCGTCGTCTCGTGTCCATCCGACAATCTGAAGAATATCGACTATCACCTGCAACTACGTCCAAACGAGTATCCATGCCATCGGCTTACTTATTACTGACGGAATCCACTTTTGCCCACAACTAACCCCACGGGAATTAGCCCAGGGCCCCAGCCCAGCGAGCCCAGCTAAAGCAGAAGAAGCAAGCAAAAAGAATGGGAATGGGGGAAACTGGAGCTTCAGCCCCGCGACCAAGGACCCGGCTATTTCCCTCGGGGCCCGTGCTAATACCACTAAAGCCAACCCGTTCCAAGTTAACGGATCTCGAAAAAGAAGCTTCGGCTGTCTGGAACTCGGATCACGAACAACATTCGAAGTGAGGTGCCCTGTAGGGAGCGTTAATTAGTGTTTGGCTTTCGCTAGCACGACCGCCACAGGCCTCGACAGGCAGCTTTTCCACCATGTGGTTGGCGCACAGGACCGCGACACGAGTCATTTCTCCAGGCTCCTCCCCCGAAAGCGAGAGCAAAAGCCCAGCGCCATGGAAACACGGCCGGGACCAAGGAAGGACGGACAAGGGGGTCCTGCCCCCCAACCTGCTTGTACTAAAGGCCATGCGGGGATTAAGATGGGGGTAAACCCCAAAGGAGGGTCTCCATCTGCAGTGCAGTTTCCTTCTTGTTGTGAATTGTCGCCCGTGGCCTCGACACGATGCTCCGTTTCATCTCTCCCTGCTGCGCTTCTTGTCAAAGTTCACGCCTCAGCTGTCAATTGCCCTCGTCTCCTGTCCACTGAAGCCTGCCGCTCGAACCAAACCCCAGCTGCCTTCCCCAGATATCGCGGGGGGTCGACTGCCGCTGGCAACGCGTCTGTCTGCGCGGCAGTAGACTTTGGCGTCATTAGTGAGCTTGTGGGTTGTGGGTGAGAGAGGCGCCCAGTTCGCCGATCCATGAGCAGCTCCGAAGCATGGAGCCGAGCGAGGCGCCGGCCCCGGGCGTCAACACGGGAGCAGTGAAGCCTGCAAAGCCCAAGAGGATACGCAAGTCGAGATCGCGAGGTCTGCGCACCAAGACTGGCTGCCTCACGTGCCGGAAGAGACGTAAGTGCTAGCAGTATGATGGGCACAGGGGGTGCTTGAAGAGTCTGCAAAGGCTAACTTGTTTCGTCTACCCAGACAAGAAGTGTGATGAGAGAGGTATGCTCAGCTGTTCACCGTGGCTATAGTGCCCTTAGACTCTAATTGCAGAAAATTCTTAGTCCCTGTCTGCGGCCCTTGCTCCATCTCGAGCCGGGACTGTGTCTATGGCGATGAGCCAAATCCAGCCTCAGATGGCCAGCCGATTCAGCAGGCCAAGCCAGGCACGCCGAATCAGCCAGCTAAGACGCCTTCACCGGCGCTCACCTTTGCATCGCGAAGGGAAATAGACATTCCCAGGACGATACCCGAGGTGCTACCGCCATCCCACCCTGCTGGTCCTCCCCCTGCAGGGCCGAGCCCGCGCAATCTGTATCCATCACCGGTGGAAGTTCCACAGCTTCCCCTGCCGCCTCCGCCGCCTCCGCCGCCTCCGCCGCCTCCTTCGACGATACCCCTGGCCGAGGCCTACCAGTATGCCTACTCCCCGGACACGGTGGCGTCGGAGCTTCTCACTACGGACATGGCCTCGAACCGATGGCTGGATCTATTGGCTACTGATGCCGCTCAGGCTGATGCTGGATTCTCCCTCGCACCGAGTCCTGCCCCTGAAGACTCAGTGTCTAACACCGGACATGAGTCTCAGCCTATAGGCACCGAGAACCAGCCAATCTCGGGGAGTGTCTCGATCCCAGCGCCGCTGGCCAACCAGGCGGCTGAAAGACATGCCTGGTCACTGAACCGGGATATTGTTCTGGTAAGTGTTGACGTGATTTGTGTTGCTATAATTGCTTTTGTTGGAGAAGTGCGGAGGAGCGATCGCTTTTGCATGCAAGGAGTGATCAAGCATCTTTGGCACCTGCATATTCCCGTTCCATGACCACGAATCACATTGAAAGGTTGGAGACTGACTTTGCCGATCCTTCCAGACCAGCTATGAAGCTACTCTGTTTCGAACTTTTGCCGAAAGGGCCAGCCTATGGGTAAGCTTTGGGTGCCCATGAATTAGCTTTTACCATTGAAGCTGACTTGCGACGTGTTTACAGCTTGACATATTTGATCCTCGGCGGCACTTTTCGACATATGCGACGCGTCTTGCAGTTCGTACTCCGTCCTCGTACAGACTACTGGACGATATGCTCATTAGATTAACAGCTGCGTAATGTGGGATTGATGAAAGCTATACTGGTAAGCAAAAGACAAAGCCCCTTTTCCTATCTGCTCAAGTAGGAAAGCTCATACAGACCTCTGAACTAGGCACTATGTGCACGTCATCGAGAAATTTCCGAGGCCAACGCAGGCATCACCAGAGACTTGAGCTTGGCCGTGCAGTATTACTACGAAACCCTGCACTATCTGCAGAATGCGCTGCAGTATAACTCGTATACACATTCCGAGGAGCTGCTTGGCACTGCATGTGAGTGGCCCAAATTTGCCAAGAAGATGATCCCGCTAATGCACTGCAGTGGTCATCTCCACATACGAAATGCTCGATTCTTCAGATACCAACTGGAAACGGCATCTCAAGGGCGTCTTTTGGATACAGAGGTCGCAAGACGTCAATGGCGCATCCGGTGGGCTACGGCAATCTGTTTGGTGGGCGTGGCTCCGCCAAGATATCTGGGCGGCATTCAGGTACTGCTGCTACTCACTGACTTGGAAATCTGACATGCATTGACTTAAGAGACTTGTAGGGAGCGAAGACGATGTTTCTCATTCTGGCGTCCCCTTAGAGATTATGGAGACCTGAACCAGGATGAACTAGCGGACCGAGTGGTATATCTTCTTTCGCAAACGGTCAACTACTGCTCAAAGTGGGATCCTTCCCCAACGGAACCTGACACGACCGCGAAACGAATTCGCGTCGGCGAAGCCCTCATATCAGAGCTCGAACGCTGGAAAACGTATCTTGGTCCTTTGTTTCAGCCCTTGCCGACGGCAGACCCCGGCCCCGAAAGCGTATTTCAACCTCTCTGGGTCCATCCGCCAAAGTACGGCGTTGCGCTCCAGGTGTATAGCTTTGCTTGCATTCTCATCACCCTCCATCGCCCGGCTGCTTCTGGTTTTGATGGATATTTGAGGACCCAGGTACGTTTCCAAATGAGTCTTAAAGTAAGCGTGTCTATGTCTAATGGTGATCTTGATAGAAAACACTGTCAGAGGCAGTAAACACCATCTGTGGCATAGCCATGGAATTGCGCGACGAAGGCAGTCAGATCATGTCTGCACAGTGTCTCTTCGGAGGTTTGTGACCTACTTGTTTCGCTTCTCAAAAAACATTGCGACTGACCTCGGTGGACAGCTGGACTCTGCGTGCAAGATGCGGATAAGCGCAATGTCATATTATCCCTGATTGACTCTTGCGAGCTGCGGACGGGATGGCCAATGGCTTCCATGAAGAAAGATCTTCTGGCCGAATGGGCCAAGTGAGTTGGCACTTGTCATATTGTATAACATCGACTGTACATACAACGGATGATACCCAGGGATTTCTTTTTCGGATTTTAAAAAGATTTATTATTCATGATTTTTGTTCTATCTCGTGCTCTTTTCATTCTTCTTATCGCTTGGAAATCAGTATGCTCATGTCGTCATAATATCCCTCCCCTTATGCTGCGATGGCAGGGGCCGCTCTCGAGTCGTAGTCGTTGATCGCCTTGACTTTGGCTGCAGACGCAGATTGCTGAAGACATGTGTTAGCTCAGTTATCTGGGATACGGCCATACAGGCTAGAGGTTACGCGATGTATGATGAAGGTATACGTCCTGCATTTCCAACTTACCGGGTCGAAAGTGTAGCCGAGCCACTCCTTGGTCAGCCGCCTGGCCAGCTCGATACCAATGACGCGCTGGCCGAGGCACAGGACCTGGGCGTCGTTGGACAGCACGGCGCGCTCGACGCTAAAGCTGTCGTGGGCCGTGACGGCGCGCACGCCCTGGACCTTGTTGGCGCTGATGGCGACGCCGAGCCCCGTGCCGCAGATTAGCAGGGCCCGGTCCGCCTTGCCCGAGGCCACCAGCTCGGCCGCCGCGATGGCGTACAGGGGGTACGCCGTCTTGTCCGACGCGCTGCCGGGGCCGACGTCGATGACCTCGGACACGCGCGGGTCCGAGGCCAGGTCCGCCGCCAGCTTGGCCTTGTAGTCGTAGCCGGCGTCGTCGCCGCCGATGGCGATTCTCAGCTTCTGGATGGCGGCCATGGTGTGTTTCTTGAGAGGGTACGATCGAGAGTCTGTGTACTGGGTTGCGTGTGGGGGTAGGGTCTGGTCTCTGTTTTCTTCGGTGTATGATACGGTATGGACAGGGTTAAAGGGAGAATAATCAGGCAAGTCGGAGACGAAGCTTGAGAATCTTTCGGAGCACAGAGGACGGTATTCACAAGTTGGGGAAATAAAAACGCGACGCGCTCCTCGGGACAGGTCATGGGTCTCGAACAGAACGCATCCAGGCCCGATATAGAACGACGCCGAACCCCATCAAATGGTCAACGGCTCGCCCGCGGCTCGTGTCAACCAACTATCGCAACACATTATCGAAAATGGCGTCGTACTCGGGCGGCAGCCACCAGGGTCGCATCGTATGTATAGTGGTCCGCGGCTCGTGGCATCTTTTTGGGGGGTGACAATATTCCGCAGCGCCTATTGACGGTTTCTTCTGCCATGGTCATATTCACCCCCTGCATCGTATACCTTGTACAAAGTATACGAAAGAAAGACAAGCCCCCTGGCTACAGACCGCGCTTAATGGCACACTGCCCGCGCGTCGAGGGCCAGAGCGAGGTTTCTCTACTATTTTATTCCCCAACGCCCTATGCGGGGGAAAACATGGGGGGACGGGACCTAAAGTAGCATGGCTTACATGGTTTCTCCAATACGCCAGAAAACCTGCCAAAGAGACGAGACGGGACCCCGCGGTGGAGATTTGGGAAAAGAAAAAGAAGAGAGAATATGCACGATGCCCCTCATCCGCGAGGGGAACAAGAGAGGAGATGGATTGGTGTTCGTGACGAGGGTTCTTTTTTGGCCGGGAAAGCTGATGCGTCATGGTGTCGCGGGCTTTGCGGTTAGGGAAACAGAATGGTAGAAGCATGTGGCTTTTACTTCTCAATGCGGAACGAGGCCCAATGAAATCATGTTCATTTCGCATCTTACCTCGTTCGCGATCAATTGAACACTTGCTTTTCATTTGAGATTGTATGAGAACAACAGCAACCGGAGGCGTTTATCATCATTCTGTTCTATATCCCTATTTTGTCACTGCGCATTACTCTGGTCAGAACTCATCATCTTGCTCACCTGGCTATCGACCTCGCCTATCCACGATTGAAAACTGAAAGTAAAGCGACCCTCGAATTTAAGACAAAATGGAGTGGAAAAAGACGAACACGACTTACAAGATTCTCTCGGATGCAGAGAAGGGTGGCTACGGTGTCGTCGCACCAATCGCGTAAGCAAGAATTACGAAGCGAAATGATTACCATCCCTCCTCCAAGCTAACGTGATTCACGACAGCTACAACATCGAGTGTATACTGGCCTTTATCCGGGCGGCCGAGGCCAAGAAGGCGCCGCTCATCCTGCAGGTCTTCCCGTGGGCCATCACGTACAGCGGCGGGCTGCTGATCCACGCGGCGGCCAAGGCGGCGCGCGAGGCCTCGGTGCCCGTGGCCATCCACCTCGACCACGCGCAGGACGAGGCGCTGATCCGGCACGCGGCCGCCCACCTGCCGTTCGACTCCATCATGGTCGACATGAGCCACTACGAGATGGAGGAGAACCTGGCCAAGACGCGGGAGCTGGTGGCCTTCTGCAACGAGCACCGGATCTGCACCGAGGCCGAGCCGGGCCGCATCGAGGGCGGCGAGGACGGCATCGCCGACACGGCCGACCTCGAGGGCGCCCTGACCACGCCCGACCAGGTCGAGGACTTCATCGCGACCGGCATCGACTTTCTGGCGCCCGCCTTCGGCAACGTCCACGGCGAGTACGGCGCCCGCGGCCCCGTGCTCGAGTACGACCGGCTCGGCGACATCCGGGCCAGGGCCGCGGACCGCGTGCGCATCGTGCTACACGGCACCAACGACTTCCCCGAGGACGTCATGCGGGCCTGCATCCGGGGCGGGTGCAGCAAGATCAACGTCAACAAGCTCGTCCTCGACGACTACTTGAAGTACATCAAGGAAAAGGCCGCCACGACGAGCCTCACGACGCTCATGGAGGACGGCACCAAGGCCATCCAGAAGCTCATGGAGTGGCAGATGGACGTCACGGGGTCCACCGGCAAGGCGGCGTAGGCGTAGCGGGCGGGTTATCGACGGTAGCGTCCTCGCTAGGAATAATGAATAAATAATGATAGAAATGCAACAAAAGAATCGATATCTATTTCGTCCAATTGCCGTGCCATCAATCGCCATGCGAATTCGCCATCGCGCTTCCGGTTTTCATTGGTGTGTCGGCAGTCGCTATACTTTTGCCATTGTTGCATTGCATGCTGAACGTGACGGACGGCAGATCTGGTTGGACATGGGATTTGTTCAATAACAAGACAGATAAGCTAGGATCAGCATCATCGAAACCAATACCTGCGCGCGTGTCTGTAGGCTGCCTCACACGTACTTACATTCAATTGCCGAAGCGGTCAGGAATACCTAGCTTTAGACCGAGGTCATGTTAAACAGTCCGACTCCAGTCATGACTTGGAGCTGCAACTTTGCAACGGCTGATTTGGGGATGATACAGCTAGAAAAGACGATTGTGGACCGCCTTTACAGTCCGTCTTCGGTAGCAAGTATCCTGGTGGGGGTTCAGTACCTGTTTTTCGTGCTTGACTTGTTCATTTCAACCAATCTTCCGGTTCTTCGTCGCCGGCAACCAGCAATAATGAGACAAAGGTATGAGAGCTTTTATAATGATTTGTATTTCAACTTGACTTCATGCCAGATGATATCAGATTGTTTGAATTTTACTTTCTTATTATGAAATTCTAATGACATGGACCCATGATGACGCCATTTCTCATGCGCTGGCTATGTACAGTCAACTCTATATGATGCCTTTCTCCCAGACAAATTAACTCCCATTATTTTGCTGCTTTGAAAATTGTGTGTTGTTTTTTGCCGTGTTTACCAGCCACCGACGATGCCGGCAATGGGAATGTCGATACCGGTCGTGTACGTGGCCGTCTCGGAGAGCAGGTAGACGTAGGCGCCGCCCAGCTCCTGGGGCAGGGCCAGGCGGGGCATGCCGCCGTAGTACTTCATCTTGAGGTCCCAGTCGGGCGAGGACTCGACGTAGTAGGTCAGGGCCGTCTTGACGTAGCCGGGCGAGATGCTGTTGACGCGGATGCCGTACTGCGCCCACTCCATGGCCAGCGTGTGCGTCATGTTGCGGACGGCGGCCTTGGTGCCGCCGTAGGGGGCCGAGGGCGCCGCGCGGTTCGGCCGGTACGACGTCATGGACGCCGTGAAGACGATGGACCCCTTGCACTTGAGCTCGATGAACTTGCGCGCCGCGTACGTCGCGCACAGCCAGCTGCCCGTCACGTTGAGCTTGTACAGCCGCTCGAACTGCTCCAGCGTGAAGTCGAGCGCCGGCAGGTGCTTGGTGGCGCCGGCGTTGGCGATCAGGCCGTCGAAGCGCCCGCCCCGCGTCGCCACCTCGTCGATGGCGTTCTTGACCGACTCCTCGCTCGTGATGTCGGTCTGGACGAACTCGAGCCTGCCCGGGTTCTTCTTGGCCAGCGCGGCAAAGTCGTCGCCCGGCTGCTGGATGTCGAGGGAGAAGACCTTGGCGGCGTTGTTGGCGAGGCAGACCTCTGCGAGACCGAGACCGATTCCTTGGTTGGCACCGGTGACTACCAAGAGTCATGTTAGTAAAAGTTCGCCATTTTCACCGCCATACCACCGAGGCATGAGTAAAACTTACTTGCGATCACCTTGCCCTCGAGAGTAATCTGCCAGTTGTGGTTGGGACCGGGCAGAGTGGAAGGGTAGTTGTCGACAGCGCCGGAGGGGGCGGCGGAACCTTCTGCGGAGGGGCTCATCTTGAAGTAGGATGTGGTGGTTGTGAGAGAAGGTTTGCGAAAAGGGTACAAGGACTTAGTACAGAAGATCAATGAGCTGTAATGAGACGGCAGAAGAGAAGCAATATGTGAGGTGTGTAGCGAAAGAGGAAATCATGAGAGCAAGGAGGACATGGCCTTTTAAAGAATACCATGGCACCGCCGAGGTCCCTCATCGCATCGGTTCCTCTCTCGGGGGATCTACTCTTTGCCGGACCCTCATCTTTTTTTTCTTAATGCGCATTCCGAGGTGGGCAAGCTCAAGACGCGTTGCGGGGGATCGGCTGCACTATAGTCCAACGCGATGCCGTCCTCCTCTGCTCAGGCACACGAATGCGGAGTCCCTTGGCGTCATTGCACATCGTCTCGCGAGGGTAGGAGGGGTCCTCTTCCCATAGGGCTCTGGTTTCTACATTGAAAAAGACACCAAGATCGAAGAAGACCAAGCTATCCCACGAGGAGCAACTCCACCGCCCCCGGACGGGGCTCCGCAGCTGCTGAGGTAAGGCAGAGGTGCCGCGCCTCGGGGTCGGAAGTCCGGGGTCGCGGCTGGCGTACCACTTACACAAAAGCAACGGCTGGCCGCGACACCTGCTCCATGGGCTCAATGAGATGCCGCGAGACGCGCCGCCCAGCAGCAGACCTCTCGTTCTTATTACCGCGCGAACGTAGCGTACGTCAGCTGATCATAAGACCATTTCCGCTGGGCTGAGGACCGCGTCGCGACCCCCCGTCCGTCGAGCCACAATCTCGTCTCCGAGTCATTCCGGCTGGGTCTGGAAGAGCTCACACGAGCGCATGATTTGTCTAGTCAAAACGTGGAGGGACCCATTGTGGAGAGCACTAGAACCCCAACGCCCAGTCAAGTACGGCGTGGAGAAGGCCTGCTTGGTGCTTGTCTTGGTGCCGCTCCCAAGGCTGGGGGAATGGCGCCCAGGGAGCCAGCCGAAAACTTGGCTTTGTTGTGCTACTGCTACTCCATACCATTCCCCATAGTACTGTCTAACCTGATTTAAACCCTCGCCATCGAACAGTCATTCCACATTTGGACGTTGACGGCATCAGTCTGGGGTAGCCGGCCATCACGATCATAGTCCAACCGTTTGGTTATATAACTCCCCCTGGCGTACCGTCTCCTTGGGTCTTGAAGGAATTGGATACAGGAAGAAGCAAGACAGGAAGACTTCGCAGCTGCATCTTCAAACCTTAAAAGGGGCCTGTCAGACCCGTGTCGTCCAACTTCATCTTCAATTCACAATCCTCCTTATTTCTTGTTTCGATCATCTTGCTCACGACGGCAAGCTCATCGACAATTCATCATGGGTTTCAGCAGCTCGGACAAGACGTCGGGTGAACACCATGAGGTTCAGGACGCGGAGAACTTCGATGATCCCAAGGCTCAGAACAACTACGTCGATGACTATGTCCCCGACACACCCGAGGAGCGCGCGCTCGTCCGCAAGATCGATCTCTACATTCTGCCGACCATGTGGCTGATGTACTTGCTCAGTTACATGGACAGAACCAAGTAAGGAGATGGCAGTTTCGTGGGGTTTGGGGGATTTCAATTGACTGACTTGTGTTGTTTTCAGCATCGGTAACGCGAAGATCGGAGGCATGGAGGAAGATCTTGGCCTGGACTCGAACAAATATTCCATCTCACTCGTCGTTTTCTTCATCGGTTACGTCCTCTGGGAGGTTCCGTCCAAGTAAGTCTTTGAATAATGGTTGCAACAAGTCGATCATGATGATAATAACACCCAATAGCATGATTCTGGCCCGTACCAAGCCTTCAATATTCCTTCCCGCGATCATGTTCCTCTGGGTGAGTCATTTTCATCATTTCAATACAGTCAACGATGATGAAAATACATACTGACAAACTGTTTTCGATGACAGGGATGCGCAACCATCGGAATGGCTTTCATCAACACATACGAGGCTCTGGTCGGACTGAGAGTTCTGATCGGTCTGCTCGAGTCGGGATTCGCACCGGGAATGCTCCTCCTCCTCTCCAGTTGGTACAAGCCCGAAGAACAAGCGCGACGATTCGGTGTCTACATCTCGGCCGCCATCCTCTCGGGCGCCTTTGGCGGTCTGATTGCCGGCTCCATCACCAAGAACCTGAACGGCGCCCACGGCTTGGCCGGATGGCGGTGGCTCTTCATCGTCGAGGGCGCCGCCACCGCCGGCTGGTCCCTCATCGCCTCCCTTTTCCTCATGGACTTCCCCGCCAACACCAAGAGGCTCTCGGAGCGGGAGCGAGCGCTCGCCATCCGTCGTCTCCAGGCCTCCAACGCCAGGGTCGAGACCGAGGACACGCCCAAGCTGTCTCACTTCCAGGCCCTCAAGGTCGCCCTGACCAACTGGCGCGTGTGGCTCTTCGTCGTCGGCTACATGGCCGTCGTCGGCTCGTCGACCCTGTCCTACTTCTACCCGACCCTCGTCGCCGGCCTGGGCTACTCGACCGTGGTGGCGCAGTACATGACCATCCCCATCTACGTGGCGTCCTTCATCGTGACCATCATCGTCGTCGTCTTCATGGACAAGTACCCCAGGTGGCGCGGGCTGGTGCTGGCGTGCTGCATGGGCGTGTCGTGCCTGTGCGCCATCATCACCTGCGCCGTGTACAACTTCCACGCGCGCTACGCCCTGCTCGTCGTCATGGCCTCGGGCCTCTGGGCCTCCAACGGCCTGTCGCTCGCCTACGCCTCGTCCACCTTCTCGACCATGTCCGCCGAGGTCCGCGGCATCAGCCTGGCCTTTGTCAACGCCATGGGCAACCTGGCCCAGATCTACGGCTCTTACCTCTTCCCTTCCAAGGACTCTCGTAAGTTTTATACCCCTTTTTGTCACCGCTTTTGTGCAAACGCTAACTGTGTTTTCTCTAATAGCCAAGTACCTCATGGGTTTCGGAGTCATCTCTGGCCTTTGCTTTACCGGTGTCGCTAGTTACTTTGCGCTCTACATCTTCCTCAGGCGATACCCGCAGAGGAACTAAGATTTGTGCAATAGTTGTGTTGTGGGAAAGTGTGTTTATACCCTTAATGTCTGGATAGTGTTTCGGGGCACGAGAAGTATGTGATACGGGTGCTTGATGAGCGACACGTATAAGTGATGTACTGTTATGAATTTACGAATGTTCAAGACACAATGGCCCTCGGTATCCATCGATCAATTTCCGCTGTCGAAACGTGTTCGTGATGTTTTTGTGAACGATCTTGACTACAGCATCGTTATCATCGTGATCGTGGCATTCGTGCAGAAACGAGGCTTGGATTTGATGAGAACCTCTTTGGATGCTCTATCAGCAACGTTGACGCCACAGACCAAGATCACCACACGCCGTTGGCAGACGACTCCCGTACCTGACGCGTGACAGGCAAGCTAAATTGTCCACAGGCACGGACCCAAGACCTAGGTGAAACTGAACGACAACAACGAGACAACGTGCGAGATCTGAGACAGAAGGGCTTCATCTTCCCCGGACTCACCGTTCTGCGTAGAGCACGACGAGAACCCTTCAGGTTCGGCCGGGAATCGGCAGTCGGCGGTCTTGCATGTTGAGAGATTGACTCATGAGAACTAACTTGAACGCGTCCAATTACTGCGGCTCGGCTCCATCGATGGCTCACCGCACATTAAACAAGGATTATCATGGTCTATTGGAATGCCCCAGCCCGGATTCGTATACGTAGAGACGTCGATTGGTCCACACAGACTAGGGAAAGTTGCTTAGCTGAGTGCTGGGCTTCTGCTTTGACTGGCTGTACCGATCCAACGGTCAGCCTTGCTCTGCAAGACTTTACTGTTAACATGTGTACCGTGCTTGCTAAGAAATAAACCATGTTGTCCATTTCGTCCACTGGAGACTGGAAGCTGCCATGCTTGATCAAAGTGCGCCCAATTTCGCCCATCCAAAACATGTATTTCGGGGAAGGCAATTCCCTGCGCGGGAATATCATTACAACGACATCTTCGATGCCAGAGGATATCATTGCAACTGCTAGTCACACATATAGCGTACCGTGCGAACCCGAGTTTAAAAGCCAAAATTTGCAGAAATTCCTTTCTCTGATGTTCTTAACTCGGCAATTGTATACCAGAAGTACTCATTACCACCGACTCAACACCGCCAACTCCTTCAACCCTAGTCTTCCATGCCACCTCAAGACGCCTGCGCCGCCCACTCGTCAAAGCTAGCCGACTTCGCGTCGGCCATGGAGAAGTACCAATTCCCATAGTTGTCATGAAAATTGAGCGTCGAGTTGTCGCTGGACGGGTCGGCGATGGGGTTGACGCTCTGGGTCCAGCCCAGAACGGGCTGCGTGGCGTTGGCGTAAAAGGTGCGGCCGTCGCTCAGGATGCAGTCCTTGCACAGAAAGGTGATGGTGAAGGCCGTCTCGTTGACGAAGGTGCCCGACGCGATCGGGTGCACCGCCGCGTCGGTCCCGTTGACCAGGTGCGGGTTGGCGTAGGCGTCGGCCTGACGGAGGGACGTCGTGATGCTGTCCCCGTTGGGGTACGCGACCACCAGGAGGCTGTTGAGCACTTGATGAGAGGATCTTGTTTAGCACCGCGGACGAAGAGTATTCTGGGATATCGATTTCTGGAAGCTATGAGAGCAACTCACTTGTGCCGCCCAGTGAACACCCGGCCCATCCCTGCGTGGCCGAGACGGAGAATTGCCCAATGAAGTCGGTGGTGACGACCTCGGGGAACACCAGACCAAAGGTGTAATTGCCATTTACCTGTTGTTGCTCCAGCATTAGATTTCTCGTACGCTTTCATCCGAGTCACGATACAAGCACTTACATAACGCCAGAAGGTAAAACCCGTGATCGGATCAACATAGCTGGCGCCGGTCTGCTGGGCCCTGGCTACACCAACCAAAGCCAGGAGAGCAGAAGCAGAAAAGAGTTTTGAGAAGAACATGTTCAATGGAATTGGTCTTCGCACATGAAACCGTACAGTAATAGAGAATAGCCAGACAGCAGTGCTGTATATGGCGGATCTCGTCTCAGCAATATACTCACCCGCATTCAAGCCTCCCCCAAACATCAATCCGCAGTCCGTCCGCATGGCGCGGACTGACGTCTACATACCCCAGACTCAACATTTCTATTCGCGAATGACAGCGCGTCAATTGACAACAGCATTATCACTTCTCATTCTCAATCATACGCCATGTAGTCTATGCCGGACCGTACAAGCTTCTGGTAATGTCTTCTTGTACCTTGCATGGGTCTAAAGCCGAAACAAGCAGTTGGAGCACAGCCAACCCGCGAACCCAAGCCCGTTTTCGGCATGTGCATCACCACCGAGAGAGAGCTCCGACTGCACAACTCCGCCAACCCCAGATCGAACCGGGCCGATGTGGTTCTGACTCCACCCACACAACCTTCTTCCCCGGACTGTCGCCGGCGGATCTCTGCCAAGAGGGCCAAGAGCTTTGCTCACGCGCGCTCCCGTTGTGTTGCAGCGAGGGGAGAAAAGGCATGGAGTTTATGAGAGATGACGACAGTTGGCACCGACAAATGTGCCGAGTACTACCCTGGTTGAGCTATTTCGCTGTTGACGTTGGCCAGGTGGTTTAAGTTTTGTGGATGCGGCATTCAGTTAGAAGCCCGAATATGGTGGTAAACTCAGTTGAATATTCTGGACTTCCCACATGGCTCATACTTGGACTGTGTATGGATACACTCATTCGAGTGCCTCAAACGAATAAAAGGTAGCTGAACAACGACTGAACAGCATGAAATTCAACAGTGATGGAATTGAGTGCTAACTACTTCGTATCCAATGAAGGGAAGATGGGCCAACCACGTACTGCTTTACAAACTATCCTGCACATGATCGAAAAAGACAAGGGAAACATTTTACCACAGCTCACACGTTGGCTCCTTGACCGGGCAGGAAAAGGCCTCACGGAACTCCTTGGAGTTAGCAGTAGTGCCCAGAATGCGAGCAAATGCTGGGGAGTGCGGATCTGTGTAGATGTACTGAACCGCCTGCTGCGTTCGAATCTTTCCACACCAGACTGGGATAATTGTTAGACAACAAAGAAGACTTAGATATTTGGATATTTGAACTCACAATTGGCATAGAAAATGAAGAACAACTGCTCGTGGCTGAAGTAATCAAGTCCAGGAAGGTTTTGGTCAGTTGGGTTAGATTCCTGGTGTTGTTTCCAAGCCTGGAACGCGGCAGAAATGCCACCTGCATCAGCAATGTTCTCGCCGAGCGTAAGACGACCATTGACATGCAATGGCTTGTCCTTGGTGTCTTGAATCGAGAAATTCGAGTACTGCTCAACGAAGCAGTCAGCTCGCTTCTCGAACTCCTTGACTGTGTGGTTAGTCCACCAATCCGTGTATCTGCCGCTCTCATCGTAGTGGCGTCCAGAGCTGTCGAAGGCGTGGGTGAGCTCGTGGCCGGCCACAGAAGCAAAAGCGCCATAGCTGACATAAGAAGGCAAGTCGACGGAAAATACGGGGAACTACAGTAATGAGTACTCGTGAATCAAAATAGCCCTTCCGAATAGATTACATACCTGCATGATTCCGGCGGGGAATACGATCTCTGCGCCAACAGGGTTGTAGTATGCGTTGATGATATCTGCGGTCATGCCCCATTCTCCGTGATCGACGGGCTTCCCGAGCGCGGACCATGTCCTGTTGACATCGAAGGCGTTGCTAGACAGCGAGTTGTTGAAGTAAGACTTGGTGATCTCGAGGCTATGGTAGTATGCGCTCAAAGCCTCAGGGTCCATGATGTTTGGAGACTTGGTAGGGTAGCCAATCTTCTGGTCAATCAAGTTGACCTTGTTGACGGCGAGCTCCTTGACGCTGTCGTCCATCCAGCTGAGGCCTTGTAGCTTGGAGATGAACTGTTGCTTGATGTCCATGATGATCTGATCTCCAAACTTCTTGGCTTCCTCCGAAAAGGCAGCTTCGACGAAGAAACGACTGAGGATCCATCCGACTTGGCCGTCAACGACACCGCTGCAAACCTTCCAGCGCTCAGACTTTGTGTCTGGGTCCTTGCCAGCAAGCACATTGAAGAAGCGCGAGATGGGTTGGACCTCGGGGCCTTCGACGTGGCCGTAATGGGCTGAGATGACATTCCAGATGAGGTACGATTGTACTGTGGCCTTGCTAGTCTCTGAAAGAATCTGTGAGACGTTTGCCAGGAATTCGGGGAATGCGACCAGCAGTGAATCGACCGTGTAGTTGGAGGGTACTTAAGCACCGATCAGCACTGATTTCTTCGACGACAACAATCATCTTACCAAGAGTTTCCACGACCTTATCGTAACCCAATGCAGGAGCAAGCTTGCCGACCTTTCCAATCTTCTCGATGTTGTAATATTTCTAGGGCGAAATTCATTAGTATGACCACATTGGAATAAAAAAAGGATCAGAAATCGACTCAAGACTCACAGTCACATCCTGTTGGTCCTCGGGCGGGGGAGTAATAGCCGCAATCTTTTTCTCGAGATCAACGACTGACTTGGCCAACTTGCTGGAATGCTTTCGGCTCGAATTGCTGGGGAGAAAGCTCGCAAAGACTTCACCGAGCATCGCCTGGTACTTTTCGACAGTATCCTCATCTTCGTAGTACTCAGGAGAGGGTAAGGTCAGGCCAGCTGGGGAGGCTTGAATGATGACAACCTCCTGTCTCCTAAGTTAGATCATTACGGACACAATGCTTTGATAAACGCCCTTACCGGGTTCTTATCATCAGCGCCTGTTCCCAAGTACTCAAATGTGCTAATGCCCCATTTCTCGAGCTGGAGAATGGTCTTTGATAGACTTGCATGGTCATTCTCAGCTACAACTTCGTTGTTCGTAAAGCTTTTCTCGGAGACGGGGAAGGAGTGCACAACCTCGTTGACCAAGCTGACAAGCGGCTGAACTCCAATCTCCTTGATCACAGTCTCGTTGATGCAAGCATCGTAGGCGTCCTTCATGATGTTGAAGTTGGCTTCGTCTGTAGAAGTGGCCAGAGCAGCAAGGTTTTGCGGCGAGAATGAAGAATGCTTCGCAGTATTAGTTTCATTGAGGATTTCGTACGTTATCATACCAGATGAGGATTGGGGGGAAGAAAATTACTGAACGAACCTTGGACTCGCCTGGATAAGCACCCTGCAGAATCCGCTTGATAACGGCTTGGCCATTCTCGGACATCACGGTCGTTGTTGAGTAGGACGTACGGTCCTCTGGGATGTCATGACGGGCCTTGAAGCCATCACAGACCAACTGGTCGAAATTCGTGCACGCATCGACATTCTGATAGTCGGGCGAAATCGTATCTATGACGCATGAGTCTTGTGGTCATGCATGATATATGGCGAGTAAGACTTACACAATATCTCCGACGCCGCGTGGATACAAGCCGGCGTAAGGCAAAGAGCAGAAGCCATGCCTGGCTTACCTTTGGAGCGAGCGAGAACTGGAATGAGTTAGAGAAGTGGATGATCAAGAAATATTGGTCTCTCGACCGTATATATGCGTAATTATATATCATAGTAATGAGGGCCAAGCCGGTACATATGACAAGGTTACAGTACTTAGTGACGCCTAAATTGAGGCGTCGGAGTTGGTGGACGTATGGATTTTCACGGTCATGATTGCCGAGACTGGTGATGCAGGACATAGAAAGGAATGATATGGAGCAGAGAACAGTGAAAAGTAGGATGTATGCTTGAACTTTTGCCTCCCATGCACTCCTGGCCACAGGCAAGCTGGGGGGCTTGGGAAGAAAAGGAACGACGTCTGCACAAGACGCAAAGAGCGCAAGATTCCCACTCACCTCCGGACAAAATAAGGATAACAACAAATCCTACCACCAGGAAGATACTGGCGATGAGGGAGATCCAGCGGCGCCGGCGCCGGCTCTGAATCTGATGGTTCAAGTGTCCAAAGTCATCATCCTCGCGTCGGCCTCCGCCAGCGCCCAGCAGTGGCGTCCGCTCACTCTCCCGCGGTTGCGCGGAGTCGGCCATGCTCTCGGCGAGACAACGAGGGCGGGCGTAGGTCTTGTGTATAGTAGCAAAAGGTCGGACAGAAGATGCTGAGATGCGGTTGACAAACCAACTGTCCACAGCGTCACTCAAGGGGCCCTCGTGTGATGATGTTGTTGATGTTGCTAAAGCAAGCTGTGGTAGGTCAGGTTAAATGTACCTACAGATTACAGTTACAGGTAAGCTAGGCAGCTAGGGGAGCTACCAGAGCTACCTGGTCCAGCTAAAGTGTGACGAAGGGGTTGGTCCGACCGGGGGCTGCGGGGGCTAATTTAGGTGGAGGAGCTGCTCGGCAGGGGAAAGCTTCAAGTCTTGGCTGCTTGATTGAGCTTTAGGATTCCGGGGCACTGAAGAAGTACTGTATACGGGGAACCGCCTTAGCTGCAAGATCAGCGGTGCAGGTCTGATCTCCAATGTCTCAGATGGCCTCGGTCCAGTGGCTCACGTGCTCCAAATCATCCCGTACAATTCAAATTGCTTCACTCTATGGAATCTCTTTATTCGTGGTTGTGTAACTTTGGATCCACGGGGATTCATCCGCTAAAGAGAAGGTATTTTAGACAGCAGAGCACAGCATAAGACCGTGCAGTGGCCAGCGCCAGATGAGCCAGGTCAGACAAAATGAGGCGATCAGCTCCGTACTACACGTGTCCCACTCCGCATCAATCATTTCAATGGTTGAGGAAATCCAGCCAAGATCTGCCCCATTTGGCACTACCATGTTGCCCAGTTAGATTTTGAAATGCTTTCCATAAAAAAGATCTATTCGCTGAATACCATATGTACAATTCTAACTAGACGGCTAATGGCCTAAACCGCCAGCTCCGAGCGGCAGGAATGGGTCCAGGCCCGGGTTGCCCGGTTGAGGGGCCGCTCCCGGCTGCGGTGCCGGTGGTCGTCCGGCTGCCCTTCCCCTCGCTGCGTTGTCTTCTGCTTGTCGGTGTGCTTGCTGCCTAGCATTACGGTACCAAACCAGCCCGACGATTGCAGCGGCGACCAAAAGAATAACAAGGCTGTCAATAACACCCTCCAGATCCTCCTCATCAAAGTCCTGACCATCCGAACCGACGATGCCGTCATCATAGAGGTCGTCATATGCATCGTCGTATGCAAACCGCTCGTCGGACAAAAAGTTGGCAATCCACTCGCTCACCGACCAATCCTTCTTGTTGGCTATCTCTGAATCAGAAAAAAGTCGGTAAATTTCCGTTCTCTCAAACTTACATGGTTCATCACGAATAGAATTGATGTCTCCATTCGTGAAAGTGTTCCAAGCACTGCGCAAACGCAGTCTCATAAGGCTGATGGTAACTGGCAAATACGCCTCATCGTTGGTCTCGAGGGCATGGTCATAGTACCGCTTCGCGAGATGGAAGTCTTGCTTGAGTCCCACACCGTGCTCGTGCATCCAACCTAGGTTGTAAAGAGCTTGGCCACTCTGAAAATGTTCCGATGCTCCAGTATAGCATTGCGCTGCCTTGTCGATAGCAGCCTCGGTCCCAATTCCGTCGAGGTAGTAGTCGCCCATTTTGACGAGCGAGTCGACGTTGGACTGAACGGCGGATCGAGTCCAGTAGACAAGGGCCAGCGCCGCGTCTTGCAGCAACTTGGACTTGGGAGCCTGGGACTTTAGCCACGATGGCATTGGTAGTCGAGATTGCGCAGAGTCCAGAATATAGGCCACGTTGTTCTGGGCTTTTTCGTAGCCCTGCTCAGCAGCAAGGACATAATCGAGGACTGCGAGCTCAATATCTCCGTCCTCGTATGCATGGTTTGCCTCGGCCCAGGACGAAACAAACGGTTCGGCCTTTTCAGAGACGAGCTTGTAGTAGCTCAGAGCACTGGTACAAGACTTGTCTCTACCAAGTCCATGGTGCATCATGTCTGCCAGATAGTACATGGCCTCAACGTTGCCATAACGACCGGCAGTCTCGAAATAGTGGCTTGCAATCCTGAGGTCGTCGGGATTTCCCTGGTCCAGATGCAAAGCACCGAGCGCGACCTGTGCTGGCCCAAAGTCTTGATCGGCGGCGGCCTTGAAGAGTTCCGTGGCTCTGGCGACGTTCTTGGTCATTCCATAGCCCTTGAGTGCCATGACGGCCAGTCCCCAATGCGACTGAGCATCACCATGCTCTATGCCACGTTCGAACCACTTCTTGGCATTACCATAGCTTTGCTTCATGCCTTCGCCCCGCAGCCACATTCTTCCAATATAGCCGGCAGCCTTGGAAGCATACTTTTCCAGACCAGGTTTCGAACCGTCAGAGACACGACCGTCTTTCACTCGCCAATGTTTTGTGGCGACGCTCAAAAAGTAGTGTCTGGCAAGCTCGACATCACGTTCGAGCTCGCGCTGGCCCTCGTAGTATAGTCTTCCCAGATTGAAGGCAGCCTTGTAGTCGCCTTTATTCGCCATCAAGTCGAGGTATTCTATCACGTCGTCGATGGCTGCGTATGCGTCCGAGTTGGGGCTGTGCCGGAAGGCGTGGATCCCCGAACTGACCACGCTTGCGCCTTCGCCGTAGACGCCTCCAACTTCGTCAGCCAGCCGGAATGATTCCTGCATAATGTGCATGCCGCCGGGTGGGCCAGAACGAATCCATGCTATGGCTTTGTCCGCAACCCGCTTGTAGTATTTGCAAGCCATGTCGCAATTCTTTGGCACCCCGATTCCGCTGGTATATCGCGCGCCAACAGTCATCTCGGATTTCGTGTGGCCCTGATCTGCGGCAAAAGTGTGGTATAGCAATGCCTTCGCCTGATCTCTTTCCACGGCCTCGCCGATGCCGGTCGAGTACATCATTCCCACCATAAACTGAGCGGAACTGTTTCCTGTCACCGAAGCGAGCCTGTAGTAATGGTCAAAGGCGACTTTGAAGTTTCTGGGGTGGCTGTAATTTCCGAAGAAGTTGAGTTCACCGAGGAGGAAAATGGCGTCGGTGTTGTTCAAATCGGCAGACTGTTGCAACAGTCGCACACCTTCGAGCAGAGGGCCGGTGATGACAGGTCCGGTATGCTGCTCCTCCGGGGGTGCGCTCGCGCGCAAGCTGGGCAGCGCCTTGAGGGCATATCGAAAGACTGTTCCGACCAAGCCCGCCTGCTTCTTGCTCTTTCGGTGCGAATGTGTCTTGATCTTCCGGAATTCGGCCAGGGCGGCATCGACCAGTTCCCATCCTAGAGAAACATTAGATAATTCCGGGCCGGAGGCTTTGCTCGGCTAAGGGTCCTCACCGTTTTGGTAGGGCGTCCATCCTCCTTGCGCAACAATCGGTTCGGCGGCTTCGTTATTGGGAGTCGCGAGAGCTTCGATGGGTTCGTCGTTACCCAGGACTTTCTGTTCGTTGGCAGATACGACTGCCAACGCCTGCAGAAGCACTATTTCGGGTAGATGTCAGCGATGTGTTGTGCTATGAAGGTTTGCAGCTCATTAGTGCGGCTTGAACCTACGGAGCGCAGATACGATCCAATGCCTCATCATCTTGGCGGTAGTGCTATGAGCAAGAGATCATATACTGCACATTACACATGATAACGCGCTCGACGGCGAAAAACGATGATCTCTGGTTCAACGCCTCGTTGGAAAAAAAGGAAAGTGGTCGACGCTTTCCACTTGGCCGAAAAGCGTTCGGGGTGGATGGTGTTTGGTACGCAGCTCACTCTGATACCCAGCAAGCTGTCCTCATTGATGCTGGAACGCTAGGTTAGGTGAGCTGCTACTACCCTGTTCAGTCAGCAAGCTCAGGATGACGGAGTGGACACGCGCAACGCAAGGGGCAAACGGGAGCAAATGTGATTGGCTGCGCCTTTGGCAAGTTCCGATTCCAAAAACGGCTTAGTATCGGACGTGGGGCATAGTGGGGTTCTGCCTTAGAAACTGCGGCGTTGAATTTGCAGATTGGCATCGATATGAAGGCATATTGAAGAACAAACTGGCGACGCTTTTTACGAATCTCTAACACAACATCGTTTGTGATTATCGATTACTTTCAGCTTTTCCATTCCCAATCATATTTTCTTTGGATATTCCTGTATTGACAGCCATCACGGCAGAAAAGAGTTCCGACTGGATTCGGCAAAGATAATTCACAGCGAAATCACGACCTGCTGCCAGCTGGTGAATCACTATGTTCAATCTCACCTGCGTCGATGGGTTCAGATACCCTGGCCTAGAAGAAGTCTATGTCACGGATCTGATCCCACTCACCCAGGGCCCTGCTACTATATCTTCAGACCAGAAATTATGTCTTTTCAACCCTCTCAGTCTAAGGCCCGGCCCGCTAAAGACCTTGAAGACGAACCATGGCAATCTCACATGTGCAAAGGCTTATGATCTGGGTGGCTCGATCGTGGCTACAGCAGGAGAAGATGGCAGTGTTTCCATGTGGGATTTGAGGCTAGACGAGAAGCAAGCAGAGGTTGCCCGCATGACAGGTGAGTAACAGTGAACAGCCGGAATGGATCCAAGTCACATCTCTGACGCCAATCATAGACAACCAGGTGCCAGTCCTGTCGCTTGCTTGCTCAAGTTCGGGATTCAGCGTGGTGGCAGGAACGGAATTGCGACAAAGCCAGTCTTCCATTCTGATTTGGTAGGTCGTCCTGTCATGACTTTGATCTGTTGTCTGTTGCTCACAAACATAGGGACGTTCGATCAACCCCAACACCGCGCCAAAAGTATCAGGAAGTTCACAGCGATGATATTTGCGAGTTGAACTTCCACCCAAGTGACCCCAATATTCTGCTATCTGGATCTACTGATGGGCTTGTCAACGTATACGACACCCGGATAACAGATGAGGATGAGGTTGTCGTCCAAACATTCAACCATGATGCCTCCATCCACCACGCCGCCTTCATGAACGATACAGACGTCTTTGCTGTGTCGCATGACGAGAGATTCGCGGTATACAGCATGGCCGAAGACCAGGAGAAGGGTTCTGCGCTGAACAGCTTCGGTGATATGCGAGAAGTCCTAGGTTGCCAATACATCGCCAATGTATCTGCCAAGGCCAACGGCGCAGGAGCCGTCATTGGTGCCGGGTCGCATGAGTGAGTAGTAACCAACGACCAAAGACGAAGAAACATTGCTGACTCTTCAACGTAGCCAACAAATGTTCGAGCTCGTGCATTTGACCAAGGGAACAGAATGGACTCTCGACAGGGCAAACAGCGTGGGATTGCCCGGGGCGCACTCTTCCGAGATTGTGCGAAGCTTCTGCTTCTATGACGAGGCCCAGATGGTCTTCAGTGTCGGCGAGGACGGGTATATCAAGTCTTGGAAACCGAGCTCGTAGATGACCCTCCAATAAAATAAACCATAACTCAGCCATACTTGTCGTGCTTGCCCTTGACCTTGAGCACTAAGAGTTGTTCGTGGTAATCGCCCTCGCGTCTAGCTCTCTTCAGTGTGCGGACTTCGTCTTCTTCAAGGCGTCTTCCGACTGCTTCTTCGAGTTCCTTCCGACTGATCTTCTCCTTGGCCTTTTCCTCCTTGGACGCCTTGAGCTTTGGCTTGAATCGTGCCTGCATGCGGATTCGGAACGTCGTGTCGAAACTGATATCGGTCGAGTCGCCTCTGACTTCGGGATCGCCATTGGCCTTGGTGGACTCCTTGACGCTAAGGAACGTCTCGCGCAGTGTCTGCAATTGGAACGTGCCGGGCGTGTCTGCTGTCGGAATGAGGGTCCACGTCTCGAGAGGCGAGACTGCTTCGGAGGTCGCGCTCAGGAAACCGTACTTGTCGCAGCTCAGATATCTGCAAAGCATTAGTATAAAGGTTATATAGCCCTCCGGCGTATACACTGAAAGTTGAACTCACTTTCCATAGCGCCCCTTGAATCTGAAGTTTTCGGTGCCGGCAATCTTGTTCGCGATCCAGACCTGCCGAACATCGTGCGGCTCGGCCGTGGCGGGGTTGCTGTCAATGATATTGGCGATCGCATCGGTAAATACCTTTCCATTCGCATCACATGCTAGACAAGTCGGGGGCTCGGTGGGGAGGACGAACAGCACAGGACCGACGACGTCGCCTAGAGCTTCGGCGGAAACCCAGCTGTCGTCATCGGCAGCTTCTTGCGCCTGGGTTGTGCTGGCGACCTCTTTCGATCCAGACTGGTCGGTAGTCGAGGACTCGCCTTCGGTTCTCTTTCTCTTTTTCGGTTTCTTGTCTCCCTTGAAGGAGAGTGGCTTGACCATGATTGCTTCTGAAGTGTATGTTGTGCTGCAGATGAACAGTCTGCGTGCTGTGATGTTTGAAGCTCAGTGGAAATATTAGCTGTAGCAGGGTAGCTGGACCGGTAGCGTTACCAAGCTTTGGCGGGCAAGTCCCCATTGCGTCGGCGTAGTACGGTATACTCCGTACAATGTACCTCATTACATGTTGCAAAGGCAGGCGGCGCAAATTAAAATATATATAATTCCCATGTTCTTTTTGCATGGCGTCCACTGTGCAGGACTATTTTTCAAAGTCTCCTCCATACAATTCAATGCAGTGCTTTCATTGTGCAAGCATGGTTGCGCTATGGTGGTTATCGAAGAAAAACTACACAGGTTAGTTCACCATGTATTTGGTGAATTTATCCTGAATGACGGATCTCCAATGGGGAAAATAATTTATAAGAAAAGAGGTAGATGACTCGAACTCCAGTTGACAAGACGTTGAACTCGCCGAAGACGCTGGAAGGATCAATGATTTGTGAGGATTTGACATACATGTAACGGTCGGTGCCTTGACTGGCGGTACTGGTCCCTGAGGCGGAATTCACCGGGCGATGTTCAGCAGAATCCCAAAAGCCGACGGTTTCCTATGGCTAGTGCCTCGCGATCACGAGGCTACTTCGTCTAAAGATTCTCTACTCGAAATCGCAAAAAAACCACAAGACTTGATACTTAATTTTCAAATATACTTGTCTGAAAACCAGCACCTTCTATACAGCCACAAAAATGACTGTAGCACAGCCTGTAGTAGTGTCCCTGCGTGATCTGCAGAGTGGTATGTCTCTTATCTTGTGGTAAAGACAAAGAAGATGGACTAACAACCACAATTCTAGGCACTGTTAGTGATGAAACACTCCAGGAAGCTTTTGGGCCCGATTCACTGGGAATACTGGTGGTGAAGGATGTTCCACAAGAGTTTGCAGAGCTACGACACAAATTGCTTTCTTACGCATCGTACATGGGCAATCTCAACGAAGCGGACTTTGGTGAGTCCAAGTATCCGAAGATTGTGAACTACATTGCTGACCGAAAGCAACAGAAAAATTCACCAACGAGGCGGCCAAATACCTGGTCGGGTGGTCAAAGGGTCGGGAGCAGCTCAAGAATGGCGGCGCAGACGATCTCAAGGGCTCATTTTATGCCAACTGCGCCTTTTACGTAGACCCGTCTCGCGAGGCCCCGGAGCCGACCGCGAGGTTCACGCTCGAGGACTTTCCAGAGTATCTGGCGCCCAACTCATGGCCTCCCAAGGAGACGCTGCCCGGCTTCAAACCCTCCATGGAGGCGCTGTGCCGTCTGATTATCGACACGGCCGTCCTCGTCGCGAAAGCTTGTGACAGATTCGCCGAAAAGGAAATCCCAGAGTACCCCAAGTCGTATTTGGAGCACGTTGTCAAGACCTCCTCAACAACCAAAGCGCGTCTGCTGCACTACTATCCGATGACTGCCGAGGTCATGGCGAGAGGCGACCAGGAAGACAACTGGTGCGCAGTCCACAAAGATCACGGATGCCTGACTGGTCTGACGTCGGCCATGTTCATCGATGAGGACAAGGTGAATGCAAAGGTTCCGGAATTTGGCGAAAAGGTTCCAGAAACCCTTTCCACTCTCGAAGAACTGCCTCAGTCGCCCGACCCTCAGGCCGGCCTATGGATCAAGTCAAGAAAGGGCGAGCCCGTGCAGGTCAAGATCCCTAGGGATTGCATTGCTTTCCAGACGGGTGAGGCTCTTGAGAGAATAACTCGAGGGAAGTTCAAGGCGGTTGAGCACTCGGTCCGTGGCGCCTTTGCTCAGGGAGTAGCGAGAAACACTCTAGCAGTTTTCACGCAGCCCAACCTCGAGGAGGAGGTGGACCTAGACCAGCATCTTCTCTTTGGCGAGTTCGCGAGGGGAATCATTGCAAAGAATACGGTATAAGTAGTGATTAAAAAAAAAAGTATCCCAAGAAGAATCGACGTGATACGAGTGTACGTGGTGTTCTTGTATAAAAGTTGTTCATTGGTAATGGCAATTAATCGGCCATGGGATTGGGAACTTTTGATTCGCACCTTCCCCCAATGTCTTTCCGACATTTTCAGCCCAACACCCTTGGGTGGCTCAAATCGACAACGAGTGCGTTCAGAGAATTTTCTAGACCTCTCAAGTGCTTTCTGCCAGTATTTTGTCTTCTCATTCTTTGCGTAAAATGGGCCCGTCGAGGTCTTGAGGTCTTCCATTGTCTCAGAAGGTGGCTCATGACACCCGCCTCCAACCTACCTTCCTCCTTTCCGCGACTACGGTGTCATCGGTCGCAAAAATGCCGGATCTAGACAGCCCGTCGTGACTGCCATGGGCTGTGGTCCTGAGAAAAACAACCATGGAGGACTTTGTAAACAGCGCCTCCGCCAACTGGATGGCGACCTGGAAATAATACACCACTCCACACTACGGACACTCGATACCTCCCTACCGCTTCCATCCAAGATATCCTATGTTTTCTCATTGTGGTCCCTAGTCATCTCTTCTCATCATGGACTCTTCCAGTAGAGCCAGCATCCTTCAAGATCTCGAGCGAGGCAAACATGACCAGTACAGCATAGATCGTACTGTATTTCGAGAAGAGGAATATGACTCAGACTCCATCCCTTCGGTCAGCGACCTACAAAGAACTATATCATCGACCTTGGGCTGGTGGAAAGAAGAGTACATATATTGTGCCGTTTGTCTGGTAGCCGCCGCTGGCCTGATCGCACTTCTATCTCGGTACGATGGAGAGCTCGAGCCTCATTTTGGCGGTGACGATGGCTTGCAGCTCAGTACAGTCATAATTGCCATCATGACAGCATACCGTGTGGCCCTCAGTGCGATCGTGGAAACGGCGCTGAGTCAGGGTGCCTGGATCTGGGTCTCTGCTGCACGGCAAAACCGCAAGAAAAAGACTGAGCCTGCTCGGCTGGAAGACTTCAAGATGTTTGACGAAGCATCCCGGGGGCTGGTGGGCTGCCTGAGTTTGATTTGGCGGCTTCGAGGGACGTAAGTAGGGCATCAACCTCGCAACATATATAACGATGGCTAACATACCCTTCCAGCCATCTTGCTTGCGTTGGCGCCGGAATCATTATCTTGATTCATGGCTTCGAGACATTTTCTCAGCAAATGGTCACCTTTGAAGAAATCCCAACACCACAATTGACCAACACAAGTTCCTTTGCGCCATCACCAGCAAGAAGTGAGACCTGGCATAATGTCATTTTAAAAGGTGTTGGAGGCGGTACGCTCATCCCATACCGCTTCTGTCATATCGTACTGACTCGACATAGACCTTGATCTTGGCCTTTCGACCAAAGCTTCCTTCTACGACGGTATCATGGCTAGCAGTATATCCGACTTGCCCGCCTCTTGTGGCACTGCCAATTGTACCTGGCCAACTTTTCCATCTCTCGCAGTCTGTGGCAATTGCGCCAGTGCTGAACCGCGAAAGGACTGTCCAGACGACCAGCCATGCACGTTTACAATGTCCTCAGGTACATCTGTTACAGCTCCCAGTGGCGGTTCGACTGGATTGCATTTCACAGTCGCGCCGTTGATGAACATGTCTGCAGTGTCAACCCAATCCCAAGCATATATCTCAACATTTGACGTCCTGTCGGTGTCCAAAGGCCGCACGGAAATGACGGCGGAGGCTTGGCAATGTGCCATGTGGTTTTGTTTGAATAGTTACGATGTGTCCGTAACTAATGGACGACAAAACACGACCGCTGTCGGGACCTGGTCTCGAACCGAGTTCTCTGCTGCCACGAGCGCTCATGACGACGAGTTTCACTTTATCGATATACCAGAAAACATGCAAGCCAATGCGCGTACCAGATACAGCGTCCCACTCGAATCCATCGAGGTCTTGCAAGGCTTCATGGCCTCCAAGATGATTGGCAATTATTCCAACATAGACAATTTCCCAGATTACAGCTCCGATTGGATCCAGGCAATGCAGAATTCGACATCTGATATGCCGACCCTGATGTCAAGACTGACTCTGAGCATGACGAATGATATCAGAATGTCGGGTACACTGGATCCGATCAATGGAAATCAATATGAGTATGTCGGCGCAGCATATACCCAGAGGCCCTTCGTTCGAGTCAACTGGTACTGGGTCATCTACCCGGTGGTTCTGATGATTCTCGCATTCCTGTACCTCATCCAAACTGTCTGGAGAACGGCCCGAGATCATGTGTCAGCTTGGAAAGGAGATTCATTGCCAATGCTCTTCGCCCATATCGACAAGGGGATCCATCAAGTTGTTGCCAATGGAATGGATGTGCCTGGGGGGTTGACAGATCGTATTGGCCGGACTCAGATCGAGTTGATTCGGAGGCAGAACGGCAAATGGCTTTTCAAGTTGCCTCAGCGGGCCGTTCGACGCAGAGAAGCGACCGCGACTTCCGAGTGAGAAGATGTTGTTGATTCACTTGGTCAATACTACAAACGTACCGGTGGTTCTTAGTTTTCTCCTTTCCTGCAGACAATTATAAGAAGAAAAGTTGTGTGGACCAATTGTGTCATGGTTGATCTTGTCCAAGTCGATCACTGGCGCAGTGATTCCGCTCTTTCAATGCACGCGACCCCATTTGTACAGTAGCGCTGCAGCTATTTGCATGCAGTCGCCAGGTCACTGCAGTTGTCGCGTCAAAGCGAATGCTGCAAAAGGCGGGAGTCAGGGATCGGCCGGTTGAGCCGAGGCTCGAGTGGATATGGGCTCCGGTTAACCAACTCCGGCAAATGCTCAGCGTGCCATTGTAATGCATGCTTAAGAATGGCCAGCCAGCCATGTCGCCAGCCAACCATCCAACCATTCATGCAGCACAGGGAAACTCGGAGCATTCTTTCTGCAACTCTCTGGTCGTGGTGGTCTTCGCAGATCTGCGTGAAGAGAATACACCCTAACCTGCTAGAAGGGAAATCCATGCCACGAGCGAATCAAAGAAGCGAGCCTGGCTCGCCTGGCTTGTCGTCATGGCGGAAACCTTCCGTGTGTCAAAGCTCTCTGGGCGAGACCGTTGGCAGCTAGTGGCATTTGGCCATGTGGTTTGCGACTCGCAAATTGCGAGTCAGCCAATGGTGGCTTTTGTGATGATCATCAGGCGGATTCGATACGGATTCGATAGTTGCCCCAAAGCAATGGCAAGCCTCGATATATCTCAGATAATCTTGTGTTGCTTGCCTAGAAATCAGTGATGGGCAGGAAGGCGGGATGGCCGGATCACTCGCCTTTCCCACGATCTGGCCGCCTATTGTACTGTGCTCCGCAAAAAGGAAGACGAAAAGGAAGACCCCCCGAACTTCGAACAGTTGCCACATCATGATCGCATCACTTGAGGCCGTGTACGGACGCTACCGCGATCCCAGCATCAGACCCCCGTACCCCGCAAAGCATGTGGAATACCTCTATCTACTATCGGTAGGTAGGCTTGGTAGGCTGGCTGGTAGGCATGTAAGTACACGCTGTCAACTCCACCAAACAAGTGTGCGTTGTAGCCAGCAAGGTGGGCGGGCTCGGCGGGCAGTCCTCTAGCCCGATGTATCGTCAAATGCCAGACTGGATTGATCCATCCCACCACCGGGCAAAGTCGGTGCCTCCCAGAGCTCTTTCAGTAAGAACTAGCCATCCAGCGAGGCACCAGAACAAGGCGAGAGCCATGGACGTTTCAGGCAAACTGTCGATTTCCCCATGCGCGCTACTCGCCCTAGACTGAGCAGCGGCGTGTGGAGCAGCCTCAAGGCCAAGGTGCCGCAATCTCCAGACCCCGGATTGTCCCCATATTCAGACTACCTAGCTTGGGATACAATTCCGCGATGGAGTACGGAGCAGGCGGAGCACACCCCACAAACCCCACGGTCTTTCTCCAATTCGCATTCCTGCTTGTCTCGTCTCGTCTTATCACAAACAATTCGTCGTCTTCTTGTTGCTTCTCTGATCTTGCCTGCGTCGTGTACCTTGTCCTTGTTCCTGACACTGCTGTTTGCCAACACCGACCATGTCTTCCACATCAGAACCTTCGCAACCAGTCGAGCCAAAGACGAAACCCGCTGGCAAGGTCCGCAAGAGAGCCCCCAAGGCATGTCTGTCGTGTCGGGCGAGGAAAGTGAGGTGTGATGTCTCCCAGAGGGGACGGCCATGCATGAACTGCTATCTCGACAGCGAGACTTGTGTGGTCACTGGCAGGGCCTCCAGATTGTAAGTTGCCGCATCAACGGTATCCCTTTACTATCCTCAAGTCTGATTGAAAGACGTAGCAGGAGGTCAGAACGTCCCGGAGAAAATGTTCAAGCTTCCTATCCACCGTATGACACGGATCAAAGCAATCGATCCAAGACGGCAGAAGACCTTGTGAGATCGAGGAATAATGGCGAGCCCGCGTCGCCGCCAGCGAGCCAAGATGGCACCACGCAACCAGATGGCCACCGAGATTCTTGTGGTGGGCATAGCCATGATGACGGATCGGAGGAACAGTTCAGAACCCTGGTGCCTCCTGTCGTGACCATCGGAACACCACAGGCCGTGACGCAACATCCTTTTACCATGCCGAATGCCCCCAGTAAGTTGATACGCTCATGCAACGAGGTTCCAGGCTGACCGCCCAGTCCAAAACCCAATCGTCACAGGGCCCGATATGGCCTCGTTCCTTGCCGCTGATGCGCCACTGTGGGTGGGAGATCAACGGGTACAGGCCAACGTGGACATCACGTATTCCTATTATTCGTTCCTCCGAATCAACAACCTTCCCAACATCATGCCGCAGGATGTCAACTATCTGGAAGCTCAAGGATGCTTCCGCATACCTACCCGCGAGATATTGAACGAGTTTGTACAACAGTACTTTCTGCACATACACCCGGTCCTGCCAATGCTCAACGAAGGTGACTTCTGGACCATGTATGGCGATGCGGGTCACGGTGGAACAGGAGAGAAGATGTCCTTGCTCGTGTTCCAGTCAATGCTCTTTTCGTCGGCAAACTTTGTGCCCAAGTCGTGTATCAAGGCTCTGGGATTCCCAAGCATTCGAGCCGCCAGAGCGACACTATACCGGCGCTGCAAATTGCTGTACGAGTTCGATACAGAGACGTCAATGGTGTACATGTCACAAGCAGCCCTCTTGCTCTCGCATTGGTCGCCAAACTTTACACATGCATTCCGAAAAGCCAATTCCATGTGGCTCGGAATTGCCATTCAGAATGCCCAGAGCGCCGAGGCACATCACTACTCGGCAATGCCGACTATCTCCGCCAACGATAATCCACTTGAGAACAAGAAGCAGAACGTGCTAAAACGGCTTTGGTGGTGTTGCATCATTCGAGACAGGATATTGCCGCTTGGCCTTCGACGAAGTCTCAAGATCACGAGATCACACTTTGACTTTGATGTCCACTCAGGCCTCGGATATACGGACCTTGCCGACGAGATCGAGCGGTCCAGAGTGTACAGCCCGGGTACGAAACGTTGTCTGATTGAGATTTTCGTCCAACTGGTCGAGCTGTGCACAATTCTCACCGATCTCATTACGCTGGTGTTCCCGCTCGATGACTCTCCAGGCTGGGGCAAGCGAGGCGTCCCTGGGGATGACGACAAAGTCAAGGAGAGCAAGAGCGCCTTGCGGAGATGGTACAAGGGAGCAACGCTCAGGTTCCCCATGTTTGGTGGCGATGCAGTGCCTCGGACCAAGGTGGTAGGAGGCAAGGACTGCCAACACGATTCTGTGATATTATTCACGAATCTCATGTACATGTACTACCAGTGAGTTGACTGTTGGATTGAACCATGACACAGCAAATACTGACAATTCTCTAGTTCTGCCAGGGCAGTTCTTAGTCACCACGAACTGCTGCAAACCGCAGTGGCAGCTGCGACGCCAAACCTTACAGCCAGTCTGAAGGAGTTCTCCAACATATACGAGAATCGCCACGAACTACAAGACGCCGCTGCCGGTGTTACCGAGTGCCTCAAGGAGCTGATCCAGTTGCGTCTTGCACGATGGCTACCCATCAGCGCCGTCGCATGTACTGCTCTGCCACTGGTCCTCCACATCATCGATGTCAAGCTGTCGTCCTACAACAAGAACAACGCCCCGTTCGGATCGAACCCTCAAGAGGTGGTCAAACAGCACCGACTGAACATCCTAATCGAGGCGATGAAGACGTACCAGCCGCAGTACGACGGTGTCGACTACGTCAGCGAGACCATTCGCCACATTGTGACCCTTGCGCAACTCGACACACCTGCGGCTCCATCTTCTGCCAACCACATCAATGACTGGCAGGATATCTTGGCATCGCAGCCCGGCAGCTATCTCCGTCTAGCCATGACAATGGATTTGAGTTTGAGCAAAGGCAGGCTTCCCGAGGAGTCAGACTTCCCGGCTAGCCTCCGGGGGCTGTTTACGGCAGGCTACAGCTCCATCAAAGCACTGATGGATGCGGGCAAGCCTACGCAAGCACAATTACCTCAGAGCACTGCACTGCCAGCGGAGCAATTATTCGCCAGCATGCTCGCGGTTCCTGGGACCATTCACTCGCTCTCGTCAGACGCCGACACGGACTCGCCACGGTCCCCTCTGGAACGCAGCGCGATCGCCAGGGCGGCGGCCGGTGCCAGCAGCGAGTTCGCGCCACACGTGGGACGGGACGAGGACATATCCATGGTGGAGCACGGCTTCGTCGACGCGGCCCTGGGACTGGACGGCCTGGGCAGCGAGGTTCTTAACGACTACTCGATGCAGAACGACTCGCCGCAGAGCTCGAGCAGCTACACGGACGCCACGGGCAACGACGACGAGGCCAACATGACGGATTGGATCGACCAGGCTTGGGGGCACGACCTCCACCTGGGCAGGACGGATACCGGGGACCAGGAAACGGCGCAGGCGTTGCTCGATGCGCTCAGAGGCGGCGAGGGCGCCGGAGTTCAAGTGTAATGTTTTGATATGTGGTCATGTATTACGGGTTCAAAAGCGAAGCGATGAATTGATTCATTTTAGATTCACAAACTTTTTTTATTGCCACGTTTGTGGACCAGATAAGGACCTACCCGTGCTTGATTGATTCTCATTTGGCGAGCCTGTGGTGAAGAGGGTGATATTCAGGACTACGTGGATTGGCTACATGCAACTCTCTTTCTTGAAATCTTGTCGGACAATCATTCCCATCTTTGACAGCGAATGCAACCTACCTATCCACATGATGATCTATCATCAAGTCACCCCTGATCTAAAGTTTAAACTATCATGATCATTCTGTCAGACGTCAATTCATCTGACAAGTTACAACGCCATACCATACTGAGTCGATCCTCACTTGAACTGACTTGACCACGAATTATTGCATGACCATACAAAGGCCAGCGTGTTCCTAAAGTTTCGAAGCACCTGGATCTCGGGCTGAACTGGCGACTGCCGGCTGCTGCTTCAACCCACACCGCCAAGACGTTCAGCCGCAGATGACTAGAGCGCCGCTGATCTCTGGCATAACCAATGAAAAGCCGACTAGCTTTGAATAAAGGGAATCTTCTGGGGAAAAGTACGCCGCTCCAAAAGGGGGCGATCAAGCGTGGTAATGCTGACCTAGTCTTTTTGACCGCCCGTTTCTTTTGATTTGGGAGCGTTCCTAGCCCTCAACTTGGAAGCCTTCACTACACCATAGACTTGAGCTACCGAATAGTCGGGATCTCCAGCGCTAAATTGAAAGTCTGGGGTAGCAGCAGACTAATGACTGCTGTCATGAAAGATCACCAAAAGCCTTCATGTCACTCTTGTCAGCTAGGGGCAAATTGTGTCAAGCATTGGGGGCTACAGGGCGACTTATCTGAGCTTGGGACGGGTACAGGTCTCTCGACGAGACTTGGCACATGTCCCGAGCTGAAAAAACATATTGGACTTTTCGTATTTGACTTGGTCTACAACCAGGATCTTTCTAATCTACTATCTGCCAGCTCAGCCAGCCCTACCAGGAGTCTAGAACTAATCTCGATGGAGGCACCTCGTGCTCCCATTCATTTTTCTTTGGCGTGTTTCTACTCTTTTTCGGCTTGCTCTAGTTCAGTTTAGCATATAGTATACACCAAAAGATCACTCCCATCAGACCATGACCCTACGCAGCGGACGAGACACTAAGAAGCTGGCGACGTCCTCCACTTCCCCAGGTGGCGTCGCCGGCGGCCACGTGGACTACGCCGTCAAGTACACCCTGACCGACGCAGAGGTCGAGGCGCTCTGCGCGCGCCTGCTCGCCGAGCGGCCCCCTCGCGTCCCCGACGCGCTAGTCGTGTACCGGCTCGAGGGCACCGGCGAGCTGTCGAACCTCGGCCGCCACGTGGAGCGCGAGGTGTTCGAGGAGCGCTTCGGCAACACGGACGCCGACATGCGCCGCGTGTACGGCGCGTACGAGGCCGCGAGCGACTTCTTCGTCGTCGTGGACCGCCCCGCCGGCCGCCTCGCCGGCACCATGCGCAACATCCGCAACTCGGCCGCGGGCCTGCTGGCGCTCCGGGACGCCGGGCTCTCGGCCGACGCGTTCCGGGCGGCGTACGGGCTCGAGGGAGATCTGAACGCCGTCTGGGACGTCGGCACCCTCGCCATCCCCGCCGCGTACCGCGACCGCGGCGAGCACCACATCGTCGCCATGCTGTACCGGGGCGCGCACCTGCGCGGCGCGCTCGAGGGCATGACGCACTACGTCGCCCTGGTCGACCGGCACCTGTACCGGACGTTCCGGACCATGGGTTTCGCGTTCTACCCCATGGCCGGGCTGGCCCCGTTCGCGTACGAGGGCTCCGACAGCGTCCAGCCCGTGTGCGGCGTCGCCTGGGACTTTTTCGCGTCCGTCGCAGCGAGGGCGCGGGGCGCGAGCCCGGAGCTCAAACCGTTTCTGGAATACTTTGAGAGGAGGTTTGTGCACGGCTGCGATGTCGATCACCGGCTCATGTTTGAGTATGCCATGTGGCCCGGTGGCACGTCGCCGCTGGACACGGCAAAGGATCGCGGGCGTGGTGGGCGGGCGTTGTTATGACCTCGGTATGGAAATTTGCATTCGAAAAGTTGAAGCGATGTTGGACTGGCCCCTTTGTGGTCCCAGAGGGAGATGTGTAAGAATATAACGGGCGGGTAATTTTGGGCTTTTTATAATCGACGGTGTTTGGATCAGGTCTATGGGTTCCTTCTCCGAGGTCACGGCGTATTTCATCAGGTATTTACAATCCGTGGATTTCAGTACATAGGCAGAGGGATTGTTGTAGTTTTACAAGTCAGCACACTCAATGCCTTTTAATTATATGTCTATTCTACAAATCACTCTGTATTCTTAATTTTCTAATACTGTTGGCTTGTGGTGAGACAGACCTAGGAACGACCTCACGCATGACAATCTGACAATCAGCGGCATCTCCGCAGCACAAATACTCTTCAACTGGCAATCAGAATTACTCCCGACCGTGTAATTGCCGCTGGCCACGGATGAAGCCGTTTTGCGGATGCAGTTCTGTGCGCCAAGCACCCGTATATGATGCAGCCAACCGAGAGCAGTGTTTCACCAATGGGATATCTTACGATCTTCACTGCCAGGCTCCATATTGAATGCTCAAGTGCTCAAGCATATTAAAAAGAGCAGGTCTTTGCGATACTGCCCAGCGACTGCCCACTTTTAGGTTCGACATCTGCCGTATGATGAGTGTTGCCATATGTGTTTTGTGCCCATAACATTCCGTCGTGATTGGCCTTTCTAATCGATGCTGGACCGATGGACAGTAGCTCCACTGGCGGTTGAGCGCTCGATGTCACACAAGAACCCTTGTTCACAGCGGCACTGCATTAACGCCCTGCAACTGTCGTATAACGCTCTATGGCCAAGGAAAGATCTCCGCAGCCGGTGTTGAAGAACTCGAGAAAGGGAATGCGATATAAATATATGTAAAATGGACGGTGCTGACTTCTCTTATGATGATGTCTCTGTGTCACAAGACCTTGGAATGCAGTGCACATGAATACCCTATCTTGATATGGCTCTAGAAATATTTGCTGAATGGCCCAGGTCATACACTGTCTTATTTTTCGGACTGCTCGTAGGCTGGTACCTTACATCTGCCACCGTCACTTGGTATCGACTTCGACACATTCCAGGGCCGTTCCTCGCGAGATTCTCATACCACTGGCTGGCAAAGGTCGCGCGAAGCACGAGGCAACACCAGATATACCGAGACCTATGTAATCAATACGGGCCGCTGGTTAGGGTCGGGCCCAATGAGCTGACGACAGACGACCCCGAGGTCCTCCGGAAGATGGCCAGCGTCCGCAGCGAGTACGGCCGAGACGCTTGGTACAAGGGCGGCCGGGCGAACCCGCACCACGACAACGTCTTCACCCTCCTGGACCAGACGGCCCACCGGGAGCGCAAGGCCAAGATCGTGGGCGGCTTCGCGGGCCGCGAGGCGCCGCTGATCGAGACGGGCGTCGACGAGCAGGTGCTATCCCTGGTCAGGGTGATCCGCGACAACTACATCTGGAGCCGCGGGCGGGACCAGGGCAAGGTGCTCGACCTCTCCCCGCTCACGAGCTACTTCACCATGGACGCCATCTCCAAGGTCGCGTTCGGCCAGGAGTTTGGGTTCCTCGCGGCCAACGACGATCTGTACGGCTTCCTGGGCGAGGTCCGAGACAACTGGCCCCGCCTGGCCATGGCCGTGGATGTGCCTTACTTCCGGGATTTCGTCTTTTCGTCGGCGTTTCTGAACTGGTTCGGCGCAAAGGAGACCGACAAAAAGGGCATGGGCAGGTGCATGAAGTCAGTCGAATCGCGATGCCTTCTGGAGAGACTTCAATTGACTGACCTGTACGACTCCTTAGGGTTGCAAAAGAACGAGTCGAGGAGCGCTTTGCTGCTGATGCCAAAAATGAGCGAGATCTGTTGGTAAGTACTTTCGCAAATGGCCATTCCCTAGGAACCGCAAATACTGATTGTCCTTCCAGGGGTACTGGATCCGCAATGGCATGACCATGACGGAATGCGAGGTCGATGGGCTCTTCTTTATTATTGCTGGGTCTGACACGACGGCATCTGTCATTCGCATCACCATGCTTTATCTCATGACCTGTCCGCAAGTATATCGCAAGCTCAAGGACGAGATTGCGGCGGCAATCAGAGACGGCAAGGCATCCTTTCCGATTCAACAGGACGAAGCCAAGAAGCTTCCATATCTCCAGGTCGGTGGTCGTGAGATTTACTTGGACGAATACATGTAACTTGCTGACACAAAATCTCCAGGCCGTCGTGTACGAAGGCCTTCGACAGCGGCCGCCCGCGCCGGGCCTGTATCCCAAGGCTGTACCGCCAGAGGGAGATACGATCCACGGCAAGTTTATCCCGGACGGGACCGCCATCGGCATGAACACGTCGTCGCTGTTCGCGTCCAAGAAGCACTTCGGTGTCGACGCCGACGTCTTCCGCCCCGAGAGGTTCACCGAGGCGAGTGAAGACGACCGCCAGGAGATGGAACGACTTGTGGAACTCTGCTTTGGCCACGGCCGCTACATGTGTGCTGGAAAGCCAGTCGCCTTTATGGAGTTGAACAAGGTGTTCTTTGAGGTAAGTGCAGTCATCTGGCATTGGGACTACGCGGTGTTGTATCGTTTGCTAAGGGTCTGCAGCTTCTGCGTGCATTTGATTTCCAGCTCATCAATCCGACGAACCCTTGGAAGTCGAGGAGTTACAGTGTGTTCGTGGAAGAGAATATGTGGGTAAAGGTGACGGAGAGCGAGGTGGCAGCGTGAAGCACGAGCGTTGTTCATTTCCCCGTACATCAAAGTTCGAGAAACGACCTGATTACTGATGCATGTTTTCTTCATGTTACGCCGAGATGCTTAATTTTGCAAATGATGAATGGATATTTTGGATCGGAGCGCAATCTATCATTTTGTATGAGGGTACATATAGCTATTAAAAATAATAATCAAAAGTCGAACTTGACGTTCGTGCCCAGCCGCCAAGGTAACCACGATATCAACCACAAGAAGAACCTGGCACGAAAAGGAATATCCGGATGATAGTTCTCACTCATCGTCTCCGTACGTTGTTCTTTGGCGACGCGGAAGCCCCGACAGCCATCTTGTCGCACGGCGTTGGCGATAGTCTCGGGGTCGTCCACGGCCCAATACATCTCGGCCATTTGCATTGTCGGATTTCCCTCTTGCTTGGCGACCATCCAATACCCGGCCAAATCACACAGTATCTGCCCGCCTACTCCTTCAAAGTTCTTGACAAGTCTCTTGAACGCCGACAGGCCGTCTTCCGGCGTGAGATACATCACAAGACCTTCAGCAATGATCAGAGTAGGGCGGTCGTTCGGTATCGACTCCAGCCAGTCCTGCGACAGTACGTCTGCCGGTCTGAGCTCGTAGTCGCCCTCTGGCTCGGGAAGCTCCAGACTTCTCCTCATCTCGACGACATCCGGCAGGTCGAGGTCAATCCACCTTATGCGCTTCCCCACCCCCGTCCAGATCGGGGCCAGCCGCAGACATCTGCTGTCGAGGCCGCTAGCGACGTGCAGCACCGTCGCCTCGTCGTGCTTCTCGAGGAACTCGGCAGCCCACACGTCTAGCAGGCGCGTGCGCGTCACCAGAACCCTCTGCATCAGCGCATGTCCCGTGGCGCGCTTCCAGTCGTAGCTGGCGTCGATGCGCGACAGTGTTTGCTCCGAATATTTATCGTTTAGGACAGGCTGGGGCGAGGCTGCGTCCAGAGCTTTGGCTATCAGCGGGATGAGTGTCGTCTCCTGGACGCCTTGCAGCTTCATGTCAACGCCCTGATTCGGTAGCTGTGCCATTGTGGACGATAAGGATGAGAAGTAGGGTGGCCGTAATTGATGCTGTAGGAAGAGGAGACAATGAAAGTCCTGATCATAAGAAAAGTATTTGCGTTGCAACTAGCATGATCTAATGCTTAAGCGATCGCTGAGCAATAAATAAACCATTGTAAAATAGCGAAGGTTGCCTTTTATTCTCATCTCGTTGGATGCAATTAGAAATATCGGCGAGGTGTCATCGGCGTACGTGACACAGTGTGTTGCATCCTAATAATCGGCGAGCCGAATTCGTGCATCGCTTGTAGCACAAAGCGGCCGCGTCTTACATTCCCAGGACCAGGATATAGGGGAACGCAGTGCAATTCATCGACCGATCTGATCAGCCAAATCACGTATGAAGGCCTCCAGAGAGCTCCTTCTGCCCCGAAATATTTATCATAAATGCCTATTTGTTACAACAGAGCTCTTCAGGCGTCTCCTAAATTGACCGACGGGCACACCCTATCGTGGGGGAGAAACACCAGAAATATCCTGCAAGAGTTTAATCAAGTGGTCTTGTTTCTTCTCATCCGAGGCGTCCGATTTGCAGCTCTTCTCCCGTTTTTGATACCAGTGCTTGCCCGTCTGGCCCTCGGCCGCGCCTTTGCCCTCGGCCAGCATGACATATGTGTCGACGGCGGCATCAATGTCGTCGGGAGCTCCGGATCCGCCCATCTTGGTGGGCACCCAGCCCGGGTCCATCGAGTTCGATGCCACGCCGGCGCCGAACTTCTTGGCGAACCAGAAGGCCAGCATGATGTTGTGGAGCTTGCTATCGCTGTATCTGCACTGCTCAATGTTGCTCAGAGAGCCGTCGCCGCCTTGATGCATCGAGCTATGATGTACGTGTCAATGGCTAGCTCTGTACAATAATGGCAGTAAGGACTATCACTGCAAAAGCTTACCTGCTGAGAAATACATATCTCTTGGGCGGCGGCTCGACAAGACAAGTCAGCAGGTACGGAGCCATGGTATTGATATTAAACAGTGCGCTCCGGCCGCCGCCCGACATGATGCCAGCATTGTGGATGATGGCGTCCCAGGGACCCTCCTCGTTGAGCTTCTGGGCCAGCGACTTCGTCTCTGATGCCGAGGACAGGTCGCCGACGAGGCAGCCGGTGGCTTGCGGACACCCGCGGCGGGCATCGTCGGCCCTCTTGGCGTTCCGGGCGTGCAGGTACACCTGGTGTCCGCGGCTCGCCAGGGCCTGTGCGGACAGCAGGCCAAGCCCGTCTGATGAACCCGTGATGAATATTTTTGACATTTTTTATTTACGGCAAATATTACAAGTTTTGCTAAAGAAAATCTGGCTCAGCCTTTCTGCCAATATTTAACGAAAATCCCACCCTGATGTTCTTGTGGAAGGTTTCGGAGTTAACTTTTATGTAAAACCCGAAATCTACGACTCGGACTGACGTCACTCACTCCTAGAATATAGCACCGCACCAATACCAGCCTGTGCCGAATGTCTCATCGTATACTCTGTATAACCATGGCCATTTAAGACAAATTTCCGTCTTGCTAATGTGTTTGGGCGAATTGCGCATTTCTGCATCTGCAGGACTGATTCCTGCTGATATGTAATCTGTAAGATGGATGCATGCATGCCCTCCAAGGCCCAGGGTCTTCCAACATGGACAGCCCACGGCAGCCGAAAATGCCATGCAAGCCTAAGGGATCAGCGAGGCGCCCGAACATCTCCAAATAACAGACGAGCATAACGAGCTAATACGCCTTTTGCCTTTCGCTACGATGCATCTTCAGCCCCCCGCCCTCTCCATGATATGACCCCGACCGAGATCCTTGTAGTGGCTCCTTTGCGGGGAAAAGACCTCGGTTTGGGGATTCTGGAAGCCGGGGTGTGGCGCACAGATGAGATTATGCAGGAGAAGTTGCTTTTCTAGACTTTTTTTGTTCAATCGTTCGATAAGTCGGTGTTTAAGGTTCTTTCTTTGCCAAATCTTTAGCCGCCTATTGAAAAAAAAATATTTCCCCAAATAATCAAGAACAGAGTTGTGGCCAGTATGGCATGTGAGTTGCTCAAAATGGTAGACATTTTGAACTTGTAAGAACTCTAACACGTTTCACAGTGTCGGTCGTGGGAGCAGCTGCGGGTGCTGCCGCCGTCGCCTCTTACCTGGACGCAAAGTATCACATCCGCCACGATGTTCGTACGGGCAGCAACAGCGCCGCAATGGACAGGACGATGCAGTTCATTGGCGAGAGGGCGGCGCAGGACAAAATGACCATCTACAGTTACTTTGAGGATCGCGTGGGCACGCCCGAAGGCGATTACACGTTCCTCATATTCGAAGGCAAGGAGTGGACGTACACCGAGTTCTACCACGCCGTCCAGCCCATCGGTAACTGGCTCCTGAAGGACCTGGGCGTCAAGAAGGGCGAGATGGTCGCCCTCGACGGGCCGAATTCTCCCGAGTGGCTCATGCTCTGGCTGGCGATAGAGGGGATCGGGGCGACGTCTGCCTTTGTCAATTGCAATCTCACGGCGCTGTCGCTGAAGCATTCCGTCGAGCTCGGCAAGCCAAGATACCTCCTGGCCGACACCAGTATCAACCATCTCGTGTCCCCAATCGAGGCCGAGCTAGAGGCTTCTGGCATCAAGACCTTCTATTATAGCCCAGAATTTCTCCAGTCTTTCAAAGACACCCAACATCTGCCTAAAGAGTTGCGCCAGAATATCAACCCGCTGGATGTCTCCTGTCTGATTTATACATCGGGCACTACGGGGCTGCCAAAGGGTACCATCATCAACAGAGCCCGGGAGATCCGCCTTACCGCCCAAGGCCGAGACAGTACCTTGGTCCTCAAGCCCGGCGACAGGATGTACACCTGCCTGCCCATGTTCCACGGCGCCGGCCACGGGCTCTGCGTGGCACCCTGCATCGGCGTCGGCGCCACGGTGGTCCTGTCGCGCAAGTTCTCGCACAAGACGTTCTGGCCCGAGGTGCACAGCTCCCGGGCCAACATTGTCCAGTACGTCGGCGAGCTGTGCCGGTACCTGGTGAACGCGGCGCCGACGCCGCTGGACCGCGGCCACAACGTGCAGATTGCGTGGGGCAACGGCATGCGTCCCGACGTGTGGGAGACGTTCCGCGAGCGGTTCGGCATCGAGTGCATCAACGAGCTGTACGCGGGCACCGACTCGATGGGCTTCTCCAACGTCCAGAACCGGGGCGACTTCTCGCGGAGCACCATCGGCGTGCGCGGCAGACTGTGGCACTGGTGGAACGGCGACAAGGAGAAGAGGGTCCTGGTCGACCCCGACACCCAGGAGATCCTGCGCGGCGGCGACGGGTTCGCCGTCGTGGCCAAGGCGGGCGAGGCCGGCGAGATGATACACCAGCTGGATGCGCAAAACCCAGACATGGGATCGCCGACCTATTTCGACAACCACGGGGCCTCGGTCAAGCGCCGCGTGGCGGACGTGTTCAAGAAGGGCGACTTGTGGTTTCGGTCCGGGGATCTCATGCGCCTCGACGCCGACGGCAGACTCTACTTCGTGGACCGCCTGGGCGACACGTACAGGTGGAAGTCGGAAAACGTGTCGACCAACGAGGTCAGCGACGTGGTCGGCGAGTTTGCCCAGGTCGCCGAGACCAACGTCTACGGCGTCCTGGTGCCCAAGACCGACGGGCGGGCAGGTTGTGCGGCCTTGGTGGCGCGGGAAGGGCTTGCAGAGCTCGATTTTGCCGCGCTGGCCGAGCACTGCCTGGCTCGGCTGCCGCGGTACGCCGTCCCGATATTTCTGAGGGTATGTCGGCAGCTCGAGTATACTGGGACCATGAAGATGCAAAAAGGTCGCCTGAGGTCGGAAGGTGTCGATTTGGATGTCATTGAGAAGGCTGCGCAGGAGAAGAATGAGGCGGTCGACGCACTGTATTGGTTGCCACCCAACGAAAAAGTATATGTCCCGTTTAGGAGGAAGGATTTGGAGCAATTGCGTGGCGGAACTGTGAGGTTGTAGTATTTAGTTCAAAGATCCGTCTCATTGAACGATGGCTCCGATGTATATTGAAGAAATTGATACCTACGCTGACATTGTGCACGTATCTCCTATGATCGTACCTTAAGCGAAGCCAAGGAGTTGTAGACTGAATGTTTCCCCAACATGCGATGCGCTTCTCGTCCCGTCAGGGCTCATTCCAGGGCGGAAGAGGAATCGCGACTGTGTGGCACTGTGAGACATGCTTTATACTCGAATGATCGAGACAACTGCACACCTTTGTTGAGACTCATGGATCTGGAATCCATAGAATCACCTTCAAACAGTTTATTTGCGTCTCATTCCATCTTTTTCCTTCTCTGCACAAAGTCTTTATTCATTTAGAGCAGTGGCTGATATAATCGTAACCTTAAGCCCTCAACAGTCCTCAAAACCTAAATCCAAAGCCACTCGGTGCACTCAACTACCAAATCACCTTCAAAATAGAATTGCATGCATATGTATTTTAATCGGACGTTCAATTCTTCCGTCCTGTGCACCGCCTTTTCCTTCTCCTCTCTTTCTCTTCCTTTCTCACTTTCCTTACCGCAGACGTACGTCTTACGCAAAGACAACACTGTAACAAAATCAAATCCACTGAACCAATCATCCAACTCGCACAAAATCCATTCTTAGTCGACAAGAAGCCCCTCACAATGGATAACAACTTCGAGAACGTGGATCTGGACTCGGACATCGTCCAGTCCGATTGGGATTCGTGCGGGAGCAACAAGTCAGACGACGAGTGGGAGTATGTCGACGACAAGCGCGTCGATACCGCCAGAGAACGCGAGGGCGCAACTCGGACTTTCCCCATCAGCTTGAAGAACGATCCGTCGGAACTTGGAAATCCTTCTCCATATTACTCCGGCCATGAGAACGATTTGTTGACACAGGACCATTTCTTCGATGGGGCAATCCCCCAGCATCAGGGCTGGAATTCTACTGAGCAGGGGCACTCAACGACGAATCAACAAGCTTTTACCGAGATGTTGGAAAGTTATGAATACGACCAGTCTCTGCTCCCCGAAGTGCAGCCCTATGATGCACCGAGATCTTGTACTCGAAGCGAAATGCCGGCGAAGGGCCCCCAACCTACGAATCACTCTGCTGAACGGGAGCCCTCATCGCAGCCCGGTGAGAGTATCGGTGAATGGTGGTATCAAACCCTCCAAAATACAAGTGCTTCGGGCGTGCAGTACAGGTCTTCGCTTCCTTCAGCAAGCCATCAGTATCCATCGGAAGAGCCTTTGATAGAGCTCCGAGCCACGGCCAATATCCCTGACAGGTATCGGAATCCGCCAAACCGTGACGGGTTCGACCAATGGTTCGAGGAGAAGTTTGGCTCATCTACGCGATGGGGACATCTCCCCCCTCAGAGTTATGGTCCACCTCCTCCAACGCCACGTCTACGGAATGTGTTACCCGTACATGCACGCCTCCCGCCAAGCTCTGACTATCCACCCAAGACGTCGGCGCCGAGTCGTCCTCGACAAACAGACGAGGGGTACGCCAGCGGCAAGGAGAATGTGCCACCCAAGGGGAGCGAACCGTCGAGAGGGCGGCCGGCAACGCGCAGGGGACATCGGTCGGAATACCTCGATAGGGAGCCGTCGCGAGAGAGTCGACCCCATGGCGGCTTATCGGTTCAAGAGCTCATCTTGCCCTACAGGACGCGAGAGCTCATGGACACTTTGCCCGAAGCACCCACGACAGAAGCGGAGATTCCACGACCATCAGACGAGCCGAGAGAACAGAACGTACCGCCAACACCACGTCTCGCCCCTGCCAGACCCTACACACCCCCGGGCCAAGACTTCTTAACGTCGCCCGACGTCTCCGCGGGCGACGAGATTTCCCATACTCCTGCCCCCATCGACTTCTCCAACACTCCCGCCGACTTCCAGCGCTGGGTAGAAGAGCGAGACCGAGAGCGCAACCGGGTGCTCCGGCGACGGATCAAGAAGCGGTATCCCCGCCCCCAGCTGCCGTCCACGGCTGTCGACACGACGTCGGCTTCCGGCACCGGCGAGTCGCGTCGGTCTGCTATTTCGAGCAATACCGTGCAGGCCGAGAATCGTCTGGCGTACCTGCCCCGGAAGCCTTTCTCCTACCAGAGGATGACGTGAATTGTTGGAAGCGTCTGCGTCGAGGTACCATGACTGCTGTTTCTGCCACATTTTCCCTGGGTGGATATAGTATCATTTTTTCTTTTATCTTCTTGAAAGACAATGCGATTTCTATCTCACGATGGACGTATGCGGCAATATCGTTTGGCACGGGTTGGCGTTTTCGACGTACAAAGTCTTGGATCTGGAGATCGGCGTCCGTGTTGTGCCTAGGAAACCGGACAATGCGGAATAAAATAAGAAAACAAATGTAGCCATCTGACCTAGATCTACGATATAGTGTGTTATTTTGTCTTAACTGCCGTGCGACACCAGCCAGACTTTGCCACCATCGCAACCCCGGCCTATCTATCATGCAGTTGTCGGATACGATCCCAACCCCCGCTCCGTACCTCTCCGCTCAGTCTAGATAGATGCACACTATCAAATTATAGCACTTCGCTTCCTTGACTTTATCTCAATCCACAATTCTACTGTACTCGTTTCTGTCCGTTTCTTTGATCGAACTCGCTGTTCGTTGACTCTCTCATCCTGTTGCGTGTTTTCTACTCGGCGATGCGTGTACTCAATCGTCTGTCGGGGCTCTTGTTCTCAGCAGCCATGGCCAGCTCTTATACAACGGAACACTACTCCTATGGTCCGAATGTCTTGCAGAGTTATGACGTTCATCTTCTCGGCGGCAATGGAAACAACTGTCATCACCATGCCGGAAAGCCTTGGCTCGTGTACATCCACGGTGGCTACTTTCGTGACCTGACCGTCAACTCGACGTCTGTCGAGCCAGCCCTCAAAGTCTTGGAGAGTCGCAACACCACCAACCTGACCACCACCATTGACCAGATCGCGGGCATCGCGTCGCTCAATTACCGGCTGACCGCACTCCCTGGCGTGCAGGACCCTGCGACGACGCCTCCAAACGAGATTGAGAACGTCAGCTGGCCGGATCACCTCAACGATGTCGTCGCAGGCCTGAAAGATCTCAACCGGCACCACCGCATCGACGGCAACTATATCATTTCGGGCCACTCGGTCGGCGCGCAGATGGCGTTCCTCGCGGCGCTGCGAACCCTCAACGACACGGCCATCCCCAAACCGGTCGCGGTGCTGGGCGTCAGCGGCATCTACGACTTTCCGCAGATCCTGCGCACCAATCCCGACTACGCCAACCTGACCTTCAACGCCATCAAGGACCCGGCGCTGCTGGGCTCCGCCAGCCCGGCGGAGTATCCCGCGTCCCTGTACGCCCAGCTGCAGCTGCGCGCGGTCGCCCTGGCGCACAGCCACGACGACGGGCTGGTGCCCTGGGACCAGGTCGAGACCATGTACGCGGTCATCGAGGACGTCGCGGACAAGGAGGCGGCCATCGTGACGCTGCAGGGCGCTCACAATAGCATTTGGGGCGGTGGTGTTCAGCTGGCTAAGGCGTTCGCCGGTGCGCTAGCGCTGCTGGATTAGTTCGTGAAAGTGCCGATTGACCATTTTGGACATTGTACGGCAGCATGTTTGCGAGGACATCTCTGATGATACTCAGGTATCATTGGCCATTCGGTATATCAGACGAAAATGCCATACCATTCAATGAGTATTTGATTCGAGCTGACGTGACATTTCCAGATGTGGAAACTTGGATAGTATGAACAACAGGTGCCGAATATGGAAATCTGGATAACCGTAATCAAGTCATCGAACAGGGGGGCTATATAGAATGCGAGCGCCATCAAGGTGTTACTGCCCGGATTGTGACAAGGCCTCGTCTTAATAATTAGTTTATTGCCGTGCGGTGATATATCTCCCGCAGAGCATTTTCCAGACTTGAGATATACCGTTGCGGAAGTAATCGTCGACCTTGCTGACGGACCACTGGATTAGCGGCCGGTGCGCTGCACCCCAATGTCAAATCCCGCGAACGCCCTTTGGATGACGCTGGCCGTAAGCGCCCTCGGCGCTATACATTCCAAATCTGACATTACCCAAATGCAACTCCGCGGTCTTTGATCATGACGGGATCTGCAGTGTATATCGAATGTTATGGTCAATGCCACGACTATATAAAACGTAGAAATTCCGCTCATCAAGAAACTAATTCTTCAGCAGCCAACAGCACTATAATCAGCGAGTCTCCGCATCTATAACCTGAGCAACAACCACAAACCACCATCAGAATGCCTACCACAACCCGAGTCGGCACCGAATCCGCGGCCAACAAGGCCATCGGCGGTATTCCCACCGTCCACTACTTTGACTTCATGTCGCGAGGCCGCGGCCAGACCCTCCGTCTGCTGTGGGACGATGCTGGCGTCGCCTACAACAACACTGTGCGTCTCCTCACTACGTCATGATCGACTTGCACTATAAGCTAACTTTGACTTTTCTCCAGGTATACTCCATGGAGGAGTACCCGCAGTTCAAGGAGGACCTGATCAAAAAGCTCAACCCGACGGGCAACATTCCCATTGTCGAGCTCAACGGCCAGGTCCTCGTGCAGAGCTATGCCATCCTGCGCCACTTTGCTCGCTTGCTTGGGGCGTATGACGGCAAGACGCTCGAGGACAAGTACTTTGTGGATGTGATTACGGATATTGTGACCGACTGTAAGTTGAGAAGTCTCAAGAATGGTGAAACGTCATGGCTGACAATTTGGCATAGGGCGCACACTCTTCGTCAACGCTTTCTTGTCCGAGAATAAGGAAGAAGACTTCCCCAAGCACCAGCAGGGGGATCGCAACCATTACTTGGCTGCGATTGAGAGACACTTGAATGAGAATGCTTCCGCCAAGACGGGGCCGTACATCATCGGGAAGGAGTTTACGTATGGCGATGTCCTGCTTTACCAGATTCTGCACGACGAGAGTCTGGTTCAGGATGGCCGCAAGGAGCTGCAGGCGTATCCACGGATCGTCCAGTTTGTGGAGGCTACAGAGGCCAGACCCAATATCAAGGCTTTCCTTGAGAGTGACCGTTACAGGGGTTAAGAATTTGACTTGAATCTCTAAAACTCTCTTGTGGGAGTTTTAAATTATGGGGGAGTTATATTACCTACGCAGGTAGACATGTCGATATCGCTGTGGTGGAGAGACATTTTCATTACGAAAGATTTGTTATAAACACTACCTACCTAGGTAGCTATTCACGGGAATTCAAATTACGAGGAATAAACAGCACTATCGGTCTATTGTTTTGCTATTATATTTATTATTTCATTTGCCCGTGCATCAACCTAGGCAGTGTTTGCTTCCCATTCGCAAAATGTCCCCAACGTAATGTAAAAACAAAAGACCACGACTAGTATACAACAAATATTCGCGCCAAGGAACTAGGCTCACTGTCAGCAAACCCTTACAACGGCTGGAAGACACATGAGGAATACTTACACATGACAAAGAAAAAGCTCTAGCATTATGAAGCCACACAAGTGAAACACGATCCTGTTTCTATGGTAAGTCACTAACGTTACAATTTGATGTAGAAAATTGGCTTTGCTATATCTTGTCTGTTTTCAAAATAGTCAGATATGTTTGATCGTACTCGTTGTTTTATTCATGATACTTACATGAAAATAGGAGTCAAGCATTGCCAGTGTTTGATGTCGACTACAATGTAAATCAGTGAGAACCCAGGAACACATGCAATATGTTACTTACGCATGGCTGGAGCTATTGAGAGTGAAAATCCAAACAGCCATCGACAGTAACGAGACCCAGAGATATCGCGTCTGAGGCGAATCCCAATTCCTTGCTGCCAGGGGGTCCATTGAGGGGCGCGAAATCTTCGAAACCAAATATTGGCTCCGCATCGTATTCCGATTGCGTATCAGGAGGTGGCGTCAAGAGTGGTGAGACACCAGAGGTTGGCTCTTCACACTTGTCGAGAAATTCTTTCTGCCGAGGAAATATGGGTCAGTCTCTTCACCCGTACAGCAGTGTGCAACTTACTATGGTGGCTTGCAGTCGCTGTGTGACCAGGTAGATGATTCTTGCTTTTACTTTCTCTTCGACTTGATCGAGACCATCTACCAAGTCCCTCTGGACGCTTGCAACCAGTGTCTTCTCCACGTGCTTCATGCCCTCTGAACACACTTTAGAGGTCGACACAGCGTCTGGAAACTCGTAGTCTAGCATGGGTTAGACCTTCATTCTGTGGCAGGATCAGAAAGGCACTGCACTTACAGCAAGATGGTATGACGGAGGCTTTGGGAAATATGATACTGTAAATATCTCCCCACCGCTCGACATCAGTCTTTTCTCCGCTCGGCTTCCTTCGCAGTTTGACAAACTGCGCTGTGCTGATGAGATCTGTGCTATTGTTCGTTGTTTTATCACACGGCACCTCGGCTCTTTGGTGGTCCTCTAATGAATCTCTGCTGTCGAAAGCTTGATAGCAACGGATGCATTGGAACTCAGGCTGCCTGTGAGCACGGTAGATATGCTCCCTTGAAAAGCTGAATCAGATTAGCGTGCTTGAAAAGTTACTCGGCTTCTTACTTCACTCTTGATATGCTGGAGAACCCTGGGCCACTGCAAGCTTGACGGCGTGTAAACTTGGTCGGGTCGTGCTGGAAATACGGGCATGCAAACTTGACTGTGGTCTTCTCGCTCGGAGGGGACTTGTGTCTTGTCTTGCGACATCGCTGGATGGTCGGTTCTTCCAGGCTGTCCATATCCATCGCGTGCTTTCTTGTATAGGATGGATCCGGGGCTTCAAGTGATGGATCATAGCTGACCGCATCGACTTGATTGACATAATCAATTGCGTTTCCGATGGGGACAAGAGGATCCAGCAAATCCACGCAAGGACCCATGGGCATGTGAGCCATCTCATGGTTTGTCGGTTGACATGCCACGTATAAAGGGGCGTGGCCGGTCCAACTGGGTTCTATATTGCCCGAATAATTTTCGAAGTCACTACCGTTCATTTTTGGAAGAGGTCTTTAGAGGAGTGCCGGGCTCATAGGTCCCCCAGCTTCCGTTCGGCTTTTGGGTCGACGCTTCGTACACAGGCGATATTCCCTTCAACCTGTTCCTCGAGAAGGCGATTGGCAGTAATCTTTGGCGTTGATCTGATAAGTTAGATCGTAGTTCCTATGTCGGCGTTGTGATTCTAGTCGAGCACCTGGAGTCGGTTACCACCAATATCTTGCGATTGTGGACGTTGACTGTCAACTTGTGAGGCCTGGTATGGATAGATGTTTGGGAGAAGTGTGGTTCCAAAAGACCATTCGTGCATACAGAGAGAAGTGAGGCCCAAATGGAAATCTGCCCCCTCCGTTGGGAATCAAGGCAGACGGTAAGGCAGACTTTGGCACAACATCGCAGTGCGATGCACATTGCAGCACTAGCGTGCCCTGGAAGCTCAGCCCCCGTATCACCGAAACATGGAGAACCAGGACCAGTCGAACGTATCTGAAAGCCCAGAAGCTGGAGGGTTGGCAGACCGGCTGAGTTTGCGGCGCTCTGTCTAGAAACTATGGGAAATCCAGACTTCAAGACAAGCACTGGACATGTGCAACATGGAGTTTCACCTATTTTACACAATCATCATAGCTTCATAGATCGATGTCCCTTCTTTGGACGACAATAAGTGGTCCGTGCTACCTATAGGATAGGTGCGCTTGACTTGGATTAAGCAACTACAGAACGGGATAGCGGAGTACGAGTATATCAGCAGCATGTGGACACTATACGATAGTCGGCAGGCATATAGCGGGGTCATAATTCATCCTCCATTATCTATGTAGTACTCTCACCACATGCTTTTATCTAGACAATTCCAATTGTGGCCCAATTGTAGTATTGTTCAGATCGAAAGAAAACTCGCTGAGATCGCCATGATCTGCCCCAGAGTCGTCAACTGCAACCCAGTATCGCTCATCTGCATGATCCGGGGTCATGCGGGTGTCTGCCATGCCGAATGCTGGAGGTTCGTTTCCGAAGCTGTTGGTGCCAGCGGAAGACTGCTGCGTCAGTGGAGGGGTAGTTTCCCACAGTGGTGAGAAGACCCGGCGCCCACTGGCAATCTCGCAAAAGATTGAGAACTTTCCCAGCAAAGAAAATGTCTCTGCGTGAGACTCGCCATTGATTGCCATCAGTGTTTCGAACAGCCAAAATGGTGGCTCGCGGGCATAGTCTTGTAGCAGCTCAGCCGTTTGAACAAAGGCTGCTTTGACGACCGGGTCATTTGGAAAAATGATCTTGTAAATGGTCTCCCATTTTCTCTGGAAATCGGAATCTCGCGGAAGACGGAGTATCTTCTTCTGTTGTTCCTCAGTAAGGCGCACAATCGTGCGTCCCTCGGAAGCTTGCGTTGAGCCCGTAGCGTTGGAATTCGGGCCAGGGGCTTCGTCGGCCAAAGGACCGTGATATCTCTTGAGGTGCTCGCTTGACATACAATCAGATACCGGAACAAACTAATGTGACTCCCCAATAGACATGACTCACTTCATTCGTGAGATATTCTCGAATCCAGGACCTTGGTTGGGACAATTGTGCTTGACGCCAATCGGACATGCCAGCCGGTGATGATGCTCGCCGTTGGATGATTTGTTTGTTCGCTGGCATCGGGCTCTTCTGGCCGGTACCTGAAGCGAGCCAACCACTGTCGGCTGCGTGTCCGGATTCATTGCGGCAAATAAAAGAAAGAGCAACCTTCTAATATGGTCCCTTAGTTCTCGAACTGACAATGGAACACGCAAAACAATAGTAGGATCTGGAGAAAGCTGCCCGGGGGAGTTCCATCCTATAGTCCAGATCTCTGAAGTAGGCGGTGCAGCATACTGGTCAGCCCACCAGCCTAACAACATCGCAGCGCGATACATGGGCATCTCTCGGACGACATTGAATGTCTCTATGCGATAATAAGGCTGCTCGGCATCACTGGGAGAGACTAAGACAGAAATCACTGAGCGATATTCGATTGCCGGAGATATTTAAGTTAAATTATGAAGGAATTAATCCCCATCGTCTGCTCTGACTCCATCTTCTATAATGATCAATATTTCCAATAGCACGTCCATATCCAAGATTGCCGAAGTATCCATCAGTCTGCGCAAGGATCCAAGTCTGCAAAACTCAAGATTAATCAATCATGTCCCGAAAAGAAGAGAAGTAGGTGTATTCTTCTTCTATCGATTGAACTGCCAATGCTGACAAGCAAAAGACCGACGTATCTGCTAGAGCGTTATCTCAACGGGGACGGGCAGTCTGAGCTCACCCGTCGCCTGGCCGTCGGCGAGGCTGCGTTTTCAATAGAAAACAGGGTGCAGTCGGTTGAACGGCAGATACATACTTTGCTGCGCCCATACACAGCTTCCAGCAGCTTCCACGGAATAGGAGACTCTGCCCAATTCTTTGCAGACGCGGACAGAACACTTGAGAGAGAGACAGGCTCGAGATAGCCATCAACTTCCATAGTAATGCATCTCATCAGATGTCGATGACTTACACGTACCACGTTGATTGAATATTGAACCGGTGTTCTCGTAGGGTAGCTCAGATTTGTGTCTATGTGTTTGTGTGTAATCTCTTGACAACACTGGATTTGCGCCGAACTTCAAAACACTGGACATGGAGGGCATTTTACCAGAATATATATATGAATCTTCTGCGATTCGAGTGCGCGACCCATGGCGAATGCAGGGCTGACCGAAGCTGAAGGCATCAAAGGCAATTTGCCTCCGAGTTCTCGGTTGCGAACTCGCACTTGCGAGCAATCCGCAGCTGCACACCGAAGCCTCGCGTCACAACGGGCATCCCTGTTGGGGTGGGCTGACAGGACCTTGTGGCGGTAAATCTTGGAGGTATGATCCGCTTCCCCTAAAACGAAACTGTACTTTCTCGATCACACATACGTGATCGCTGCCAGTTATGTGGAGCATAGCCGCATATTCATTTGTAGGGCAGTAAGATTGATTATGAGCTGGAACAGGCTGACTTGAGATCGGGCTACCAAGGCTCGGTAGGATTGGGCTGAAGAGGGAGCCGTGTAGGCGCTGGCCGCTGAGCAGTACATAGGTAAGAATTGTTGGGTTAGAGCTCGCACCTTTGGCAGAGGTCATTGTTGTATGATGCCACAGAATCTGGACTCAGACATGGCTCTGTCTAACTCAAAACTCTTACGCCGCTTCAATAAAAAAAAAGAAACCCCCCCCCCCCGGCGACTCTGCGCTATGAATAAAAGGGCCTGGCACTTTTAGAAACTCGAAGACTACAAGGTAGGTACAGTAGATGAGCCTGAGTACAGTTGTAGCGAAGTATATAGCCATAGCCTGCGTATGGGTACACGAATTTGGCCACGCACTCGAAAAAGTCATTCTGCAATCGGCCAACTGGACTTCTGATTCGCCAAACAACACTTCGTATCAGATGTATACATAATCGAAGTTACTTGCACTCATTTTCAGTCTTTCACCCTTAATCTGTCGTGGTGAAAAATGCGGTTCTGCCATGATGTAGAGTGTTATGACAACCAGCGTCCATGCGGAGACTTGTGGCTTTGAAACGATCAATTCAGTAGGTATGTAGTATGAAGACCAAAGGGTGGGACTGAATATGAGCCCGGGCTCTGACCGAGTCAGGGTCATATACACAACAGACATTGATACCGAGGCAAGATAACCCCAATTGCAAAGGCAAAAAAGCGAATTTGCGCAGCATCTGACAGGAGAATTTCGGTCAGAAAACGCCCCAATACAGGCTACAGATGACAAAGCCTCCCATTCTGCGTCTGAACGCCTTGAGCAGCAGTCCTAACTTCCCATTCCTCACTGCCCACACCAGTGGTGGCATAGAAGACGCCCTTCGGATCCCACATTTTCTTCAACCTGAGCAGCTCGGAATACTGCTCACCGTAGAAAGCCACCTGCCAGTCAGGCTCCATGACGTGCGCCTCGTTGAGGTAAGACCCTCCGCCCGCGCTCGCGGGCGCGACCTGCCTCCAAGGCTCTAGCATGGCGTTGACCTCCTCGTGCGCCGCGTGAAGATCTTCCGGTCCGGCGTCGGGGCTAACGCCGGCGCCCGTGATCAGGAACGCAATGGTCTCGCGCCACGCCGAGCTGACGGCGTTGTCGACGCCCAGCCGGTTCCGCGGCGCCTGGTGATACCCAAAAATACGGCCGCCCGTCTCACCGAGGGCCTGCACCGCATCCCATGTCGCGTTGAACTTGGCCGGGTCCTCCCAGTTGCCGCGCGGGAAGAGCCGGTTGCCCGGCATGCTGACGACGCTGCCGACGGCGTCCTTGGGCAGCACGGCCGAGTCGCCGCGCTGGATGCCGAAGTTGTCGTTGTACGCCGGCAGGAAGTCGTCGTAGTACGTCGTGTTGGGCGCGAACGGGATACCGAGGGCGCCGAGGCGGTCAAACCACGGCTGCACAAGCTCGCTAAAAGACTCGAGCGTGTGGTTGGGCGCAAAGAAGGGACTCAGGGCCAGCGTCGTGGTGCCGTTCTCCGTGGTGATGGACCACCAGGAGTACGTGCCTGCGTCCGTGTACGGGATGAAGTCTTCGAAGAAGGCGCGGATGCCTAGCCAGAACGTCTCGTTGCTGACGGTGGCGCTGGTACTAAAGCTCAAGGACGAGGTGACCACGCTGACTCGAGGATGAGCTCTGTGGCGTAATGTCAGTATATAGTCCAAGTCTAGAAAATTCAACAAGTTCCGCGTATCGAGAGTCATGGCGACTTACCTGACGATGGCTGATGTGACAATGCCAAAGGTACTGCCGCCTCCACCACGCAGCGCCCAAAAGAGGTCCGAGTTTGACGTCTCGTTCGCAGTGATGAAGGTTCCGTTCGCAGTCACCAAGTGAAACTCTAGTACCGAGTCCGCAGCCATTCCATAGAGACCGGATAACGGTGTATGTCCACCACCAGCAAGGTAGCCTCCAGCATATCCCACACTCTGCACCCAAATTAGAACAAAGCCACAGTCAGGGAAAAGAATGCTCTTACCTCGCATATGCCACCAGTGATGACATTACCATTCTCGTAAGCAGCAGTATACACCTCACGAACCGTGACGCCGGCGCCGACCTTGAGCGCCGGCCCTGTGTACCCGGCGCTCTGGTACTCGGGCACCACCGCGATGTCCTTGAGGTTATGCGTCCAGACACTCAGCGCACCCGCACCTCCAGACTTGCCGAGGTAGCAGTGGCCGGTATTCTTGATCACGAGCCGGAGGTTGTACGTCCGCGCGAACGCGATGGATCGCTGGATCTGCTCCACGCTGCTGACGTTGACCGCGTACGCCGGGTACGCGCCCAGCGTGCACGTCTCGTTCGCGTCCTGGGTTGGCATACATGTTCGGCCCTGCCAGATGGGCCACATGACCGACGTCGGATTGGCTTCACTGAACAAACGTGAGAAAGACTGGATCCCTAGGAAAAGCTTATTGTACCGGACAAGACTTACTGGAAATAAGGATCCGAAAAGTTCGCCGTGACAGCGGCACATTCCTGCTCGTCGTAGACGCCCCAGTCATTGTAGCACGGCGCCGCCACGGGGATCGTCGGAATCAGCGCGCCGCCGAGCTCGTCGTTGAAGGTATTCCAATCGCTCTGTGACGGCCAGGCTTCGTCGCCCGGGTAGGTTCTGCACTCGCCGCTGCTGAGAACTGGAGTATCGTGCGACGAGAAGAGGTCATAGGCATCTTCCTCACCCAAGTACGATTCTTCGTATCCAAACAGGGCCGCATCTCTAGAGTCGAGCTGCGACTGTTGTTTTGCTTTGGGCAATCCAGCTTCTACTAGACTCCCCGACAGCAACCAGCTCATACAAGCGCCAGCAACGAGTCTCGTGAAAGACATATTCATTATCGTCATAGGATCCCTAGACACAAGCAGACATGAAAAAACCAGTTTGAACGACACGGCACAGAACCCGGTGCTCCTTTTGTACTACTTCTTCTCGTTCGATCTTCCCACAGCAATATGAAAACAGCACATCCAAGGCTGCGAATCCCTGAACCCTTGATACGACATCAGGGATTCGTGCAGAGGCGTATTCGACTAACGCTGCCCGTCAGCACGGCGGTACAGAGTATAGTCTCTAGGGTTGCACGCAGCATTTCGCACGACCCCTTGGCACCAATCCCGCGATCCAGGACTTACGAATCCTGCATGTGACCCCGCAGGCGACAACATGATGGAGAGCAGCGAACCGGTAGTTTCTCCCGTGGTTCTCATGGGCAAATGGAGTCACGTCCGGCACTCGCAAGCTGGTGAGAAGGACTTGAATAATCGTTGCGCAGGATGTGTTTCCCGCATTGCCCAAACCTCGGCGATGCATACATAGGTGCCAAGTGTGTTTGCGCTCGGTGCGTGATAGATGCATCAACACGTTGACTAATTTGCGAGAAAGCATTGTCTCTCGCGACTGTCACACAGGCAGGGACTGGCCAGGCGGTATTGGAAGACACAACAATTCAACTCAATCGCGTGGTATTTGTTTCTCAAGCACAAAAGCATACCTAGTCTAACAGGACAATTCGTTTCCTTATTACCACATCAACATTGTCCGACCCAAAATCTCGCTGACTCCTGTCTCCTGACTGTAATGGCAACCTGTACTCCTGACATGACTGGAAAGTTCCTCAAAATGAACATGACTACGCCGTCGCGGTAGCCGTCCTTCTGGAGAGGGCACCACCCCTTCTTGCTGATGAACCAGCACCGGCACCAGGTCGTGCAAGTGTGTATTTCGCGAATGCTCTTGCGAGTGCCTTCTTGCAGCTGACCTTCTGACTGCCTACAAAACTCTCAACTGTGACGGCAATGGCTCGGTCAATGTCTTGAGCACTGCAATACTCTGCCAGTCGCATTCTGCAGAAAGCCTCGGAAATGCGGATGATGGCTTCCAAATGACGGACCTATTGTATAAGAATCAGTATGAAGTCAGTGGTGGCAGCTCATCAGGGTCAACCTACAGTAATGGGATATGCGCCAGTTGCCAGCGACTCTCTTCTCATATCCGCGAACAACCTTGCAACCTTGTCCTCGTCCATATGCAGTAGTTTGGGGTGGCAGTGATCACGCGCATACAAGATGTACTTGCGCAGAAGCTCCTGAGGAATCTCACCCTCCTTCTTAGTTTGGGTCTCTTGACTCTCAGCGGCAGCTTGTGATTCTGGCTCAACCTCCATCGAGTCCTCTGCGCTCTGCGTGGTCGGATGGCTGCGGCTGTGGGATCCAACAATGAAGCGAGCGAGACGCTCATCCTCAGAGGGGTCGACTGTATCTCTGACGACACAAAGAATATCGAAACGAGACAAGATGGGTTCTGTCAACTCAACGTTGGACGAGAATGGGATGGTGGAGTTGTATCGACCACCTATCGGGTTGGCAGCGGCGATGATACCGCAACGTGCCTGGAGAGTGGTCACGATACCTGCCTTTGAAATGGAAATGGTCTGTTGCTCCATGGCCTCGTGGATGGATGTCCGGTCTTGATCGTTCATCTTGTCGAACTCATCGATAAGACACGTTCCTCGATCGGCAAGCACAAGAGCACCGCCCTCAAGGGTCCATTCACTGGTGAGAGGGTCACGGCGCACACTGGCCGTCAGACCGACGGCCGAGGCACCTTGACCAGTGGCAAAGACAGCTCGGTGTGCCGTCTTTTCCACGTACTTGAGCACCTGCGACTTGGCGGTACCCGGGTCTCCAAGAAGAAGGACGTTGATGTCTCCACGCACATGATGCGATCCCTTGGCGATCTTGCTAACTCCACCGAACAGGGACAGCGCAACAGCCGTCTTGATGTCACTGTGGCCGTAAATGCTGGGCGCTATCGAGTTGACAATCTTGTCAACAATCTGCGGATCGCGAGACAGGTTGCGAATCTTCTGCTCGTCTTCCTCGGTCAATCTGAAGCCAGCCAACTGGTCGTGAGACTTGACAACATTGTTCGCTTCCAAGATGGTAGCAAAGACCGGGAAGCCGTTGCGGTTGTTCAGCTGAGCATCGTAATTGTTCCTGTAGATACCAGTAACTTCGATTTCCTCGCCAGGCTTGGCCTTGTCGATCAAGTCCCAGAGAAGGATGACTTCTCGGTGTCTGGGCAGACGACCTGCAGGCACAGTACCGGGCGACTCCTGCAGAGTGAGCTTCTGGTAGTTGCGGTACACCGTCTTCTCGGAATTTATTGTGAATGGGCCGCGAGATTGGCAGTTCTGACAGAACGTGATCTTGACCTCGACATTCGACTCCTGCTGGAAAGGTCCAAGGGTAACACCACACTTGGTGCAGTCAAACTTGACATATTTGAGCTGAGGGAAAACACCCGTTCGTCGCGTAACCACACCACTGACTCTGACTAGGCAGTTCAAATGAGATTGGCGCAGCTGGCGAAGCGTGTAGTGTACTGGAAGATCAAAGATACGAACATGGATGTCGGTGTGAATGCGCTCATAGTCCGGGTAGTGGAGAAGCACAACGTCCAGGGCCACATCGTCGAAGAGCTTGAGCATCTCGGCGGGCGCATTGGCCAAGAAATAAGCCAAGATGGCTCTCGAGGACGAAAGATGATCGTACGAAACCTCGAGGGACTCTGCGTTGATCTCACCGAGAGTTCGAATGCGGTTTCCGTAGACGGATGAGCCGCTCTCATCGGTATATTCGGTCAGGAAAGCCTTGAACTCTCTCTTGATAGTTCGCTGGACGGCAGGCTGCGATACCCACTCGGTAAGACTAGAGGCCTTGACGTCCTGGAGTGCTTCGAGGGAGAGCTCCTCGTCCATGATGTCCTGGTCCATCTCATCATCGGGGTCTTCGTCGTAGTGGTGGCGGCGCCGGCGAGGCTGTGCTGTAAGGTCGATATCGCCATCGTCATCCTCATCTTGCAGGAAAGCAGCGGGCATGCGTCTCCTGCGCGCCACTTCACGATCTCTGCGGTTCAACTGTGCCTCTAGTCTTCGTCTGTCGCCGAGATTCAGCTCGTCGTAGTCGCCCTCGTCATCAATGTCGAGGCCCTCGTAGCCATCGTTGTCATCCTTGTCCCGGTAATCTCTCTCGAAACCCTCGCGGAACAGATCGATCTCGTCTTCGGCCATCTCGTCGAGCTCGTCGATATCGTCCTGGATCTCAGCCTCCTCTTCAATGTCATCGTCGTCGTCGCCACCGTGGGCAATGTTGAAAGCTGGCGGCGACGAAGGCATGGGGCTGGAGGCTGCAACGGACGAGCTAGCATCACCGCCAGTACGGGCACGCTTGCGGTTGCCACGGGGAGCAGCAGCTCCACGATTGGCCGAAGACATGCTGCTTCGCAGAGGCGAGCTGGGTGGGTTTTGGGAGCTTTAGAGAGTTTCAAGGTCAGCCATTGTTGCCAATTGCGGGGAGGTGAGGGAGTAATCGAGATCACAGGCACTGCCTGCTGCTTTCGGGGAAAGGATATTGAGCCTACCTCATCTTCACAATTGATCTTTCTGCACGAGATCGATTGCTGTAATGTCCGAATACCTGATGTGATATCCAGAGAGGAGTGGGTGAGGACGAGAGGGTGGGAGATTCACGAGGTGACCGAGGGGATGAAGGGCAGTTTCGAACCGACACTTGCAAGCGCCCGACCAAGTGAAAAGAGCCTCCGCCAATTAAGCAAAGATGGGGACGAACGCGCTGCGGATAAGGTGAAGCGCGTCTTTTTCGTGTGTCGGACGCGTTGCAAAGTGGTTGCATGAGCGCTAGGCTTTTCCTGGCTTAACCCACCTCTTAGTGCCTGCCACTGTCTCCGCTAGAAACCCGATCCTAGCAGCGGCGTCGCGGTTCTCTCAGCAGCGCGCGTCACTGGTCAATTAGGTAGCATAGGTAAAAGGACAGGCAGCTGTTGGGAGGATTAATGGTGCTTGGTGGCACAATGCAACTGAGCGGCATCTCGCTGCGCGCATCACGACCAACGAACAACAAACAGCCGGGATGAGGCCCATTTCTCGTCAATCTTCAAATTCACTTTTTTCGAATCTAGTGCTGTCCCCAACATCCCGCTGAAATACTATATTCTGCCATCGTCACTGATAGTGGTCGGCTTACACAATGCCGGACGGATCACCACCGATCGAGGCGAGCGCCGCAACGGTTGACAATGCGACCGCGGGCGACGCCACGAAACCCCGGCGCGAAAGCATGTCGCAGCGCTCCGAAGATTCCCAGACGGCTGCCGAGTTCCTCAGAGACCAGATGCAGCTCGAAGCTGATGCACGCGAAGCTCTCCCCTACGTACGTTATCTGGGACACTCCACAATCCATATTCCAAGAGACTGACATGCTTTGACTTCACCAGAGTATCGAGAACTGCACCAAGCAGCTGGGCTCATTACGACAGAATGTCTTTGCTTGCTTGACCTGTCACCCACCGCCTGCCGAGCCGAACGGCGAATACAACCCCGCCGGCGTGTGTTACTCCTGCTCCATTCAATGCCACGGCGAGCACGAGTTGGTCGAGATCTTCCAGAAGCGGAACTTTACCTGCGACTGTGGCACTACGAGGTTCACCGCGGAACAGTCATGCACGTTGCGCATCAACTCGGAGACCAACACCAAGGGTGACGTCCACTCGGAGCCCGCCGCTCCCAACAACAAGTACAACCAGAACTTTCGCAACCGCTTCTGCTCGTGTGCAATCGACTACAACCCCCACGAGCAGAAGGGAACCATGTTTCAATGTCTAGGCCTTGGGACGCACGAGGATGGCGGTTGCGGCGAGGACTGGTATCATCCAGGTTGCCTCATGGGTTTGGGGCCAAAGTGGTACGAATCATCGAAGTTGGTCAAACCAAAGACGTCCGGTGATGGCAAACCACTACCGACCATTTCCGAAGATACCCCTACGCAGGGGAATTCACCAGAGCAGACGGGCGACGACGCCAATGACGAAGAGGAGGACGATGCTCCCCTACCAGATGGTTTCCCTGCCGAGGATGATTTTGAGCACTTCATCTGCTACAAGTGTGTGGATGCAAACCCCTGGATTAAGCAGTATGCTGGTACAGCGGGATTCTTGCCAGCGGTATACTTGAAGAAAGCGGATGGGCCTGCATCGTCTGCCACCAATAAGCGGGAGCGCGACGGTCAGGACGATGCAGAAGGTTTACAAAATGAGGCCAAGCGTATTAAGAGTGAACAGCCAATACCGACGCCTGGTGACTTATCCACCACACCACATGGCATTGCAGACACCCCTGCCGAGGAGGACTCGAAGGAGGCAGTGACTGGAGCATACTTGTCCTGCAAATGCGACTCTCTTCCTCGGGCAGACTCTGGACAATTCTCACTCTTCGTCACAGAGAACTTCCGCGACCACCTTTGCCGCTGTCCCAAGTGCTTCCCTAGACTAAAGGGGTACCCCCAGCTCCTCGAGGAAGAGGAGTCCTACGAGCCGCCGCTCACGGACGCGGCTTCTGAGCACGGGTCTACCCAGGGCAGTGGATCTATCTACGAGCGTGGCGAGTCGGCTTTGCGAAATGTAGATCGCGTGCGTGCCATCGAGGGTGTAATGGCATACAACCATATGAAGGAGAAGCTGAAGCCCTTCTTTGAAAGCTTTGCTGGGAGTGGTAAGGCCATTTCCGCAGAGGACATCAAGGATTATTTTGCCAAGCTGCGTGGCGATAAAGGCACAACTCAGGAGGCGGGCGACGCTGGCAAGTCGGACCACCGTCAAGAGCAAAGCGGATATTGAGACTGTCTACCACGATGCACTCCAGACTCTCGGTCGAAGTTCTGTAATAATAAATTCAACAAGGGGCGCCGTGATGTACACGAACGATCGTTTCTTGATATGCTTCGGTCTCTCTTCGGTAGCTTGGCTTGGAAACAAGATTCGGGGCTCCCACAAGTGCCGATTTGTGCCTATTTCATGCCAAATCCATGTGCCCTGCAGCCATCTTTTTTTCTGCCCCTGATGCATTTCTGTTTGATAAGCCTGATAGAATGTCACGTAAAGAGACAACTGGCAATGCTGTCGTTGTAATTTTCTTGAGCCTCCACCTCACAGTATGAACCGTTCCTCTCGCAACGCAATTGATCTATGGCATCGCGATCATTACACAAAAAAACCGAAGAACAGCCACTCGGTTCAATGTTCATCCAATCTCGCCTCTGCTTCATGCAGTATATCGGGAATCAGTCGATTGCATACGCCAAGCCGAGCCATGTCGACTGTGCTTGGTACATAAGTTGTAGGTACAATCAAGGGCAAAAGTGTCCGTATGGAATCAGGCTAACAAATCGCGTTTGTGCTCCAGACTCTATTTTATAAAATCATTTTGATCGGAAATCGATAGAGTATTGTATAGAAATTGCGGAATCTTTGGTCGAAAGACATTTATTGCTCCTCGAAATTACGTCCTACATATTTATATAAGATCTTGGAGCCTCTGCTTTATGCCGCGTACCTACCTTCTGTAGTGCTTGTACATACGAGTATCGATGCATCAAGGTGTTTCTGCACCAACGTACCAACCTAGGTAGGTAGTCTCAAACAGGCGTTCATTTGCCGTTTCCTTGCGCCGAGACTTTGGTAGGTTCCGGAGATATGCCCGGGACACTTTGTAGAGGTCCACCGTCGCCTCTTGACCTCAAGCCTACGCCGTTGGTGGCTGATTGGCGTTTGCACTTTCCCTGCTTGACGCTTGGTCATTTCTATCATTTGTCGTTGCGAAACGGTTCAGGCACTGAACTGCTTTTGGCTTCGCAGCACGCGTTGTACCTACCTCCCGGGGATAGGCTGCAGAATGAAGCTTCCCAGGAGAAGAAGATAAAAGGCTTTTCGTGGCGTCCCCTTTTCGCCTGAAACTATCCATACTCGGCGTGTCTCTTGCCATCTAGGTGTCTCGAGTCGGAGAAAGAACTCTCGGCAGCCTCGCGTCTGGTCTTGGACGCCGCGACTTCCCTTCCCATTTAAAGATGCATTTCCCATGTTTACCAGCCTTCCCTCCGATCTTCTTCTTCTTCTTCTCATACTTCCCGGACAACATTTACCACACCGCGGCCTCCATTATATCCGTGTTGAGTTGGCCAGTCTCAGATCATCAACTCTTCAGCCAATATCCCATCGTTCACGAAACCTAGGACACATCACTGTGAGTCATCATGGAAAGCATTTGCCGTTGGACTTGGTCTGACCCGAAAAGCATACAAACGAATCAAACCAATCTGAATTTCTGCTTGCCCAAAATGGCATCGATACCCAAGCTCTTCCGCCGCAAGGGGCATGCCTCGAACACCCAGCCCTTAGCCAGTCACGACATTGACCAGGGCCCCGTGACACCAACGAGTGAGTACTTCTAGCAGATGGTGCTATTTGTTTCCGTTGTATTTTGTCCTTTAAATTCCAGGACTAATCTTTTTTGCCTCGTACAGAAAAGGTCATCTCGACTAGACAATTCATCTTCACTGCGATGGGCAGCACCATCGGTGCAGGCCTTCTTATTGCCAGTGGACTTATACTGGACAACTATGGCCCAGGCAACTTGCTCTTCGGCTATCTCGTAGTTGGAGTCTGTGTGTCGCTGATGATGGGCTCGCTGAACGAGCTGGCGTCGACATTTCCCACAGCGGGCTCGTTTTACGACTACTCACTCCGCTTCATATCTCCCTCTTGGGGGTTCGCCATGGGGTGGATCTGGACCTTGAACTTCATCTGCATCGTGCCCTTAGAGATCACTGTGCTCTACAACATCCTTCATGTGTGGCTCCCGGACGTTCACGCAGCGATCATCATTGCTATCATCATCGTTCTGCTGATGATTCTGGCAGCCTTCGGTGCGCAATGGTATGGCGAGGTAGAACATGCGTTTGGCATCCTCAAAGTATTCATGCTCGTCGCCTTTACCATGGCAGGGATCGTCATTGCATCTGGCGGTGTCTCCACAGATCCACGACACGGCACGGGATTCAAGTCCTGGCAAGGCGGCAAAGCATTCAAAGACGCCGGCCATGGTTTCTTGGAGGCTATCATCGCCGCCGGACTCGCTTTTGGCGGTACTGAGATACTCGGACTGGCTGCTATGGAGTGCAAACATCCGCAAAAGGCCATGAGACTGGCGTATTTCATCGTGCCCATCCGCATTGTGGTGTGCTATCTCATCCCATTGTTCGTACTTGGTCTAGTCTACGAGAAGGTAGTTGTCAACCTGGACTCCCCTTTCGTGCGTTCGATGGAGACTGCAGGAATCCGCATTCTCCCGCACATTTTTCGAGCGATCGTTCTTTGTTCTTTCTTCAGTATGGCGAACTCATGCATATTCGCATCCTCTCGAGCCCTGAGAAACATCTGTGCTAGAGGCATGGGCCCGCAGTTCTTCGCCAAGACGACGAAACGGGGCGTCCCTATGAGAGCGCTCGCGGTCGTTTTCTCGTTCAGCTTACTGGCGTTCGCCAACGTTGGACCCAGCGGCGGTGATATTTTCTTTTGGCTCCTTTCCTTCGGCGCCGCGAGCAACTACATCACCTGGGGCAGCATCGTGTCATCGCAACTTCGAATGTTGTGGGCCTTGACGGCACAAGGACAACAGCCAGACGAGGTCCTAAAATGGCGGTCACCGACCAGGATTTGGGGTAGCGTTCTCTCCCTCATGATTGTGATGCTCGCTCTGTTTTCATTCTTTTTCAAAGCTTTCTACCGCGAATTTGGTCTCTTGCCGTGGCAAATAACTCTCCAATGTCTGTTGGGTTTTGCTTGTGTCCTCGTTTTGTGGGTCAGCCACATGGCCTATTCGCTGTTCAAGGGCAAGAGCCATGTTTTATACATCCCGCTCAAAGACATCGACTTGACAAACCCGGAAGAGTTCCAGCTGGCCCAGATCAACGCGGCCAAGCCGACAAACTCAACACGAGTTGAGACATGAAGTTGATCTCCGAGGACTCCAGCCGACCCAGATGAGCATGGTCGAGCTGAATCAAACAGCGACAGATTTTGCCTGAAGTGGGATGCATGGATTGGGTTTGGGTCGTTTTCTTTGCAATGCAGTCTTCGGATTATTTTATTAGTCTAAAATCAATACCAGTATCGTTGAGCAGTACTTTTCAGCAGTATCATACGCGTAGAAATTCCTTGCTGAGGCTTCTCTCGTGTCTAGTTGAATCTAAAGTAAGGACGTAGATGATTCGTGACAATCCTGATGACACAGCTTTTATGATATATGCTCGATACATACTGAGGAGTGGCCACATGAGCCTCGGGAACAGATCAATGCAATTTGAGATCGTGCTCCAAATGGGCAATGGCGATCTGGTCCCTGTACTGTTCCGCCAGCTTCGCGTCCAATGCCTGGTCGAAAACGTCTACTTTGGTCGTGGCGAACTTTCTGGCCTTGATGCGCTTCTCGAACAGCAAATCGAGTTCCGCGAATGTTCTGCCAGAGGGTTCGGGGACCCGGAAGTATGTATAAATGATACAAAAGCCACAGATGCCGGCCTATAGGAATTCTTGTCAGTGATGAGCTGTTGAGTGTCGACAAAACGTGCATCTTACCCAGAAGAATCCTGTATAGTTGCCCCAATCCCAGGCTCCGGGGTTCAGCATGTAAGGCGTGAGAACGCCGCAGATAATGGCGACAATGTTGCTGGTGGTCATGGGTTAGCCTGTTGCGCAATGCGACCAGCGGCAGGTGGGAGAGGGGGTGGGCTTACTAGAGAATGCGGCCCAGGACGACGGTCTTGATCTGCAGCCGGCGCGTCGAGATCTCGGACACGAGGGAGTAGCAGACGGTGCCGACGGTGAGCTGGTAGCACAGGGCCCAGACCAGCATGATGCAGCCGGTGGCCAGCGAGGCCGTGGTGCGGTCGGGCACCATGCCGAGGAAGCCGAGGATCAGCAGCATGAGGAAGAGGAGCACGAGGCCCCAGAGGTACAGGGACCGGCGGCCGACGCCGAGCTTCATGAGTCCCCAGGCGCCGAAGACGCCGACGCAGTTGATGGCGTACTGGCCCAGGGCGAAGGCGTAGGCCTTGGACGAGTCGAGGCCGGCCTGCTCCAGGAAGTAGGTCGAGTAGTTGGAGAAGGAGTTGCCGCTCAGGTTCTGGATCGCCCAGACCATGCAGACGATCTCGGTCCGCCGGAGGTCGGTGCCCCGGAAGCAGTCGAGGTAGCTGGCGCCCTTGGTGATCTTCTGCTCGAGGGCGGTGGTGTGCACCATCATGGCAATGGTCTCGTCGGCGTCGAACTCGGTCTCCTTCTCCATCGTGGTCAGGCGGAGCAGCGCCTTCTTGGCGTCGTCGAGGCGCTCCCGGCGGACGAGCCACCAGGGGCTCTCGGGGGCCATGTAGATGCCGATCAGCAGGGGCACCGGCCACATCCACTGCAGGGCGTACGGGATGCGGTAGGCCCACTCGTCGGTGCGCCACAGGTTGCCCATGATGACGCCGATGCCGATCTCCTGGCCGAGGCCCCAGCAGAAGTTGATGTAGGTGGTCAGGTAGCCGCGGAGGGCGACGGGGCAGACCTCGGAGGCGTAGGTGATGGTGAGGGTCTGGAAGACGCCCCAGGGGATGCCGCAGAGGATCTCGGCGATCTGCAGGGTGACGACGGTCTGGGCGGTGAAGAAGATGGCGGTAAAGGCGATGATCATGAGGAGGCAGGCCATGACGGTGTAGCGGTAGCCGAAGCGCTCCGAGAACCAGCCGTTGATGAGCAGGCCGATGATCTCGCCGACGGTGGCGCCGTTGCTGAGGCCGGCCTGCCACCGGGCGGGGACCTGCCACGTGCCGTCGGGCAGCTGCTCGCCGTACTTGCGGTTGAACTGGTCAAAGGCGTAGAAGTTGTTGACCAGCGACACGTCGTAGCCCTCCATGCAGATGCACGTCGAGATGAGCACGCTCCAGCCGATGGCCTTGGGGTACAGCCGGATGCCCTGCCACAGCGTCATCCGGTGCTCCTTCTCCGTGGCCTGCTTGGCGTCCTGGATGAGGTCCCTCATCTGCCGGGAGGCATTGTTGTTGTCCTCCGGGCCGCCCGGCTGCTGCTGCGGTGGCTGCTGCTTCTCCGGGTTGCTTCCGCCGCCGCCAACGCTGCCGCCGTGGTGGTGGTGCCCCTGATGGGCGGCGACCACGTGCTGCTCCTGGGAGGTGCGTGCATGGCCGGTGGCAGACGCCGCACTATCCATCTCGTTTTAAAATCCTTTCCCGCGTGATACGTTATATATATCCCCGGATGCCGATTCGGGCGGATTTTACTATTTGGGATGAAACGGTGTTGCAGACGTTTAGCGGCTCCTTTTCGAGATCAGCGCTGCTGCAGCTGCTTCTTTCGTGACAAGTTGCCTGAATTGGGAATTTGGGGGGGTCGCACGAGCGAGCGAGCGGATGGGAACTGGTCTCACCAGAACTGGGGCGGACAGGGCAAGGTCTGGGAAGACTGCGCTTGCAAAAACGGGGACTTTCGCAGACCCGAGCAGACCGAGCAAAAAATGAATTCGTAAAATTTCTCTTCTGTCCCGTCCCGACTTGCGTGTCGTGACCCGATTAAATGATCTCCACACTCCAAGACAAGTTCGCGATGCGACGATGTGGGGATGAAGTTTTCTGGCGGGGCGCCCGTTTACTTGACTCGAGGAAAGGGAGAAGAAGAGAAAGGGGGGATTTCTCGTCTTCAATAATTATATTCTTCTTTTGCTGCCTCTCTCCTCATTGTACAGAATACCACGGAGTAGAAGACTGAATAAAGGATAGGCAGACCCGACATTGCTCACGTGCTGTTGTCTACCCCATGAAAACAAATTGAAGAATGTGAGGGTTGAGAACGTCTAGATCCAGGCCCGTCTGTCAATCCGTGCTACCGACTTCCAGGGTTGTTCTAGGTGAGCTAAGCTAAAAGTAAACTCGCCTAGAGCGCCAGTGTCCTGTATAAGCACGAGCCAGTCCATCTTTCACTGGGATCGGGAAACAAGCGACGCCTCTTCTATCAATTCCCAGATATAAATTTCTGCAACATCTCTGCCGCGCTCCAATGTATGTGCAACTCTCTCTCATGTCCTCTTCTTGGGTGAAGAAATCTCCAGTCACTCCCGTGCCCTCGGGCCTCGCGATGGTAGATGCAGAGGGCAATAATAATACATGCACTAACATGCCTGGGAAACGTAACAGCTCACTTGCCGATGCCCGAATCCAGCCTGGCGTGCGCTATAGCATGTGAAATGTGACCAATCCGACACCCCAGAACACAAAGCCACTGTAAGCCGGGGGAAGCAGCTCTTGGCGTGTCTCTGGCAGTGGAGAATTCTGCGGGGGAGCTGCAGGCAGATTGATTTTGAGGGGATCAAGGGAATTAGACAGCACCGATAGGTTTTCCTCTCGCTGCCATTTGTCGAATTCCCCAGTAGGCTGGAGTCCCCGCGTATCATTCAGGTCCCATGACGTCGAATTTTGCTGGTCTGGTATGTCTGGGGGGTTTCCTGACCAGGCACCTCCATGCCTTATGCCTGTCTTCGAATCCATGCCAGCCCCAGCCAGCCCAGCCAGTCCAGCCAGCGAGCCAGTCAACAGTCCAGTCAGTGCCTTTACCCCAGGCTGGGTTGAGTGAGAGACAGAGAGCAAGTGGAAGAGGATTGACCCCAGGCTACCACCCGGCACGCTCCCCCAGATGTTCCACCCCAGTCTACAGGAAAACTGCCTACTACTATCTATTCTGCTGTGTCACTCACTCGGGCGTTTTGCCCATCTCTGGACGATCCCTTCTAATACCAACATTCCCGGACAACTCCATGATTGAATCAAACAACGGTTGGCAGTAAGTAAGGATATTTGCGCGGCTTGCCAGTGGCCGCTCTTGCGTCGAACGATACCGCGAATGCCCTCACACGAGAAAGCGGAGCTCCTGGCCACACCATGGTACGATTTTCCCTCGCTGTCCCGTCCCAATGCCGTCCTCATGTTCCGTTCAACTTTGTTTTGTGGAGAGAATGGATGGCCCGGCCGTCCTGTCTATTGTCACCTACGGCTAAGATGCTGACCCTGTCTCCGGCGCCGCCAGCCTTCCGTGCCGGGAGAATCATTTGAAATGTGACCGGCTAATACCGAAATGCTCCCGGTGCTCAAACTCCGGCCGGGAGTGCAAACTTGCCTTCAAGTTCAAGCCCGCCAAAGGTATGTCCTCAAAGTAAACAGGCCATCGTCGATCGCGCCAATGTTGACCCGCGCCTCCACAGAGACATTCAAGAAGAGCCAGAGATGGCTGAAGACCCCTAGGAGCCGTAGGTTTTATCCCTAATCCTGCGTTGTATGTTTTGCTGATCCAACTTATGCATGTATCAGTGACATACATAGACGAGACCACGTCATTAGCATTTGGGAGCTCGCCCGAAACTTCCTATTCACATCAGAGCGATCGAGGAGACTCGCCGAGGTCTCCCCAGTCCAGTCGGGATGATACGTCAGAGAAGACGGCAGCCCGCGCCCCTGGGGAACCGTATCGCTACCCTACTGCAAGTGAGTCGCCGCATGAGCAGCGACTAACTCATAGCCCATCGCACGAACGTTCGGCTTCAATCTCACAACACTCGCCTGCCGAGAAACCTTTTGTTCCTTGGTCGGGGTCAGATAGGGACAGAGATGTCTCCGACAGCCCCATGGCCGGGTCGCAACAACCACCACAACAACAGCCAAGTCCCCATGACAGGCAACTGCCCACACCAACCAGGAGTGTCGGCAGCCTATCGCACCTTTCACTCTCTGACCCGTTCTCGTTGATGAATGAGCAAGAGGCACACCTATTTAGACACTATGTACAACACTTGGGAGTTTGTGTAAGTATAGGCACGATTCACTTAACTTTGGTCTTGCCTTCTGACATGAGTGTTTAGCTTGATCTGACTGATCCTTTGCGAAACTTTGAGCTCGTGGTGCCACAGCGCGCTTCCATGTCTCCGACTCTGCTCAAGGCCATCTTTGCCATCGCTGCCAGGCACTTGAGCCAGACGAGTGACTATGATCCCCTGGCCTCGAACAAGTATCACAATGAATGTCTGGGTTACCTCATACCAATGCTGGATAACTCCTTTACCGTCTCTGACGAAAATCTTTTCGCTGCTACCATCATCCTGAGGATGCTCGAGGAAATGGATGGTAAGTCGCTTACCCTGTGACTATTGGAAAAAGATTGAGTGCTGAGTGAAGATTGTAGCCACTTCGGGACAGGACAACCACGGCCATCTTCTCGGAATCCATGCTTTTGTAAATGTCGGAGACCAGATCATGCTGCCGGGTAGTCTGAGCGCGGCGTCATATTGGGTCGGCTTGCGCCAGGAGATTTATAGTGCCATGAGCACGCAGGCGCCCGTGAAAATCCGCCTCGACCATTACATTGTTGATCACTCCTTTGAGCCTACTGACGACTACTCATGGTCCAACCGGGCCGTCGTAAACCTTGCCGAGGTTCTTAATTTTTGCTTTTCTGAGACACCCCAGCCAAACACCCGCTGGACATACCTGAACGAGCAGTGCGTCCGCTGGGAGGAGATGCGGCCCCCGTCCTTTGAACCCTTCTACTTCAAGGAGCAGGGAGCCGGGGATGCGTTCCCACAGATCTGGTATCACTCGAGTTGTCATGGTAAGGCTTCGGACCCTTACAGGCCAATACGTGATGTGGCTAATCGTGATTCCCAATCAAGTTGTTGGTATACAGCATCACATTCTGGCCCAGCTATTATTGGCCCAGTTTGATCCTGCGATACCAAAGGTCGGCACCAAGAGAGCTACCGCCGTCAAGGCCATAGCGGTGAGTAGAGCCTCCTTTATGTTTCACAGGACTCGACTGACTGGTTCAAGAAACGAGTCGACCACCTGATGCGACAAATATGTGGCATCGGGTCATGCAATCAATGGACGCCCCCGGCTTTATTTACCGCGTCCATGGGAATCGCCATGTGTAAGTGTTTCAGTCAAGAAGGGTGGATCCGGAATGTTTTTCCTCAACTGACGTATTTAGTTGGCGACCAATTCGAGCAAAGGGCAGATCAAGAGGCCATGTTGGATGTACTGAAGAAGACGGAAAGGAACCATGCACGTCCTACCAAGGCCATACAGCAACAGCTCATGAGGGTGTGGGGGTGGATGGTAGACTACGAGCATGGCTAGAATTGACTGACCATTCTGACGACCGAATTTATGTACCCAGCGACGGAACCGAATTCCGAACTTGCCTTGTGCGGTGGTTGAGGAAAACATTTCCATGCCCGAGTGAATTCCGAGCCTGCGGCTTATTAGAGGGAGAGATAGGGCGTCTCGACCTATTAGGATTTGCTTGTTAATACGCAGGCGAGGCGCAAGTGTCGACTTGGTCCCGTTCCTGTCAAACAAGGCAAGCAAGGTCTGCCGGCACCACGGGAACTTTAGTCCAGAATTGAAAGAGAATGACGATCAGGAATCAAATTCTCTTGCATGGGCTAAACGGCTACCGAGTACCAACACACTACTGGTCCCCGCACACGCAACATGCCTCTCAGATTTGGCGATCTAGGAATAAGGCCCAGAGTGTGCCAAGTAGCACGAGGCCTAATTAGTGGACGGCGCAATGCGAGTGTTAGCATAGTCGTTCCCCGTGGAGGGCGAGGAGGGGAGTTGTGATTGCCGTTTGGGGTAGTCCTTCGGGCATTTTGACCCGATCTGTCTTATGAGGTCAGCTACTAGTCACTACAGTGGGCGGGAGCGATCTAATGCCTCGGCGATTTTGACTGCTTTCGACCTCGATATACCCAGTGTACTGACGGCAACACCAGTTACATCAGTCCCCACGATATGATATACTTTCGAGTATATATCGACCTTGGAACTGTGCCTGAGATGATTGCATTTCGACATTCTACTCATTATCAAACAACTACAACCACAACAAACCGATTGTCGCTGATCCTGTACAAGTAGTCAGAGAGCGATACTTCACATCATCCCAAAACACCAAATCATCTTCCTTTTCATAAATACCATACACATATAATCCGACAAGATGGCACCCGGCGCTATTGTCAGCGACCACGACACCTCGGCCCGCGATGGCCAGCAGCTCGAGGATCTCTCGGACAAGATCGACGCCGTCAATGTCCTGAAGGACCAGAAGAAGGCCGCCGCCAAGGCCAAGGCCGAGGCCGAGGCTGCCTACAACACAGCGTCCGAGTTCGACTCGGAGAAGGACAAGACACAATTCAGACAATACGAGGACGCCTGCGACCGCGTCAAGAACTTCTACCTCGAGCAGCACACCAAGCAGACCGTGTCTTACAACCTCAAGGCTCGCAACGACTTCAAGTTCCGCGAGAAGCACCACATGACCATCTGGGAGGCCATGGAGAAGCTCAACACGCTCATCGACGACTCGGACCCCGACACCAGCCTGTCCCAGATCCAGCACCTGCTCCAGTCCGCCGAGGCCATCCGCAAGGACGGCAAGCCCCGCTGGATGCAGCTGACGGGCCTGATCCACGACCTGGGCAAGCTCCTGTACTTCTACGGCTCCCAGGGCCAGTGGGACGTGGTCGGCGACACCTTCCCCGTCGGCTGCGCCTTTGACGAGCGCATCATCTACCCGGGCTCGTTCAAGGAGAACCCCGACATCCACGACCCCATCTACAGCACCAAGCACGGCATCTACTCGCCCGGCTGCGGCCTCGACAACATCATGCTGTCCTGGGGCCACGACGAGTACCTCTACCACGTCGTCAAGGACCAGTCCACCCTGCCCGCCGAGGCCCTGGCCATGATCCGCTACCACTCCTTCTACCCCTGGCACAAGGAGGGCGCCTACCGCGATCTCATGGACGAGCACGATCACAAGATGCTCGAGGCCGTCAAGGCCTTCAACCCCTACGACCTGTACAGCAAGAGCGACGGCATCCCCGACGCTGACGAGCTCAAGGTATGTTCTTACCCCACTCACACAGTCAAAATCTGTGTCGAAAACACTCAACTAACACACTTTATAGCCCTACTACCTTGAGCTGATCAACGAGTTCTTCCCCAACGAGGTCATTGAGTGGTAGACGGTCATCTTGACGTCGAAAATGAAATTCATCGGACATGGTTATGACAAAGCGTTCTTATTTTTATCGTTTGATTGTATTGGTTATGGAATTGAAAGAGATAGAGACAACTACATTATGGCAAAAAGGCTAATGTCATGTATCTGAATACACACCCGGGCGAAGAACAAGTAGCCCACTCGACCTTGAGAAAAAGGCGAGAATTTTGCCAACGCACTCTACTGTCCCACATATGCAAAATTATTGTGCCACGTACTCCTGTTCACTATCAAACGGTTATCATTATCCATCTATATCTAAATTGGCCCAATCGGTCTGTCGCACTGACTTCTTCGTGGAATTCGCCTATAGTCAATGGAAACATCTCTCTTTGCACCCCTGGTGTATAGGCTCAACTCGACCGCCGCGTGTGCGACGTGATAGGCGCGGATACACTATAGAAAAGCCTGGGCTCTTGCTGAAACACCAAGTCAAAATCCCCGCTGTAGTCTACTCGCTCGATACTTCTGTATAAAGAAATACTTACCTAGTTGCTCACGGCAAAACGCCACTTCGACACTACATATGGCGAGTGCATAAGATTCGTCTATCCGGGGAAAGCGGCACATCGACATACCTCATTGGTTACAACCACGTATAGCAATTCTTCTATTGGTCTTGAGAATCTATATCTCGCATATACTTTATGCACAGCGGCCTCAGCACTTGCCCTCGTGCCCTTCCCCAGACGCTCCTCCCTGCCTGGCCTCCTCGGCCATTCGCTCCGCGTTGGGCGTCGTCGAGCTACTGCCGCTGTCCTCCTTCTTCCCGGGCACGTCCTTCCTGACGTTCCAGCCGCCGCGCCAGCCCAGCCAGCCCTTCTCGTGCGGGCCCCGCAGGAAGCACAGCACCAGGGCGAACCCGATGAAGGCGACGTTGCACCCGCCGCTCCACGTCCAGCCGCCGCGCGCGTACAGGCGGTTGCCCACGGCGGTGCCGGTCAGCTGGCCGGCAAAACTAAACACCATGTACGCCGTGTTGACGCGGTTGCGCTTCTTGGGGTCGAGCGCCGCGTACACGTTGGTGCGGTTGGCCGTGTGCGCAAAGTTGGCGCCCGTGTCCATGGCGATGGCCTGGACGATGGGGCCCGCGACGGTGAAGGCGCCGGTGAAGGTGCCGACCACGATGCCGGCGAACTCGAGCCCCAGGCCCAGGATCACCGAGAACAAGGGTGCGAACCGGTCCGTGATCAGGCGCGACCACAGCGGCCCCAGCGTGATGACGGCGATGCCGATGAAGGCGAAGAAGCCGATCTCCAGCGACGAGTAGTTGTAGGGCGGCGACGCCAGGAGGAACGTCAGCGTCGTCCAGAACGAGGTGAAGGCCGCGCTCAGCAGGTAGCCCGTCAGGCAGGCCTGCAGCAGGACCGGCTCCTTGACCACCATGGTGATAATGTCCCAGAGTAATTGGAGATAGGGCAGGCCGGGGTCCTTGGCAGGGTAGTCGGGGAGAAAGAAGAACAACAGGATGAGTATGAGATACTGAGCACCGAATGCCTGGATCGCTCAGCTGTCAGTATTTGGATTGGAATTGGTACAGGTTGAAACTCACCAGCCAGTATATGTTTCGCCATGAGGTGAAGTTGGCCAAGATGCCAGACAAGACCCTAGCTATGAGCATGCCAAGGGCGAGGCCCGACACGACAATGGATAGGGAGCTCGCTCGTCGATGCGGAGGGGCCAGATCTCCGACTAGAGGAAGCATGAGTTGTGGCGTGACGGTTCTACGGAGACAGCGTCCAGTCAGTACATGTCGGTCGTTGGGGCCTTTTCAGTGTCCAGTAGGAGAGGATAGACGGAACTAAGGAACTATCAAGGAGAGGAAATTACATACCCCACGCCACATACGAAGCTCAATGCAATAAAGGTGTTGAAGTTATTGGTAAGACACAAGCCGAGCCACTACACTCTCCATCAGTCATCCGCTGGTTTCCCATTCGGAAGCCTTATTGCATACCACAGTCGCCGTTGCCCAGATCAGTGTCAAGACGAAAGGTCTTCGGCGTACTTTGTCTCCAAGCGGGCACACAAACAGCAGACCGGCTGCATAGCCAGCTTGGGACAGTGTTGCAACATTGGACGCGGTCTCGAAGCTGACGTTGAAGTCGCGAGCCAGGATATTCAGAATCTACATTCCAAGTCAGCTATTACATGTTCGTTCATTAAACCAGCCAATCCTTTGAGATCAATGTTCTCGTATCTCATGATTGCCGATGAAATCACGCTGATTTACCGGCTGCGGATAGTAAAGATTGGCGACGGTAAAAGTGCCGGCCTATATTTCGACTCAGTCCCTCTTAGTTCATAGACCAAATGAGTGACTATACTGACCAGTCCCATCAGCATATTCATGGGCAATGAGAAATGAGGCGGGTTATCGGGATCGTAGCGGCACCGCTTCGGGATCCACGTGAGCCGGCCAAGTATCGATGTCGCCGTCCCTGATCCCGCCGTCGTCTTCTCCGCCGTGCCAGCGCCGTTCGTGGGCCCATTTGGTGGATCTTTTTCATTCTCGCCGAGCTCATGTGTCTTGGCCGCGACCGAGACACCATCGAGTCGCCGCATGCCTGGCGCATCCTCGATCGTTTCCGTGTATTCCGAATGATGTGATTTCTCTTTCTCTTGATCTTGGATTATGGCATCTTGTCTCATCTCTCCGATGTCGTCATCAGTTTTGTTTGACGGATGCATGTTCGCGGGGACTTCCGTTTTTTGAATGGTTCTTATTAATCCAGATTGGCGGTCTGGTCCCGAAAGCGCAGCACAACAAAGATCGCACCCGTTTCTCATCTACCGACCTGCAAACATGATCTGGAAAAGGCTCACTTGTATAAAGATATAATCAAAGTGTCAAACGGAATCGGCATGTGTGTACACTAGTTGCCGGAGGAAATGCCTGAGCGAAGTTTCGGGACTCGGGAATAGTAGGGGGTCGGCGATAGCGGCTCGATCCGCATATCGCTTGCAGGGGATCAGACCCCGAGGTCATGAATATTTCCCTATTTACCTCCTTGAGAAGCGCCGGAGGTTTGCAACTACTGTATGCTGCTGATCATCCCGCTTAAGAGCTCTGCCGAGCCTATGATGGACGGTGAGATCATCTCGAAGCTTATTCGCAGCTCACCCACTAGTCGTCGAGAGGTCGTATGTCCGGATCTGACATGCGCGGATTGTCAGCAAGCAGTCATCTCCACTAAAAAGATGTCCACCCCCAGCACCGGCTATGGATCTCGTTCCTGAGAGAGAGGAACGGGCGTCGCGATGGGGATCGTGCCTGGCGGCAGACGGCGAGCGACGGACGGGGCAGGGAGGAGACAAGGCAACTGGGGGTCCGCCCATCGCGTATGGTAATATGTACGAACGCCGCTGTTCTCTGCATCTCGGAGACTCGTGAGTGGTCGAAATGACCAATGTCGAGACCGTAATCACTCTGAAAATGGAGTTCCCACCCCTCCCCCGCCGTATCGGAGGCTTGTCTCCACCTGATTCGGGCCCAGGTCGATTAGACGTGATCGGCACTTCGGCTCGACTCCGTCGAAAGGCACGAAATTTCGCATCGCATAATCGCGTATCTCTCTCGATCGTTTTCTCTGCCTTGCCTACTCTCTCTTTTAATTTCTCGGGCACCGGTGAGATCTTTTCTGAGGGGTCTGATACATTTTGAGGGGATCTTCTTTCGTCAGAGCCGTCCATCATTAGAAGTATTCATTTGACTTCTTTTTGCTGCATCGTGATGGCGGCGGCCACTGAAAATACGCCCCTCCTGGGCAATGGCGCCCACAAGCCGGCCGCCGTCGTCAGAGCGGAGCCGAAGAAGAAGCATCATTCCTTCTTTAGTCCTGCCAATCGCATCCTCTTGGCCGGCTTCTTGATGGCATTCACGCTGGGCATCACCCAAGTTCCGTACGTAAAGAATATCGAGAGAAGAAAAGAACAACAGAAAAAAGAAACCCTACTTGCATATCCAAACATGGCGCACAAGAAAACTTTATACTGATCCATCAACGCTAGCATCATTTACGTATTTCGTGTCATGGAATGTGATGTATTCTATACTCATAACCCTCCGTTCGACGGCGTTGGCGATCGCTGCCACCGCCGGGAGATCGATGCCGGAACCGCGACGCAGGTCTCCATACTCGGCATGTCCACCTCGTTCAGCGGCGTCTTGAACCTCTTCATATGCGGCTACTTTATCAAGCTGTGGGGCCCGCGCTGGGCTTTCGTCAGTCAGACCTCGCTGCTCGGCATCCGCGTCGCCACGCAGGTCATGGGCGTGACCATGGGCGGCAGGACAGGTATCATCATATTCCAGGCTTTCCAGAGTATAGGCATCGTCGGCGGGCCGCGTGGTTTCCAGTAAGTCTCCTCGTGGACGTATATGGTCATGTCACGTGCTAATCACCCATCTTGGTAGGTTGGTCCTCAACACGGCAGTCAGTGAGATTGTGCCAGCAAGAGAACGAACCGCCGTCTTTGGCAGGCTGCAAGGATCGATAATGCTCGGAACTGCGTTTGGTTATCTGCTGGGCGGCGTGCTCGGTGATGTGTATGGCATCCGGCGCCCTTTCGAGGTGGCCTTTTTCCTTTACATCACCTCCAGCATATACGGCGCCCTCTTCTTGCCAGAAGCACCAGCGGAAAGTCACGCTGAGAAGAAGAACCCCCGGGGCGTCGGCGGCTTCTTCGCGCCGCTCAAAGTCATCGTCCCGCAAAAGTACATACAGCAGGACGGCAAGCTGTTCACGAGCTACGGCCTCATCTTCCTCGCGCTGGGCATCTTCCTCGGGGTCTTCGCGTCGACCTACGCGCCGACCCTGCTGCAGATGTACGCCACGTCCGAGTTCGGCTTCGGCACCAAGGAGAACGGTTGGCTCATGTTCGGCAACGGGCTCATCCGCGGCCTCTTCCTGCTCGTCATGTTCCCCAAGATCATCTCGGTCGGGAGGACGTGGGTCAACGGCGCCGACGAGAAGTCGCACCACGTGGAAGCCGTCAACGGCAATGCGGATGACCTGCCGACCGAGCCTCGAGATTTCGCTGCCTCTCCTGGCGAGGAGGTCCCTCAGGAACCGATCAAGGTCCCCGAGCCCGAGGAGGAAGAGGACGAGGACGTGGGGACTACTTTTGATCTCTTGTTCGTGCGCTGGAGCTTGGTCGTGGACTCCATCGTGACGGCCATTGCCGGATTCTCCAGCCAGGGATGGCAAGTGTATATGGGTAAGTCAAAGAATCCTGAATCTGTATATTACGCTTCGGAAGTTGTGCTGATCTTGTGGATAGCTGGATTCCTCCTCCCCTTTGCCTCCGGCTCTGCGCCGGCAGCCAAAGGTGTCATGACCGAGATGTGCCCTTCGTACCAGCGCCAGGATGCAATCGCGGCCATCACCCTGGTCGAGAGCGCGGCCATGCTGATGACCCAGGGACTCTTCGGTATCATTTTTGCCGCCTTTTCCGAAATCGGCCAGCCGCGACTGACTTTTTTCTGCAATGCGGTAAGTGGCGCCACACATTATTTCCTGGTGTTTAGTAAATGTATGAAACTGACAACTTGAAAGGGATTCGCCATGGTCGCGACCACTGTTCTGTTCCTGTCGCGATTCCCGCCCGAGGGCAGCAAGCGTATTGACGAGGACCACAACGATGAAGAGGCTGAAGGGGAGCAAACTAGGGAACAATAGCCAAGTGGCTACTAAAGCGTCCATTTTCCTAAAAGCGCACAAAATAATGATTCCGAACCCCATATAGAAATATAGACTGCTTTCTGCTCACACTGCAGCTGTTGAACATGCACAAATGCTTTACATGTGCTACTCACTATCTGATTCAAATGGTCCAATGGTCACATCAACGTGTAATGGATCTCAAAATTCGACACATCATAATGGTATGAATTCAGACGACTTCGGTCTAGGAATAAATCGAATCTGAAAATGAACACGTCAACTTCCGACTACTGCGCCAAGGATTGATGCTGCGGATATGCGACTAGGTCGACTCGTAAAGCCAACGCTCGCCGATCCTCGGAGGCCCGGGAACAATGGTTGCGGCCACGCAATGGATATCCCCGGCGTCCGATCCTCCGAGATGTATCGCCCGAGAGAGCTCGGTGAACGGGCTACCTAGATAAGCTTTACTACATGACCGCCCGACCGTGGCTCGCGAGTCGTGACGGCGTGAATCTATGGTCCGGACTTGAGCAACTTGGATTGTTGTAATACCCGTTCCTGTTCCTCCCAAGGCATTGCTTTCAGCTGCTGAAATACCGCCCGCTCCTCCTTCTTGGTCAGGCCCTCTCTTGCGAGTTCCGAGGCTAGAAGTTGTTGTGTTTCGCTCAACTGTATCCGTCCTCGATTGTAGTACGCTCGCCGCGGAGGGTTGTGACTGTCACCCGCCTTTTGGTGCTCTGGATTATTAGTCTTCTTATTTGAATCAAGCCCCGATATTGCCTTTAGTTCCTGTGTCTTCGGCTCTGCTCCGCCTTGATCATCGTTGTCGTGATGCAACCGATGTACCTCGTCGCTATTCATCGATACAACCCCGCGACATGCCAGCGGCTTGTTCCTCATCTCGCCGTGGTGGTAAAGAATGTCGTCTCTAACCTCGACCCGCACGTCGACGTCAACAAGATCCGCGCTCCCGCTGGACGTCTCGCGCTTTCTCAGCTCCTCCCGTCCCAGACCCGTAAAGGCGATGCTCCACGTGCCGTCGCCGTGGGCGTGACATGTCGCCAGCTTGCCGCTCCTCGCCTTGTAAAAGGACGTCGTGACGACCTTTTTGGGATCCGTCTTGTCCTGGCTCGACGTGTGCCGGAAAGAGCCTCTGACAGGTATGGGTGAATACGGTGATGACGAAAACAGGGTCTCGATGACATGGCATACCTTATCTTGGCTTCTCGCACGGTGGGTATCTGGGATATCGAATTAGATGTGGCGCGCCTCGGACATTTTCATGTGACTTGCAATCATTTCCATATAGTTTGCTACGCTTTCCGTGGAATGGGCCCAGCCCAAACCTCCGTCGAGATCCCGACGGAGGTCCTTTATGCTGTAATTTCCACAATATCTCATATTATCTGCAAGGACAAAACAGTATAAAAACGTTTACTCTTACGACCCGAAGGACTGTCGGTAGCAGGTACGAGGAGCGTTGAGAATGGGCAAGGCGAGTGCTAGTGGCTGACGCAATAGCGTTGCGGTAAGGTGTTGAATCATTAAATGGGACACGGCCTGTCCACTATTTCTTTGCTCATCAAGCACTCCTTGCAAGTTTATACCATACCTTGAGTCTCACACTGTGGGATTCATTTCCATCGACCGACCGAATATTAACTGCAACGTGTTACCATCGGCATGACTCAAAGCGTTTTAACTTATTTGGAAGAACATTCAAGAACATTCTGGTGATTTCCGCAGTCTGGCTTATGGTGAGATCTGTTAGTTGCGCTTTCAGTGCTGCGGTGGCCTGCTATCGACAACCACAGCGCTAGCCACCTCACTGGGCGGCAAGATACGAGCAGAACAGTGGGATACTTCCACCTGTTTATAATCACAATAGGCGTGATGCTCGTGTAACACCAAATAATAGCACTCGACGGCCAAAGATACAGATCAATGGATAGGGAATGCTAAACCATACGTGATATCGAGAAAAAATGGAAACGAAATGGAGAGGAAGAAGATGAAAATTGTCAAAAGTACGAGGCCATCTGCATGCTCACCCGCCCAATCGCCGATCATGGCTCTCTTACCGCCAGAATACTGGCAAAACTCCGGGCATTCTTCAGGTTGATCGGCCCGTCGGCCGACTGCAATAGCAGGGTTCAACACCACTAAGAGCTTCCCGTTCCTGCATTCACGATGAGGGGCTTTGCTGCCGGAAAAAGTGGCCTGCTTTTTGATGAACCAAATACGGCCACGTTGGGCTTTTGCTTGGGCGAAGGCGGGAGAAGTTCGAGGTTGGTGCTGGGGAAGAAGGCGTGCTGGCTGTCACAATACAGTCAATAGTAAGCGAAAGGGCGGATATAGAACTCTCTCTCTGTCAGACTTATAAGAAAGGGCGCCCAATGATGACCGCAATTGTAGCCGATGGATGAACGGAAGCCAAGTTCATATCTTGGCCGCTGATTGGGAATCCTTGCACGGCGGATGAACAGGTGCCGCCGTGGAGCCAATGATTGATACGGCGAGTATATGCAGTATTTAAAGTAGCCCGCAAGCCACATTCGAATAGTCGCAGACAAGTCCTCCAAGCTCTATACCACGATTGCATTCGACGCAATCTCCTTGGACTTTCTTCCTTGATACACTCCGTACTGTCCCGCAGGCCGAGATACACACACAATGGCGGACATCAACGTAGAAGAGGTTCTCAAGAAGCTCACCTTGTCCGAGAAGGTTGACCTGCTCTCAGGTTCGTCCGGCTTCTCCTGCTACTCTATTTGACGCTCGGATGATAACATATTGTACAATTCTAGGCATTGACATGTGGCACACCAAGGCATTGCCTCATCATGGAATCCCCTCGGTGCGAACATCCGACGGGCCCAACGGCGTCCGCGGAACCAAGTTCTTCAACGGCGTCAAGGCGGCCTGCTTCCCGTGCGGCACGGGTCTCGGGGCGACCTTCAACCAGGAGCTGCTGGAGGAGGCCGGCCGGCTGATGGCGGACGAGGCCCGGGCCAAGGGCGCGCACGTCATCCTGGGGCCGACCATCAACATGCAGCGGTCGCCGCTCGGCGGGCGCGGCTTCGAGTCCATCGGCGAGGACCCGTTCCTGGCGGGCCTGGGCGCCGCCGCCATCGTCCGGGGCATCCAGTCCAAGGGGATCCTGGCCACCATCAAGCACTTTGTCGCCAACGACCACGAGCACAAGCGCAACGCCGTCCAGGCCGTCGTCACGGAGCGCGCCCTGCGCGAGATCTACACCCTGCCCTTCCAACTCGCCGTCAAGGAGTCCCGGCCCGCCGCCTTCATGACGGGCTACAATGGCGTCAACGGCACGTACTGCAGCGAGAACGAGAAGCTGCTCGGCAAGTTGCTGCGCGGAGAATGGGGCTGGGAGGGTCTCGTCATGAGCGACTGGTGGGGAACGTATAGCACGACTGAGTAAGTATGCGTGTTTGGGCAGCGTGAAATGGAGTATCACGATTACTTGAAGAAGCTGACCCATCACGAATAGGGCAGCTCTGGCGGGACTAGATCTTGAGATGCCGGGTCCGACACGATTCCGCGGCGATGCCCTCAAGTTCAACGTTCAAACAGACAAGGTGCGAGAGTATATCATCGACGAACGGGCAAGGGCTCTGCTCGAGTTTGTTAAGAGAAGCTACCAGAGTGGCATTGAGGAGAATGCACCTGAAAAGACTCTGGATACGCCCGAGACGGCAGCACTCCTCCGAAAGATTGGCAACGAGGGCATTGTGCTACTACAAAACAACAAGAGCGTGTTGCCGTTCAAGAAAGATAAGAAGGTATGCAAAGCCCTGAGACTGCATATACATCATAGCCAGCAGCTACTAATATTGTTCTCATAGACTGTCGTCATTGGACCCAACGCAAAGATTGCAACATATCACGGAGGTGGCTCGGCGTCCCTTGCCTCGTACTACGCAGTCACCCCGTTCGACGGCATCAAGGAGAAGCTGGGCAAAAGCCCAGAGTACACAGTCGGCCAGTACTCGCACCTGATGCTCCCGCCGCTGGGCTTCTCCACCAAATCCCTCAGCGGGAACGACGGTATGACCATGAAATTCTACAACGAGTCGCCCGACGTCGCCGACAGGAAGCCGTTCGACGAGCTCGAGATGACCAAGACGGACAACTTCCTCATCGACTACCACCACCCGGACCTCAAGTCGGAGCTCTTCTACGCCACGCTGGAGGGCACGCTGACCCCCGACGAAGACTGCACGTACGAGTTCGGCCTCGTCGTGTGCGGCAGCGGCAACCTCTACATTGACGGAAAGCTGAGCATCGAGAACACCACCAAGCAGACGCTGGGCAACGCGTACTTTGGCACCGGCACGGTCGAGGAGAAGAGCTTCCACAAGGTCAAGAAGGGACAGTCGTACAAGATCAAGGTCGAGTTCGGATCGACACCGACGTCGACGCTGGGCGACCAGGCCGTGCTCACGCGCGGCGGCGCCCTCAGACTTGGCGGGTGCAAGGTCATCGACCCAAAGGCAGAGATCCAGCGGGCCGCGGCTCTGGCCAGGGATGCCGACCAGGTTATTGTATGCGCCGGACTGAACGCCGTAAGTGACACTACCCAAGACTTCTTTCTCTCGAGATTTGACCTAACTGAATGACTATAGGATTGGGAGACCGAGGGCGCAGACCGCGAGCACATGGCGCTCCCTCCCGGCGTGGACGACCTGATCTCAGCCGTCGGAAAAGCCAACCCCAACACGGCCGTCGTGCTGCAGTCCGGCACGCCGGTCGAGATGCCGTGGATCAAGGACGTCAGCGCGGTCGTGCAGGCGTGGTACGGCGGCAACGAGACGGGCAACACCATCGCCGACGTGGTCTTCGGCGACGTGAACCCGTCGGGCAAGCTGAGCCTGTCCTTCCCGGTGCGCGGGCAGGACAACCCGGCCTTCCTCAACTACCGCACCGAGGGCGGCCGCGTGCTCTACGGCGAGGACGTCTACGTCGGCTACCGGTACTACGAGTTCGCGCAGCGCGAAGTGCTCTTCCCGTTCGGCCACGGCCTGAGCTACACGACGTTTGCCTTCTCGGACCTGTCCGTCGCCGCCAGGGACGGCCGGCTGAGTATAGAGGTGCGCATCGAGAACACGGGCCGGGTCCGGGGCGCCGAGGTCGCGCAGGTCTACGTCGCGCCGAAGCAGAAGTCCAAGGTCAACCGGCCGGTCAAGGAGCTCAAGGGCTTCGCCAAGGCGGAGCTCGGGCCCGGGGAGAGCAAGGTCGTGACCGTCGAGCTCGACGCCAAGTACGCCGGCGCGTACTGGGACGAGGAGCGCGATAAGTGGTGCGTCGAGGCCGGCGAGTACGATGTCATTGTGAGCGACAGCAGCGAGCTCAAGGATGACAAGACCGTCAAGGCGTCTTTCAAAGTACAGAAGACATTCTGGTGGTCTGGTCTGTAGTTTCCCGAGACGGCATTGCTCCAGAAGAGCGATCCTATTGTCTGTTGAAAAAGCGAGTAAATAAAAGTTTTCAAATGATACAATATGAAAGTCGTAACAGAATAGAATGCCTCACAGTGACTTACACGATCGCATTTTACAGAAGCTCTGTACCCCGCCAAATCTGCCCCCAGGACCCCGCTAAACAGCAATGACATCGCTAAACTGCGACGCGTCAAGGCAGTATACTGGACGCGCTCTGCTTGCTACAATTAATCAATCCATTCATTTTTCTTATTTAACGGCAATCAGACTACCAAAACATTTTGTGACCTAGTCGCACATCTCAGAAAACCCCATACCTACACAGAGAAGAAGCGAACGCAGGGAAACCATGGCGCCGCCCACGATCCTGGCGCACAAGTCCGCCTTCCTGGCGACGCAGACGCTGCACCTGTCGCAGAGCCTCGCCCCGTCGACGACCTGGCGCAACGCCCACGCCCACGCCGGCAACGACGACGACAAAAACCCCGGCGGCAGCACCATCCCCCAGCGCGCCGTCGACGACGCCCTCTTCCGCCTGAACCAGATCCTCCAGCAGCACGCGCGCAGGGTGTACCCGCCGGCGGCGACGCGGCAGGTCGCCGAGCAGATCGACAGCCTGTTCCTGCTGGGCGCCGACGGGGCGCGTGACGGCGGAGACGGCGACGATGGTGACGGGCAGCAAGGTCTCGACGAGCTGGAGGAGCTGCGGGAGGGCATTGATCTCAGTATGGAAACATCCTTCCCCCATCTAGGTGTCAAATATGCACGACCGCTGACCTTCACCCCCTCGCAGCGACCGACGAAGCGATATCCGCCCTCCCGCCAACATGGGACTCCCACCGGCCCGAGCAGGCAGAAGCCGACCCGACCGAGGCGGCGCGGTACGAAGCGCTACAGGAGAGACTGCGGGCGCTGTTGGCACAGAGGGTCGAGGCCAGGGCCCGGGTCGAGCGGCTGCGCCAGATGCAGGCCCTCCTGCGGCCGTTTGAGGCTAACGTCCAGGAGAATCTCGTGACGCGCAACGGCGAGATCGAAAAGGAGCTGGAGCGCATGCGCGTTCTGCTGGTACGGGTCGCCGGGCGAGTTGGCCAGCTGCCGGATAAAGAGGGCGACGACGTGGACGAGGTCATGGAGGACCTGAATGAGCTGGAGAGGAGAAAAGTCGACAGCCTCCTGAGTGGGTTTTGATGTTGCGTCCCGGTCTTGAAGTTTGGCATTGGCGTTTGGGTTTGGTGTCTTGTTCTTCCATGATACCCCCTTTTTTGTTTGTTCATCTTGCTTCCAATACCACAGATACTGCAATATCAATCCGAATGCGGTCCCTCAGGGTAGTACCAGGAGCCATTCTTTCTACAGCCTGCACAGAGTTCATTCGACATGGTCAAGATCTCTAGCAATAACTGATATCCATTCTGTTTAACGACTACCTGCGGAATGCACTATTGAGCTGCGTGTTTCTAGGTACAATTTCGAGAAGATGACGGGGCAAAAACAAAGTCCATCATATTGTCTGGCGTCTTCATGTCGGGACAATACTCTTTCTCCTGCGTTCCTGATCTCCGACAAGAGTGGCATCCTTGGAAGAGTCATCCACGTCAAGTCCAAGCTCGACTTCGCTCTCGATTCCGTCGCGGTCTTCATTATTGCCCGCCTCGGTGTCCTTATCACCATCTTTCTCGGGCTTGTGGGTTTTGTACCAAGGTTTTCTAGAATGTGCCATCGGACGGACTACCTTGAGCTTGACAATCTCTTCGTCGTTGTCATCGTCAAAGACCTTGTAATAAACCCTCAAGCCAACAGTCGCCACCGCATTCCAAGGATTGCTTTCAAATTCGTCTTCTGGCTCGGCTACAGGTTGACCCTTAGTCTGCGGAGGAGGCGGCGGTGGAAGCTTTGGGCGACTGTCAAGACTGTATTCCAGTACTCGGTCTGAAATGTCAGACACTGACGAGATATCGGAAAGATCGTCAGAAGATTCTTCGTCACATTCGATTTCGTTATTGGCAGTTCCTGGTGTTGGCTTGAGGTTTCCACGAGTTGGCAAAGTGGCCACTTTACCAGCTGGCAAGCTCTTTTCGTCGCTGGCTGAGCTTGTATCATTCTCGACTTTGGCCTTTTGCTCCGGCTGATGAGAATTCTTCTCGCGTATTTCTCCACTCACAGATTGCCTGGGACTTGGCTCAGCATTCTCGGGCTCGGCCAGCTCAGGGACCTCGCCAACTTCGAGTGACGACTCGCCGGATCCCGTAGAAGGCGTTCTGAAACTCGTGTCGCTGCCCGAGTCTGATGCAGCGGACTCTTGGTCGGACTTGGATTCATCTGGAGCTGGCGGGCTTGGTGTGCGGATCTGGACATGTTTTTCTTTGCTCTTGTGCTCCGTGACAGCTGGAGACTCTGCCTCGACAGCGACCTCGGCTTCGCGAGCCTCTTGGGCTTTCTGGGCCTTCTTCAGCTCTAATCTCGCTTTGCGTCTTGCCTTCCTCTCTCGGCGCTTGTTAAGATCCTTGACTTCGAAGTAGTAGGTTCGTTCTTTGGCCTCCATCATCTTCTCACGAAGGTCTTTCTTGTCCTTCTCCCGCGTCCGTTTTTCGGCATCCTTCTTGGCTTGCTTCTCTTCCGGAGTTTCGACGACTTGTCCTTTGCTGTGGGCTAGATCATACGACATGCCTACTGCGACGAGCTTGTCGCGCCTCTCGCGAGCATTGTTGCGTACCACCTCTTCTATAGGCAATATGTCCATGTCGCGTGTAGCGTTGACCTTGAGCAGTACAGTGTAATCTCCGGCGTCGAGTTCCAGCTCGACGTTGACGCTGCGTCTCTGGCAGTACGGACTAATAGTCCGAACAACGTAGTCTTCTTGGCCAGCCTTGTGAAGCCGAAAATTCAGAGTGAATCTGTATTGTCCTTCCAGGCCTTGATAATACCGATCATCCAACTGTGATAGGACAATGACCACTGGACGGGTCTTTGTAATCGAAAACGAGAACAGGGTTTCATGGTAGTCAAGTGTCCATGAGATGGGGAGAGTGGTCCAAAGCGATGTGATTTTCCAATCATCGCCGAAGAGACGGGTTCGGTCAAACGCCTGAAACTTGCGAAGGAGATCTGGATACGAGATCCAAAACGCTCCGTCGTCACCAAAGCGGTGGTTGAGTTTGACCAACCATTCAGCTGTCCATTCTTTCGAACCGTCACTCCAGGGCCCCTTCCACTCTCCTTTGCCCCATGGATTCTTGAGGAGCAAAAGTCGGTGGCCATCGACCTCAACAGCTTTCATGACAGAGTAAGCATGCAACTCGACGATGCCTCTACGATCGCCCCAGCCGATACCCCACATCCCAGTGGAACAGCCGAAGAGAAACTCCTCATTGACTTTCATGAGTTCTTCATTCCAGAAATACTCCTTGTCGAGGATATCCTTGGTATAAATCTCGCTCGTGACGCCACCAGTGAGATCTTCGATGCCTTCCCCGGTGAAGCCTCCCTCGATTGCTGCATAGTCGCCGTGGGCTTTTGCGTATGCCTTTTCAAGCAGCGGCAGCCAGGTCTCGTCGGCATGGACACATTGAGCAAAGTAAAGTGCCCCTGAGCCGCTCTGATAGGCTTTGCGGTACTGCTCTTCTGACTCGACTCGTTCTCGGTCTTCCCAGAGCATTCGTTCGAGAAAGCTCTCCTCAAAATCCGGCTTTGTAAGAAAGAGCTTGTCGTCGATGATTTCAGAGATCCATTCTCCATCTCTGTGAAATACAAATCCATAGACGCCAACTTGCTCATCGCGAGCGACGCAACAGCGTTCAATCAATGCGGACTTGTTGCTGAGCGTGCAGAGAGCGGCCATGAGCCAACAATCGCCGTCTCTGCCTTGTCGTACATCACTCGCTGTTGGGCCATCGATATAGAACTGGGGATTGTCGAAGATGTCAGGGACGCGCTTGACGCTCTTGGGCTTGAATTCCGATGCCTCGGGATCCTTGACGTTGTGCAACGTCTCCAAGGTGTCCCGATTGCCCCATTTCAGATCAAATTCCAGGTCAAAGTGAGGATCACGGTATTTCTGGTTCACCCGGCGGCATTCCTTGACAATCTTGCTGACCTTGGCCTTGCAGACCTCGGCGGCTTCGTCGTATGATGCTTGGGTGGTTATTCCCGTCTTGCGGGCATGCTTTGCGGCACGTCGAACGTAAGAGTTGTGAGGTATGACAGTGGTGGCTGGAGGTTTTGGTCAGCAAACATGTTTTTTCAGCTGAAGTCCGCACCCCTCATCCAAGCAACCAGCATCGCGAGCTCCTTGGAATCTAAGATTGCCCTTACCTTTGCCGGGAGCCTTTGTATTGAACTTGCTCCAGAACTCGTCAATGGCCTCCTGAGGGGATTGTTGCTTCTTCTTGGGCATTTTAGGTAGGACTACAGGTACTTGAGCAATGACAGGTCTTCGAACAGATTCGTCGTCGGATGATGCGGCGCTACTGTCGTATTCGCGGTCTAGGTATGCAGCCTCCGAGGGCAATGGAAATATGAAAGACATGATGACAGGAAAGGCTCGAGGGCGCCGTGCTCACGGAGGTAGCTAGAAAGGCAGAAACAAGGGCAGTAGCGATCGTATATCAGTTGGAAAGTGCAGCTCAGCTCCCTGTTGCTCGCTCTCTCGCGAGGCTCGTACCAGATCGTGTTTGATATGACGAAAGATGAGTACTTAAAATAAAAAGGTAGCCACGACTGAGCCGCTCCGTCGTGATTTCGGCAGAACAAGGCGCAGCTCAACATTTGCCGAAAACTGTATCCAAACTTCCCGTGCGAGAAGATACGATGAGGATGGAGGCCAGAAACAAGGCAACTGAGCGGAGAAGCTCTCTTTATTGATCTCAGCCTGATGCGCCAAACAGCTCCCCTGTGTCAGATATCCCCAAAGCCAAGTGAAGACCAGGCTACCCTTACATACTTGGGACATGGCCACCCTACCTATCGAAAGGCTAGGAGGTCTGCAAGACGATACACCATCATGCAGTCTGACCTACCCCAAAGATACCATACCATACCGAGACGCAACCGAAGACCATCTTTAGCATTGTTTGGGGGTGGCTATTGGTCACAACGCGACCCATGCGATAGGGCTGAAAGGTCTCGTAATGGACTCACTGGTCACGAGCTGCAGCTGCACGCGCGCCTTGTCATAGATCGTGGCAAGCTCTACTGCCTTGACTGCCTGGAGTGCTAACGCCTCTGTTTCGCTCGGTGCAACCGCCCCCACCGGAGTCTGCAGTGTCCTTGGTAAGACCCATGACAGGGGGGCGGGCTTCGGTGACTGTTTGATCCCTGACGGTATCATGTATAAGGCGGTAATCTTTTGGAGACGGGAGTCATTCCATGGAGCCTACTCGAGGGTCCAATTTGAATGTCATGTCTTGGTCTCATCGATTTTCACGAGGCTCCGGCTGGGTTAACAAAATATTGGCGGCAGGTGCCTTTTGGATCTGCAGCACACGTAAGCTCGGCGACCTTTTCCGCCGCTGACATTGTCGGCTCTGGGCTGTGATTGGTCCGACTCGTGGGGAAATGACTATACTGCAAGATCATGTAATCAACCAGGGTATGTCAGAAAGATCTTGACGCTGCACGGGCAGATGAAGAGAATCATGCTTGTCGGATTATATGATCAGAAAATAAACAAATTTTATCGGTGACTTCCGGGTACATTATTAGTTAGAGAATTGCAAGTATCGCTTGTGATATGTACAACTCACGTAGAATTTACTGGCAAGCGTCGAGACGGACAAAAAGAAAATGGTGGTATCGCAAGACGAGGCTAATGGACGATACGGTATGAAGTTCCTGTTTCTTATAGAACGACTGAGTACATTCAAGTCCATCGTTCTGCCGTAGATATTGATCCAAATTTCCCGAAAGGCTTGAGTCACTGGAAAACATGATATGTTCACTTGCTTGGAAGCACACTCAACCATAATGAAAACTTTGACAATACTTCTTTCTTATCTCTTGGTAATATAGTAAATCTGAAAGTTTTCCGGGAAATGCATCCGGTACATCCCATGATAGAGTGCGGCCGTCTCTGCTTGTCCCATTTGGCAAAATATCTTGCCATCATGGCAGTGCATGGTGATGATCCATAGGAGTGTATCAAAATCAAAAAGGACAAAATGACAAAACAGTTCGGGCGGGGGGTTCGAACCCGCGCCCTACATCTGCCGGTCGAGTGTCAAGTGCGGTGCACTCACCACTCGACCACCGCGCGCCGCCCCCAGAGGTGGCCAGCCTGTGAGGGCGGGGCGGTCGAGAATATCTGTCTTTTTGGAACTTATATATCTTTGTTCTCCGTCCAGTGCCTCATTATTGATTGCAATGGGACGAGGGTGTCTGGAACCTAGATGGCGAGTGGCTGGTCGGTGTGGCTTGGTCGGCCAGCATTTCATCAACGACATTGGTTGGGGACAGAGCTCTGTTTTCAAGACCACACCGGTGAAAGACTGGCATGCTTCATTGCTTCATGATCCAGTGATGGAATAGGTGCAGAGGACCTACGTAGTCACTGAGCTTGGTCTGTGGCTTGATGCTGGCCTATGCCTCTTGTTGTGTGAGAATCTTGGCCGATTTGTTATTACCAACACCCATTCAACTAAAACTCCATTGAGAACCCGCGATAAAAAAAAGGCGGACTCGTTGAACGCTGTTGAAAATCAAATGGACAAAGGGGGTTGACAGGCGCGCATTAATACACGAGGAATTAGTCTGAATTTCTATGATGGCTTGTAAATGTACGTATATTATGGCAACGTACTAATTCCGCCATTCATCTGTTCATTCCTGGCCCGGCAGCTGAAGCATTGGACTTGTGTGAAAATATTAGGCTTTTTTTATTGATATTTCGTCGGGGCTCTGGTGCTTTGAACCGGTACTTAAGCTTCAGCCTTCAACCCAGTCGACACCATTACGTACGCTATGCCTACCCTCATGCGGATGCGATCTCTTGTATCGTTTTATAGAACTGTGCGGGATCATGAGCAAACCGACCGAGGAATAACCCGTCCACACCTCCTTTCAGCTTCTCAAAGAGTCCCGGACCCGCACTACCGCCGTACAATATCCTCGTGGTACCGCTCCTCTTCTGCACGCAGTCCAGCGCGCGGATATCCTTGACCACATTGACAACGTACTCGGCCGCGGCGGGACTAGATGCGCCGATGGCCCAGACGGGCTCGTAGGCAAGGATGACCTCGGCGTCCTCGGGCACGGCGGCCATGACGCTCTCGACCTGGGCGCGGCACTCGTCCACGGCCAGCACCACCTCGCCCTGGGTGCGCTCGCCGATACAGACCAGCGGGATCATGCCGTTCCTAGCGGCCGCCGCGGCTTTGCGGGCCGCGTCATCGTCCGTCTCCTGGAAGATCCTGCGGCGCTCCGCGTGACCCAGCTCCACGATGCGGCAACCGACCTCGGCCAGGACCTGCGGGGATACCTCGCCCGTGAACGCCCCCGAGTCTTCGTAGAAGGCGTCCTGGGCGCCCGTGAGGATCTTGGTACGGTCCAGCTGGGCGATCACCGATGTCAGGGTGATGTGATCGGGAATGATGAATACGTCCACCTCGTCTAGCAACTGTGGTGACTTGGAAACGAGTTGGAGCACTTCATCGACGAATTGCCGGGTTCTCGCTGCCGAGAAGTACATCTTTGTGGACACTCCCACGAGCCGACGTCGAGGAGGGGTCATTGTTTGGCGGGGCCGTCTTTCGACGCTCGAACGATGAGGGATGAGGGGCGTGTTGGCGTGATAACGGTCAACGAGATGTGAGTCCAGAAAGCTCCGGATATGAAATAGAATTGGATGCTCTTGAAAAATTCGTCTGCGTAGTAGTACAGACAAGCGATACCGATCACCGAGATACGGTATGAGGGGAATCCACGAGGAGAATGGATTTGGGCCGGCTCCGCGATAACCGGAAGTTAGTGGTACTATAGGCCCAGTGGGGCACCGCAGGGAGCGCTTAGTGGGCGGGATAGTGCAAGTATCATATTCCAGACCAGATAGTGGCGCACTGCCGTCATCTTGTCTAGCCTCGCTACCACTTCCAGGAGTGAAAGATGCCTATAGACTTGGCCCGAAAGACAGCCAAATACAAGACCCATGCGACCTTCGGACGCATTTAAGGCAGAACACATGGGCCGATAGTCCCGCGGCTACCAGAGCATTGGTTTGAAATACCGCCGAACCCATTTACCGTCGGAGCTGACGCTGTAGTCTTGCCACAGCACCAGAAGGTTGCGAAGGAGTCAGGCCCTATATGGCCTCCTAATGTCACCAAACACGCGCCCGTAGAGATATCCCAGAGTGTCAGACTTTTATACCCGGATACAGAGATGATGTGACACCTGTCCGGGGGCGGTGTTTTCTATGGCGAGCATCAAATATCATGGAAAGAACATTGCGCACACCGGCTGTGAAGTGTAGGATAAGAGTAGCCGATGATATATTGCTCGAAATAATACAAGAACACAAAAAGAATCGAGAAATAAAACAACACAGTTCAGATAATTTCACCGCGCTATGTCTTGACAATAGGAGCGATTATTGCCCGGTTCAGTAGGCTTTGGATTTGCAGTGCAATCAAAAAGAAGAGCTTCAAATTGTGAAGATGGATTGATGTGGTCTTGTAAAGCTAAGCTAAGTGGATTGGGGGAAGTTCTCTGAAATTCCCGTTTCCCAAGTCTATCGTCCTTTCTTTTTCCCGCCCCATCCACGATCACTGCCTAACGTAGGATGCCAAAGCCATCAGGAGCACCATGATGCCTGAAATCATAATCCCTTTGTGGATATTGGGTAGCCACTCGTGAATGACGTCGTTCAAGATGCTGATCTCCAATGGCATGATGCACATAAAGCGGAAAATCCAAGTCCAACCCATGGCGAAACCCCACGAGGGAGATATAAAGCACAGGGCGTAGTCGTTGACCAGCCATCAGTTGGAAATGTGGACGCTAGTTCGTTGAAGGCATCTGTCATGAGTGACAACCCGATCGCTATGGTAAAGTAGCCGAACAGCACATTACCTGATCCCTCTCCTCTCAATTGTATCTGCTGTATCTGCTGCTGAAGAGTATGATGCCTAGGTGTTCATGTCAAAAGTCAGCTGAGGAATACCGGATGGAAGACGGGATGGAATTATCGGTGGCTAATGCTTACTAGGTAGGTACAGTACGTAGACAAACAGTTAGCCAGAGAAATGGATTGCTTGATCGGTATCGTAGAGTGAAGACTGACCTGGGCTGATGTCAAATAGGCTTCAGATGGAATACCGGGTACTCGCGATGGATATTCCTTGCGTATGTGTGCGTACGTGTGGTGTGTGCGTGTGTATGTGTTTTGTTTTTGATGGATGGGTTTACACCCCCCTCTGTTGGGCTTTTCGATTGAAGTGCCTTCGAAACGAAGAGACGAAGTCTGGGTGAATTCCCTGATGTTCTCTTGTGGTACTGACGTAGATAGTATCCATCGCAGATCATCTGCTCGGGTATATCAGGATACTTTTCAGCGCCTCTTTTGTAGCTCTTCAGGATCAACTCCGACTTCTTCACAAGCTCTTCGTTCCCGTTTCCCCCCTTCACTCGTTGGCTCAGGTGAGATCTCTGTAGGCATATTGTGTTTGTTGTTGTTGAAGCTAGGTAAACATGAAAGGGTAGGGGAGGGAATTTCCCCGAGGTTCCTATCTAGTACCCATTGCTGATGCCCATCGTTACTTCCACTCCATCCAGGTTCGGACCCGACAAGGCATGGCTAAATCGGTCCGGGTCCGGGAAGTTGAGAAGTCGCAATCGATGGGCTGTGGTAACATGAAAACGAGTCAATTCACAAAACACGGAATGGCTACCTAGCTAGTCACATCTTATACCTTTCGGGTTGTCGCGGCTGCTGCCAGATGTGGTGCGTTCATGCCGCAGCCGCTGTGCATTTTCCTTTGATGCTGTCACTGAGCACTCCCTCAGTTTGGTGGATGCCGACTTTTTTCAGGGATATCCCATTTACTGTTCACCAACTGGAGCACAAAGAGTCTTAGGATCCTAAGGTAATAGGTCCTACTATTGGCATTGGCATGAGCATGCAGCTCTACGGAGGTAGCAAGTGACTCTTTTCTTCTTCTCTGTATTTCCATTATCTATCTACATCATTACAACACCCTCCTCTGTGGAAGCGTCGTTGTTTCTTTTCGCACTGATTGACAATTGCACGACAGTCCGCGTTGGTTGAGCCGGCGGTATTCTGCTCGTTCAGATATGGGACATATTTCAATGCTGGCCTTATTGTGACGTTGGACCAACGACCTACCGAGCTTTTCATTCGTCTCGACCCTAGAATTCTGCTTCTCATTATTCCCCTCTGTATCTCTCAATATTTTACCCGCCGATGACAGTCTTACCTCTTGCGTGAACATGCCGTACGTGTTACACAGGTTACACAAATGGCATGCTGCCGCGGATTACTACCAGAAGCAGAAGGCTAGACGAACATGACATGTTTTTTCTCGCGTGCAGAACATCCTGTAAGCACATTTATGCCAACGGAAGTAAATTGGAAATTGTTGGCGAGTTGTCTGCGGTCGATTGTCAAGCAAAGCTCGATCGAACATGTCAGGTGTCTGCTCGTGCCTTCCAGCCCGAAGGTCAATCGGCCCAAAGAGTGTTGAGGTCTGTAAGGTTGCTGTGTAGATGTTGGATGAATATTAGGATACAGCGGAAACAAAATTAACGCTGACAGGCCACTATAAATGTGCCGGGCTGTCAGGCTTGATCCTGTATTTCGAGAGCAACTCCTATTTGTGCGTACACTGTACACATTGGCAGCTCAACCCAGAACAGTTTCAGACCTACTCTTCTCCACAGTCAATCGTCAAGGCTTGAGTCCAGTCCAGGTACCCATTCGATGGAATCATACACTTCTTTGCTCTCCCAGGCTCTGTGGGATCCTCAGCATAACCAAGATCCTGGTCCTTCCCCAGCGAGGGTGCGTCTTGCGTATGCACGGGCAATCAGTTTAGGTCAAAAGATAGGTAAGACTGAAAATATCTCATTTCCTAGCACAACTTGAATGAAATTGACTCGGCTTCTACGGGGAAGGGATGACGACTGAGGATATCTTGACACTTTCTCCCAAGTTCTGGGATTTCCACTTGGGCTTGGGGATACCATGGGTCCGGGATACTGCCGCCTTTGTTCTCCTCATGATACACTGGAACGTCTGCATGGGGACAATTGCCTCCTTCACGCGCGGAGGGCAGCGACCTGATCTGCTCTCGCTACTCCAATCACTCGAGCGCTTCGAGGTTTTCGGACAGTTCATGCTGACCGAGCTCGGCCACGGGCTCGACGCCAAGAACCTCGAGACCACAGCGACGCTGCAACCTGACGGTAGCCTTGTGCTACAAACCCCGCGACAGGCCGCGGCCAAGACCATGCCATGCACTACGCCTCTGAGCGAGACCCCATGCGTGGCTTTCGTGTGCGCCCGCTTGATCCTCGCCGGCGGAGAAGATGCCGGAGTGCGGCCCTTCGTCGTGCATCTACGTGGCCCAGGCGGCAGGTTGACACCGGGTATTACATCTCGCCTGCTTCCTGGCCGTCCCGGGTCCAAGCCTGTTGACAATTCTATCACCACCTTTGACCAAGTGTACCTGCCCGCCGCGGCCCTTCTGGGTAGTCCGGACAAGCCTCAGAACGAGAGGGATAGCTTCCTAGCAAACATTCATCGCGTCACTGTCGGCAACCTCGCTGTTGGAATGCCCAATGTTCCCGTCCTTCGGGTCGCCGCCATGATCGCAGGAAGATACAGTCTCATCCGTACTGTAGATGGTGGCAAGCCAATAATTACGTTCGGGACGCAGTACGGGCCTATCCTCAGAGCTCTGGCCCATGCCAGCGTATTCGAGGCGTGGGCTCACGACTGCGCAGAGGCGTTCCGCAGTACTTCCGACCTACAGACGCAGTCCGCCATCGGCGCAGTATACAAGGGGACCGCTTTTCAGTTCACCGAGCCCATTCTCCTCGAGCTGCAGGATCGCTGCGGGTGGCAGGGCTTGTTCACGCACAACCAGATCAGCGAGCTCGCTCTCTTTCTGAAAGGCGTTGGCATTGGCGAAGGCGACCACAAGGTCTTGTGCATTCGTAAGCTCACCCATCCGCCCTCTCCACTCCTACTGCCAGTCTATTTGTTCGGTCTAATCCATTCGTGCAGGCCTCGCCGTCGAAGTACTGCGTGGCCGCTATGCATTTCCCAAAGCGCGGGACCCCAGATGTATGCTTGCGCGCCACGAAACTGGTGTATGGGAAGAAGCCCGGGCCCTCGCCAAAGGCATGCCCGGCGGACACCGCGGCGCCGAGTTCAGCGCCCGGATCCTGCCCATCTGTGCGGGGCTCGTCGCGGCCACCGGCCACCGCATGGCCTACGAAGCAGCCAAAAACATCGTCCCGGACGAGATGCTCGCGCTGTACGAGTCCACGTGCCTTTTAAGCGACCCGGCCTGGTACTGCGACAACATGGGCATGATGAAGCGGGAAATGATGGACCGGGACGCCGAAGCCGTCAAGGGCTTGTTGCCAAAACTGAACGACCTGTTGTCGGACAAGTCGGTGGACCAGTGTCTCACGGCGCCAATCTTGGACGCATCGAAAATGAAGGTCTTCGTTGAAGGACTCCAGACTTTTACAGGAGCACAGGTGACTCGCGATGTATCTCTTCCCGCAGCGAAGTTGTAAGGGCCGGTTGTGTGGTTGGTATTTGATCCGCTCATATTTCTTTTTGCGTAGTAATGCTTCTGTAGGAACATTTATTCAGTCCAGCGGCGAATAATCCGGCTAGAGTGTCGTCGAGTATTCCTTGTCTGTTCTTTTACGAATCTAGGGGTCTTTGTGAAGTAACAAATGCGTTACTCATCTACTTCAGATGTTCAGAGCCCGGAGGCAGTTCAAAGATGACCTTTCTCCCCCTCATCCTGAGATTCAATTCAATCCCAAACTTGGCCTAGATTTCGAGGTGATCAGTGACCCAGGGCTTGTCGAAGCCAAGAGCCACTATCTCGTCCCTCTCTTTGGACTCCTCCGAGTCATCACTCGCCCCTCTGGAAGTAGGACGTCGTGGTACATTCCTGAAGGAAGATGACTGGAGCAATTGAAGGATTCGAAGCTAGGTCTGCAATCATGCCACCAAGTTAGTCGAAGGCGGTCTTCATCCTGGCTTCGCCAAAAGGCAGCATGAAGTCGATGTTACAAGTGTAAACGGCAATGTTCGTAACTTCACTGCGGCTGGCAGATTGGTCGGAGGGTCATTTGAGATCCAGGACGACATTGTCGAGTCAAAAACATTGTATGGCCGGGGAAAGGGCTCGTCTTTCTTCCAAGGAACCTCAGTCTTTCTGAGGATCTCGGAATCCTTGATGGCTTTACTGAAGATTTCATTCGTGATTGAAATGTGGGACTTGGGTCCAAATGGGCAAAATGACAAGCGGGTTTATAGAGTTTGGCGGGAAATAGAAAGTAGGAAAGCAGAGACCAGATGGTGCGCTCAGCGACAAACTAATGTGTCTGTTGGTTCTTTGTATAACACGCATGCAAACAGTGGGTCTCTCTAGACATTCCAGGTTGTATTCGGAGCACTTTGCCCTCCAGCCGCTGCTTAACGAGCGATATAGTGGAAGACTTGAACCAATAGGAATGTAATGGAAATAATTGTTGACAAGTATTTATTCAAAGTGCCCTGACTCAAGATATAGTGTGCATATTGTCACACGCGGTTCCATTGGACCTGAAAAGACTTCTCAATTTGTGTCTACTATGAACTGACCTAGGAAATGTGGAAAAGGCAATCGAGTTTTCCCATTTCTTGTTCTATTTGGGGGAAATCATTGATCCAGCATTCGCCCACTAGTTCGCAGTGTATATGGTACTCGATGTCGTCTGCAAATCGCAGGCCTTCTGTCGAGTCTTGGTGTTCTATGCCCTCTGTTGTGGACTTTTCCAGTCGGCGTACAACAAAGGGAACCTGCGCACCGGGGAAGTAAACGATCAAATCACCGAATTCAACTTCCAGTGGAAGAAGGGCAAGGCCACGTGTCCATTCCATGACCGGTATATGTCCTTCGCCCTCCACACACGCACTACACTCCTCCTTTTTACGATACCTTTTGAGTAGCTTTGAGATGTCACTGATTCCAACGCTCTTTCGTGGCGGCGACTTGTTCGAGTAGCTTGCCAGGATATGTGCTTCATGGTTATCAAACAGAAAAGGTCGATATAATCCCATTGCCCTGTTTCGGAAGATGTGCCTTTTCGCTGTTGGGGTTTCGGCTTGTCTGGCTCCACTCCTAGATTCTGCTATCGATCGGATGAGCACATCTGAAATGTGTTTAACAAAATGATACTCGATCGACTCAGTCAGAAATCGCGCGTTGTTGATGTCGAAATAATTCTTGAAAGTAGGCCCCAAACCAGCATGATTGGTAAATTGTCTGTGAAATTCGTTGAAGAAACTCCATTTGCTAAAGTCGAAACGGTCGCTATGCTTCAGCTCGCCAAGTGGTTGGCATGTATGCTTCTTTAAACTTTTAGGATCGACCTCCAAGATTGCGTTTTCGTCGAGCATATCTGCCAAACTGTTGACGATACTGGCTTCCAGTGCCACTGTACCAGACTGACTGCTTTGTCGCATATCCGTTCGATAACCCATCAAATGCTTTTCTTGTGAAGATCGGAGCTTGCAAGGTGAGATCAATGTACTTATGACCCCTACCACTTTGCCATGAACACGGAGAATGTCCTCAACTTTGTCTTCCCGTGTGAGCAAAAAGGCACCGACGTCACTTGGCCGATATCGAATCGGAATGGCGCCTCTCGAATGCAGAACCTCAACGATGGGTCTAGCGACGTAGCGTGTGCTTGAGGAACGATGCTGCCAAGTCGGCACCCACGATGGCGTTCTGGGTTCATTGACCTCATCATCAGTGTTGGGGAATCCTACAGGAGGGCGATGGTCATGTTGTAGATACTTCAACATCTGATGGAGAGGTTTTTCGCTAGTGTCTTCAGCGAGAAGACTGCTTATTGTAGATAGGGCAGCCTTCACCATTTCCCACTCCATGTAAAAGAAATATGGACTAGAAGTAGAAGTACCCATGCTGAGTTCGTCATCGAGCAATTCGAGCGTTCTCCGAAGCTGATTCTCATCGTCAACAAGAAACAGTCTTACTTTGTTCATCAGCACTATAATAGGCTTGCCGTCCCTGGAACCCAGGATTCTGAAACCCTGTTCGGTACGGAGAAAGTCGTGGGCGAATTTCGTATATAGTTCCCTTGTTGTCAGATTGTAGTCAATCGTATCATTGGATTGCCAGTCAAAGCCGGAGGATATTCCTAGAAGACCAATAATCTTATCCCTTGGATCCGATGCGACAAGACTTTTCGTGCGCACAAGCGTGTCTAGTAGGTTTGTTGTAACGGTCTCACTTGCGTCTTCACACCAAGACGGCAAGTACTGCTGCTGACTTTTGGCGATGTGAAATGCCACACGTGTGGTCCAAATATGACTGATCGGCTCGACTAGCTCATCCTCACGGGCCCAACGTCCATAAATATCGACATTTCGTGGCTCCGACAACATCAGTCTAAAAAGTGTGTCCCCAGGAACGCGACGGTTCCCGCATTGGAGCGATACTCTTTTCGATACAACGAATTCCTGCAGCACCCATAAGCGGCAGAACCACTCCCGGGGCAGAACATCGATGCAAATATCATGTATGTCCCCACGAAACGCTGTCAAGCCATCGAGTTTTGAGGGCGCGTCGAAGTCCTCTTCGCCTTTGTCATTAAGCGCCCAGGAGCTGTTTCTCTCCAAGTAATTCCAAGCTGACAGGCCAGTATTACCGCCATCTTGGGGGCCGAGATAAACTAAAGTTTCTTCGGCTGTCTCGTATATTTGACGCATGTGCTGGACTTGATGATTCCGTTCTTGGATGTTGGATTGGTCTATGCATAACGCGTCAATCCAAAGCGTTATAATTGCGTTACGTTGACGTAAGTGCCGCAAGGCATAGTCCAGGTTGCTTCGAATGATTACGTGTTTGTTTTGAACGATCACCCTGTGGTTGGATGTATGATCTTTTCCCCAGACATAGGATAATGCCGTGTACATCATCCGTTGTACATTCCTTTTGGGAAATGGGACATGCTGAATTTCACACCTCAGTGTGTCATCAAGTTGATCCGCCGGAAGTAAATGAAGAACTCGAAAAGAGATTGCATCGAGAGGTTGGTGCTTGTATGGTGAGCAGTCATCATTGTCGTGATAGGCCGAATTGATGGTGCTTCGCTCAGCAAACGCTGACGTCGGATCACCCGTCTGTTCAGCAGGCCAGGCAGGCCGTAGCTGAGACATCTTTGTCACGATATCTGCCGACTCAATGTATGATCTTGCGACCATATTCGCATTTCGCAAATTGCTCTCTCAAAGATTGCGCTGACCTTAATAGAACAAAAGAAGGGGATGAGCCAGAACTCTAGGTACAATTCTTAGGACTACGCTTGCCTGACTGCGGGCGGGGCTTAGCGATTCTGTGTTACCGCATTGTATTTCTGCTGCATGAGTGCCCAACTGCTTGTGTCTCCTGTTCCAGCCCACCACCTGGGCATCCCCTACAATGCAGATTTAGTTTCCCACAGCCATAACGAAAAAGGATCATGTCGTGTATTTTTTCCGCTCAGATAAGTCGCTCTAAACTTTGACAACAGAAGAGTAGGTAGGTTAGGTAGGTAGGTACAGTCAGCCCAATTCTGATTGAGACCGAAATCGTTATTTCTAGACTTAAGATTCTGGAAAAACTCGCGGAGGCGCCCTGCAAATGCTGCGCCATCACACAACGGCTGGAATTGCGCCAATCACGCCCGCGACCCGCCTATCGAGTACTACTTGGATCAGGTGTCAAACACCATAGAAGCACTGCGCCGTGCGCGCGCGTGTATTCTTACCCAAACTGAGAATGTTTGACTGGTGTGGTATCATGCACTTTTGGTCTTCGATGCAGTGATATAGACAGGCTATCATATTTGACATGGCAGTGTCTCACTTTTTCCAGACATCATAATCTCGAAATAGTCTGAACCAGATTAACTGCATGTCACATTGTGTATCTTGACACTGTATGGTCAGTGTCGAAATTTATTTTTACAAGTTGAACTGCTTTCACATCCGGCGGGTGTCATCACTTTGATACCATTCGATGTGACACGCTGAGTCTTTTGCAAGCTATATCTTGTCACTCCTGAATTAGCTGGCATGCCGTAGTGTCCCTGCGATGTATTCCTGCGACAGCAATGCCGTAGATAGACTTTCCGTTTCCTGTCATTTGCTGAGGATTATTGTTGAATAGCCATGTCCAAGCTTCCAGCCCCAGCTCAACTTTCGGAGACAACAATCGCGAAACACCATCTTCGGTTTTTTTTATTTCGAAGGACATTGAGCCAGAGTCATAAGCCTATGAGGTTAAACGTAATGGAATATATATATTCAGTAGCGTGTGATCACAAGTGAAGCCCCAGCCCTAACATGACCTATGCCACCAGCTCGACATGCTCGTACTCGGTGATGGCATCTACCTTTGCTGCGCTGGCGCTATTCGGGTCAAACTGATACCCCAACCATTCCTTGGCCAGCTTCCTCGCCAGTTCGATCCCGATAACCCTCTCGCCCATGCATAACACCTGGGCATTATTGCTCAAAACAGCCCGCTCCACGGAGAAGCTGTCATGTGCCGTGACGGCGCGGATGCCCTTGACCTTGTTCGCAGAGATGGCCACGCCGAGGCCAGTGCCGCAGATGATGAGTGCTCTGTCGCATTTGCCCTCGGCGACCAGCCTGGCGGCTTCGACGGCGCGGTGGGGATATGCCGTCTTGTCGTCGGTTCCGTGGCTGCCCACGTCCGTCACCGACTCGACGCGCGGGTCGTTCTCGAAGTCGGCCTTGATCTTGTTCTTGTAGCTGACACCTGCGTCCTGGGGAAATGTTAGGGTCTGCTATTCGGAATGTGGGAAGTACAACAAGACGAAAGTTTTGGTGTAGCTACAAGCTGCCTGAACTTACATCGCACCCCACGGCAATTTTCCACTTTGGCGTCGTCATGTTTCTTGCTCTTGTTGTGCTTTCAGGAGATACAATCGCGGCAGAATGACTGTTTACGAGGTTTGACAATCTACTGTAAGGGAAAGTAAATAAAAGAAATTGTGAGTGCCACTAAAGGAAGACGGTTGGATGCGAGAAACAACCATGTGGCGTTTCGTTTTTCAGTTCTTAGGTAGCAGTAGCAGCGGGCGTAGCATCACAGCCTGCAGGTTATTGTATGTAGGTAGGCAGGTACGTATTGGCAGTCCGGTCGCCGGCCAAAGCCAAGAAGGGAGAGCATGATCACATCCAACCATCAGTTATCTCATCACACCTTTTGCCGCTCCCTCCCCTCATCGATGATCCGAGCAGAAGGAGCAATCTACCAACCAGGACCTCGTGTCGCGCAGCATCAAATGATTCGATTCCACCCCCGCGCTTGTACGTACATGTCCCCCAACCGAAGCGGGATTGCTAGAAATGGTCGTCCAAGGGGGAATCAACGACACCACTTCATCACTTCCGGCAACTTCGCCCTCTGCAGAACCGGCCGGATCGGTTCAATCATTACGTCTACGCACTATGATACACTACATTGTACTTACCATCACTGCAGTATCTGTAGACTAACCACAGTAGCTGCTAATCACAGTCTGGGGTACAGCTTTTGGGGAAATAACTCCAGGCTCTACCCCTCCATAAATGGGAACGGGTCCTCTGCTCTTCTCCACAAACTCCTCCACCTGCTGACGCCTAGAACCCGAACCGTTCACTAAACTAACAAGACCCTTCGGATTGCCGAATTAGGAAACCCGGGCGCTGTAAGTCGCTACTATTACGCAGTACCATTGAAGGTACCAAAGAAAGCTACATACGATCTCGAACATCGAGACGTCAAATAGTCGTCGACGAGGATCGAAGAGTCGAGAATTGACAAACACCAACAACCAAACAGAACGAACAGACAAACCAGCAACATGTCGAATCGTCACATTTTCGACTCTCCAGACGGACTCGTCACCAAGTGCATCAAGGGCATCATTGCCTACAACCCAGCTCTCAGCCTGGACGAAGAGAACCGTGTAGTCATCAACACGGAGTATGACAGATCAAAAGTCTCTCTCGTCAGTGGTGGTGGTTCGGGACACGAACCGGCCTGGTCTGGCTATGTCGGCGAAAACATGCTTGCCGCATCCGTGTCAGGAGACATCTTTGCCAGTCCCAGCGTCAAGCAAATCCTGGCTGCTATAGATGCCGTACCGTCAGACAAGGGCACGATTCTCGTCGTTACAAACTACACCGGAGACTGTCTGCACTTTGGCCTGGCCAACGAAAAGGCCGTTTCAAGAGGTCACCACTGCCGCATGATCATTTGTGGCGATGATGTCTCCGTCGGAAGAAAGGGCAGCCTAGTCGGGCGCCGTGGTCTGGCGGGCCAGCAAGGCGTGTTGAAAGTCATGGGTGGTGCCTCTGGAGCTGGCGAGTCTCTTGACGATGTGTACGACCTCGGCGTGGCGTTCTCGGAACAGATTGTGACCATAGCGGCCACCCTGGATCACTGCCACGTTCCTGGAAGAACAGAACACGGCACGCTCAAGAGTAACGAGGTTGAGCTTGGAACGGGACCGCACAATGAACCTGGATTCCAAAAGCTCTCTCCAGTGCCAAGTCCACAGGAGCTGGTCAAGCGTATCCTGACTTACTGCCTGGACGAGAATGATCCGGATAGAGGATACGTCAAGTTTGGAAAGGGCGACGAGACAATGCTTCTCGTGAGCAACTACGGCGGCGTGTCATACCTCGAAATGGGAGCTCTGGTCGACGAGATTCTTGAACAACTAGCCAAAGACTGGAACATCGAACCTGTCCGTGTCATATTTGGAACTTTGGAGACCTCCCTGAACGCCCCAGCATTCTCGGTATCCGTCATCAACGTCACAGCTGCGGCGAACAATTGCAAATACTCAACAGACGAGATCAAGAACTTCTTCGACGTCAGAACAAACACCTCTTGGGAGTCCATGGCTGGCTCTCAGAGAGTCCGCCGAAGCCGCCGCGAGCAAATCGCCAAGCCTATCGTGCACTCTAGAAAGATGGTCGACGATGCCAAAGATCTCAAGGTGGACCCAGCAACCCTGGAGTCAATGCTGCGCAAGGCTTGTAGCAACATTATTGAGTCGGAGCCTGACCTCACCAAATGGGATACAATCATGGGTGATGGCGACTGCGGCGAGACACTCAAGACGGGCGCAGTCAACCTCTTGGACGCTCTAGACTCGCGTAAGCTGGCTGCGGGCGGCTCCGTGGTCGCGGTCCTGCAAGAGCTCGAGGACATTGTTGAGAGCAAGATGGGAGGCACCCTCGGTGGTATCCTCGGCATCTTCTTCGTCTCCCTGACTACTGCTCTGGAGCAAAACGTTGACCAAGGCACCGGTTCCGAGGGCATCCCAGAGCTGTGGGATAAGGCCCTCAGTGTTGCGCTCGGTAGCCTACGTCGATATACGCCTGCCAAAGAAGGTGACAGGACAGTCATGGACACACTCATCCCCTTCGCACGCGTCTTGTTGTCGAGCGGCTTCGATGAAGCTGTCAAGGCTGCTGTTCAAGGTGCCGAAGCTACCAAGACCATGAAGCCGAGACTTGGACGTGCGACTTACTTGGGCGAGGACACGAGCAGAGATTCCGTTCCGGATCCTGGTGCATGGGGTGCAATGGTTGCCATCCAGGGGCTCAGAGAAGGTATGTAATAACGATTGAGTGGAAGCGGCGCAACTATCATGCTTAACACGGAATCGGTATACGAATGGTAATGCGCTGGGGTTATGACACGGGAGATATTCTCAATAATATTGTTACTAAGTCCCTCAATTCTCGTATAAGAAGCATGCATGATCACGAATTCAAATATGAACTCAAGAGTGACCACATCATTGAAATGTAATCGTAATAAACAATGCTCACTAATGTCCCCATACTCAGACGCCCCATACTCTAACAATTTGCCCCAATGTGGCCTCTGGTGCCGTCTTCGGCCTATGCGATAATGCTAATCTCGAAATATTCAATGCCTGACTTCCCAGGAATACTGGCACCTTGAGCCGCTGAGCCTCATCGATTGCATCCTGCAACTCCTGCGCGAGCTTCGGCAGGCTTTCTGTGCCCTGCTGTGATGCAGATGCAGAGCCAAAGATGCCTAAGATCTCCGGGCCAACGGTATCCAGCATGACGCTGCCACCCGCCGCGTTGAGGCACAGGTCCAGGACCTGGTCGAGGTCGAGGCCGAGGCGCTTGGCGAATGCTATGCACTCGGCGGCCGAGGCCAGGTGGATGCCCCGGAGAAGGTTCACGACGAGCGCCAGCTTCTCCTCGTCGGTCTGCGCCGTGCTGGCCACGGGGCCGACCTTGCCCGCCCCCTCCGTGTACACCCGGATCATGCCGCTGTCGTCGTCGGGCCCGTAGCCCTTGCCGAGCCCCGCAAAGTACACCTGCTCGGCGGCGCTGGACAGAGGCGTGGGAAAGCCGACGCGGCGCGCCTCGGACGTGATGATGCTCGTGTCCTTGAGGATGATGGTCAGGGCGCTGGCCAGCGGCTGGAACTCGGGGTGCAGCATCCTCGGCACCCGGTTCTCGAACATCCAGCTCTTGCCCTGCGACGTGAGGATGTGCTCGGCCGTCTTGGGCAGGTCGAGCCCCAGGTGCTTGGCGAAGCCCATGGCCTCGCTGGCCGCCAGGATCTGCACCGCGGCCAGCACCTGGTGCACCATCTTGAGGTTGCTCCCGCCGCCGACGCCGCCCTTGACGATGTACAGCTTCTTGGGGTCCGACATCTCCTCGAGCAGGAACCGCGTCCGCTCGAGGGCCGCGTCCTCGGCGGCCGCCATGATCGACAGCGTGCCGTCGGCGGCGCGGTACGTCCCGCCGGACACGGGCGCGTCGACGAGGACGACGTCCCCGCGGCCCAGCGCCGCGAGCTGCTTCGCCAGGGCCTGCACGTACGAGCTGGGCACCGTGGAGCACAGCAGCACGGCGGCGCCCCGGGACAGCGCGCCGAGGGCCGGGCCGTCGCCCTCGATCAGCACCGCCTGCGCCTGCGCCGCCGTGGCGACCATGCAGACGACGTAGTCCTTGTCCTTGACCGTCTCGGCCGGCGTCGTCGCCGCCAGCCCGCCGGCCGCCTTGAACTTGTCCAGCGTCGGGCCCCAGACGTCGAAGCCCGTCACGCTGTAGCCTCGGTTGATGAGGTTGGTGGCCATGCCGAAGCCCATGGCGCCCAGGCCGATGAAGGCGATGCTCGGTTTCGAAGCCATGGCTCGCAATGATACGCTTATGGTGGGTCTTATAGTGAGTGCAACTCCCAATGGCAGTCTTCGTTCATGAATTATGAGGCGAACCAAACGCTTTTATTTGGTATCACCGATCAAAGAATGATGAGAAGGGGCACGATGTCTATTCTACATGTATGATGAGACTTGCCGAGCACAAATGCTTGACCCACAATCCATCATGTAGCAGCCAAGCTGTTTCTTTCGCCCCCCACGTAAACATGAGAGTTCAACACAGCAACTTGTTCGGCACTATTAGCCCCAAAAGTCAGTATTGGAGTTGCTGCTACTCGAGTCTCGGCTTATTCCCCCGAACCGATCTCGGGGCTCCGTCATGTTTTTGGTCCAGTTTCCCCGCTCGATGGTGGAGCTCCACACACGCCGTGAACATTCTCATCAGCTTCTTTTTAGCCGGGAATATGACGGCGGCAGCTTTTCCAATCACCAGTCTGCGTGTGTCTCGTTCCATGTATGCGCTACTCGGGAGCCCACATGCTTGCTATCTGCACTCGCTGAGAACACCGAATTTGTCCCAAGGGGAACATGATCTTTGCCCAGTTGACAAGTGCTAGGTGGGCTATTTTGCCCGAAAGATACCCTCCCTAAAACAGGAAAGCCGGCCGATGTGCGAACATCCCACGGCAAGTGGTGCGCTTCTTCCCACACGTACTAGTAATCCACAAGCTTTCACGCAGTTCTGTACGCTTCGGGGCACCAGTGCTTTCGGCACTCCGGGGCAATGAAGCCATGTGCATATGTAATGCTCCATACTATAGTGGACCGTGGTCGGGGAAGCATGACGTGAACTACCTACTTGGGTAAATTTCGCTGAAGCTATTCGCGACGAGCAGATCCAGCTTAGACATACCTTGAACGAACATAACTCATCCAAGCCAAAGTCGTGTTGGTCCGGTATTCACACTCCGGATACTTCTTGATCACATAGGGCAAGAATCACCCTCAAAAGTAGCCTTGACATCACCTTCACTTATACAACCCGCAAATATCCATCTAGCCTTCACCTCTGATCACCATGCCTCGACCGCCTCTCTCCCAGAATCGCTCCCTCGCCATCCTCAAGGCTGCCCGCGATGGAGGATATGCCGTGCCTGGCATGTGCTGCTATAACATGGAATCCATAATCGCAACAGTGCGCGCAGCCGAGGCGGCCAAGTCACCCGCCATGGTCCTGCTATTCCCCTGGGCGATGCAGTACGCAAACGAGGCGCTGGTCAAGGCGGCCGCCAGTGCGGCGCACGGCGCGTCGGTACCCATCAGCTTGCACCTGGACCACGCGCAGACGCCAGAGCTGGTGCGCCGGGCGGCCGATATTCCGGACGGCTTCGACAGCATCATGTGCGACATGAGCCACTACGAGCGGGAGGAGAACCTGAAGCTAACAGCAGAGCTGGTGCGCTTTTGCCACGACCGCGGGATCGCGGCCGAGGCCGAGCCGGGCCGCATCGAGGGCGGCGAGGACGGCGTCGCCGAGACGGCGGACCTCGAGGGCATGCTTACGACGCCCGACGAGGCCCAGGTGTTCGTCGACACGGGCATCGAGATGCTCGCCCCGGCCTTTGGCAACGTGCACGGCGAGTACGGCCCGCGCGGCATCCGCCTCGAGTACGACCGCCTCGCCTCGATCAACAAGGCCGTCGGCGACAAGGTCTTCCTCGTGCTGCACGGCGCCGACCCGTTCGACCAGGAGATCTTCTCCAAGTGCATCCAGGCCGGCGTGAGCAAGGTCAACATCAACAAGGGCATGAACAAGCACTACGCCCGCGTCCAGGAGGAAATGAGGGGGAAGCCGCTGACGAGCGTCATCGAGAAGGGCACGGACGAGATGCAAAAGGCCATTGAGCAGTATATGCACCAGCTGGGCAGTGCTGGAAAGGCATAAGACTACGCATCAAGATATTGACCCAATAAAAGTCACCGTATATACCCTCATTGGTATGAAAGCCGGCGATTACGAGATGTGCAAAATAAGAATCAGACTATTGCTTGAGAAAGGGTTTCCAATAACTTCTGCCAACCTGTTGAAAGTGGTCTCATTATGAGCTCTCACACTATAATAATTGGCAGCTGGCTCAATTGTATATCGATGTCGTAAGCCACTTCCATTAAGACAACGCATGGCACCGTCAAATATCCACAAACCAGCATGGAATAGTAACGAATTCGACGAATCTCAGTAGCTGACATCTTACGTCACTGACCAAACAAAGATACAGAACATCCCACCCTCCAATCTCCAGCTTATGCCGATGCCAAGCACCGTACATATGATATGGCCCCACCTGCTGTATAAGGAATGCGGACGGGATTGCGCCATGCGGAGAGTGAAGTCATTTACCCGATGTTATGATAAGAAAATACGGCTAAGATTTCTGAACTTCATGAAAATCTAGGTCTCTATGCGAACAGATTTATCCTACTCGAGGCGATGAGCGACTACACAATTCAAAAGGAAGCCTCGCGGATCTTCCGCGACGTCCTCTTGCAAGATGATCGGCTCGGCCTTCCTGCAGAAGTGAAAGAGGCTGCTTCGCGGACCATCATCGACGACAAGACCCCGATCGCAAAGCCTTTTCTGCCCGCGCCCACCAAGGCCAGCGAGACCAGCACGGCGCTATGGGCGCTCCTCGCGACCTATGGCAACGTGCTCGCCCAGCAGCGCTTCGGCGTCACCCAGAGCGTGACCGTCAACAGCGACCTGGCCACCATCTTCATCTTTGCGTTCATGCTGACCAAGTTCGGGGACAAGAGCATAAGCGACCCGGCAATCGTGCCGCGGTACCAGAGGTACGACCTCGCCAAACAATATCTACCCTGGCGCCGGCTGTGCACCAACGTCTATCCCACAAGGGACGGGCGCTGGTTTCATACGCACGCCAGTCTGGACGCCGACAAGACCCTGCAGATGCTCGGGCTCCCGACGCAGGACGGCGAAAAGGACGAGTCAGAGATCATCCGTCGCTACTGCGACAAGCTCAGGGAATACGACGCCGAGTGGCTCGACCTCGAGGCGAACGAGCACTGGCGCCAGGCTGGCTGTATCGCGCTGACCAAGGAGGAATATCTGGAGAGCGAGCACGGCAAGGCCGTCGCGAATGATCCCATCTATCTAGTCGAAGCGTTCAAGGACGAGAAGCTGCCGCCGGTCCCGTGGCCACAGGTCGACAGCAAGACGTTCCGCCCTCTCGAGGGCATCAAGATCCTCGACCTGACGCGAGCCATCGCGGGGCCGACAATCGCGAGGCTTGCCGCCCTCTTTGGCGCGACCGTCGTGCGAATCTCCCACGAGCAGCTGTCGGAGCTGGGCGCCATCCTCGTCGAGAGCAACCTGGGCAAGGTGGACGTGAACCTCGACCTCAAGTCCGACGGGGGCCGGAAGGCGCTGCTGCGGCTCCTCGAGGACGCCGACGTGGTGCTCGACGGGTTCCGGCCCGGCGCCCTCGACCGCATCGGCTTCGGGCCCAGGTACGTGCACGAGCTGGCGCGGCGCCGCGGGCGGGGCATCGTGTACGCGCGCGAGAACTGCTACGGCTGGGGCGGGCCGCTGTCGCACCGCAGCGGGTGGCAGATGATCAGCGACGCCGTCGTCGGCCTGTCCTGGGAGATGGGCAAGTTCGTCGGCCGGGACGAGCCAATCGTCCCGCCGCTGCCCAACGCCGACTTCCAGACCGGCATCATCGGCTGCCTGGGCATCATGAACGGGCTCGACCGGCGGGCCCGGGAGGGCGGCAACTACCTCGTCTCCATGTCGCTCAACCAGTACAACAGCTTCCTCCTCTCGGTCGGGTCGCAGCCGGCCGACATTCAGACGGGGCTGCAGGAGAAGTGGAAGGACATGAACTTTAGGCACTACGACAATATGAACAGGATTCTGCGCAAGGTAAGTTCGCTCTATAAATAGAACCATGATGGTCTTCGCATCGCTAACATTGGCCAGCTTATACCGGCATTCCCCGAAAAGGTGCCAGAATTGTTCTCTCCCGGGTATTTTGAGACGGTACACGCCGACTGGGGCGTGCCGGGAGAGGAGATGACAATCTTGAAGCCAGTGGTAGAGTATGAAAAGACCAAACTGGGGTACGATTATGGGAGCTCCGAAAAAGGGAGACATGAACCAGAATGGCCCAGTACATAGTGTTTGCAGCGTAATGCGGCGATGGATTATTGCTGGACTGACGACAGCAAGGTTGCTAATGACTTGTCTACAGTCCGGTATCCATTGGCCGCAGTATTGCTATTCGCAGGCACCATGTGATGAAGTGATGCAACACTTCATGTTTTTCCTTCTTCGTATCCGCCACAACTCCAGCATGAATAGACTCGCCAGCAAGTACGATATACCAGTAAATACTTGTGGATAAATGTAGGACCTTGTGCCAAACTCCTGACGTCTCAATTGAAGTGCTATCGGCTCAGCGACTGTCATGTCATTAGCTGAATTTAGGAAAAGTCAACCATTGGACATCTTCAACTCACATGCGCTTGGTATTACAACAGAAAGCCATATTATGCTCAAGAAAGCCGGAAGCTCTTTCAAGCCCACTACTTCCGCGGCCAATGGACCAATAGCCTGCTCATTGATCAGATATCTCGGCAATGGTGTGGACGTAGGATATCCGCCGCTTACAGCCCAAAATATGCCCAGTATCGCTCCACTGATCAGAGCAAATGTTACAAGGACGCCATAACTCGTGCTTGGCAGCCACAGAGCAAACACGAGAATGCCACAGCCGAAGGTGGCGACTCCAGCCACCTCGACTCTTCCAAATCGATCACTAACGTAACCGATAAATGGACGACCCAAAGCAGCCCCGAGATTCAATATTGCAGCCACCGTTGCCGAGTCCTGGCTCGAACGGCCAATCACTAAAGCATAGTCCGACAATGAAAACATTAGGGTAATGTAGCCAAACATGAGAACGATGCTCCAGCCTAGTAGCAGTAGAACCTGGTAAGATGAAAGGAGCTTGAAGTTGAATATGCTCAAGTCGGGGTTAATCTCCTTGTTGCGTGACCGTATCAGGAGAGTTGCGGCCGAGTTCACCAGAAAAACGATGATCGCCGTGATGCGCAGCGCCCACGCGAGTCCCAAGGCGTCGAGCATCGCCTGCGTGGCGAAACAGACAACAAGACCTCCGATGCCCGATCCGGCAGCGCAAATACCGTTGGCCAGACTGCGCTTCCTGCTAAACCACTGGGGGATGACGGCGGTGGCCGGGATGTAGATCAGCCCTATACCAGTGCCTATACAGGCACCCTGCGTCAGGTACAGGTGCCAGACTCTGGTCGCGAAAGATGCAGAAATGAAGCCGGCCGGCAGTAGCACGACGCCGAGGCACATGGGAGTTTTGACCCCGTACAGTCTCACGAGCAACGTCGCAAGAGGGGCGACCAGCAAAGCGAACGCAAAGTTGAAGCCGCCGATGAAGGCGTAATCAATTGGTCTTGCTTCGGAGAACAAATCATGAGATAGATAGTAAGCCAGGTAGACACTATAGCTCTGGCTGTTTATTAGCGTACGCTATCATAAGAAGAACCAAGAAGGATAATACCGCTGCCACACCCCAGGTGAAGCCATTGACCAAGAACTGTGCCAGTACACAGAACCACCCGTACCCTCCATCCGGCGGAGGTGCAGGAGAAGTGGCAGCTGGAACATCTTGAGGCTGTCCACGTTGTTCTGTCACTGGAAACTCTCCTAATGGCGACAGAGTTGCCCCGAAAATGTGAGCGGCCCGCCCCTGCGAGGACATGATGCGGGCATGCAAAGAAAGCGACAATGGGGCATTCTACTGTCAATGGTAGGTCATTGTCTGGTTGGAACAAGACTACTGAAGGATGAGAGTGGAGGAAATTACAACGAGGAATGAGATGGTTAGGAAGTGTTGAGATGGATATGTTACAGAATGAGGTTGAATGCGCAAAGTTTTGTGGTATCGGCTGCAGAGTAGGCGGGCTTACGTATAGTAGAATACTATAATGCAGTGGTAACGGAATAGCCCTGGGGAGGGTGTGGCCAATTCCCCACGCCAGCTGTACCTAGCTGGACGCGGTAACAAAGATTCCATACACGATTTGACGGGACAAAGAACAGTGCATGTACTTTGCTTTTGAGCACTCTGTCGCGCAGAGCTCTGGGCCATATTGAAATGGGCATGAACAATGCCTATTGTTCTATGGTGTGACACGCCTAATGCAAAAAACAATGATGTGTTATGGGACAAGAGTATTGCACCTCTTTGATCCCACGCTGGATGTCACGAAACTATCACAATGTTTTGCTTTGGGATATTGTGTCTTCAGCTTGTGGGATTTTCTATAAAGCATGGAGTTGCCATCGGGAAACGAGAAAAAGATTTACCACAACACAAAACAGTATCAGAGCACCAGTTCTATAGATTCAAACAACCACCACGCAACGTTACAAGAGCCTCATCAGCTCCACAATCTCACATAACTTTTCAAAAGTCTCGACTAAACACACTCAAACTATTAACATTGTCAAGATGGCCGCTATGCAGCTTCCCACAGAGTTCGAGAACTTCTGTGTCAGGTACGTCTACCCATGTGGTCAGGAGACCTTGAAGGCATTCGGCGGAGAGCTCCTCCCGGCCGTGATAGAGGCGATCAGGGTGGAACCCCCCGAGGGCCCCGAAGCCTTGTTCACCGTCCGCCATTTGAGTGCTTGCGACCACTGCGATGTCTGCGCGGTCGCTGACAACAACGTGGCTGGATCGCTGATCGTGTGGCAGAGTGACTGCGGCCACAACCACCGGATGCCCGTAAGTAGAGTCGCCTTCGTCACGCTGGAGAGGTGCGGCATCATCTCGAAGCACTGCGACATCATCTGGGTCGAGGTCGATGCCCTGTACTGCGAGTTCTGCCAGTCCGCCACGTTTGACAGTCTGTCCGACGCGCTGTCCAACGCGGCATCGACCACGGGTCCTCCGAGCCTCAGGTCGAGGGAGGAGCTGTTGAGTCAGCTCCGAGTCTTGTACGAGGCCAAGCTTGAGGGACGGCTCACACGGAAGATGTACGACGAGCTGCTTCGCATCGCAGCTCGTGGCTACATCCACCACGTGAAGGCACACATGTCCTTGGAGTCATGGATGAAGGGTGGCCGGTTTGACAAGTACTTCATTGAGGAGTTGTCACTTCGCGTTCAATCCGAGTCTTACGGCGAGTAACCGGACAATGGAATGTAAACGGGTAAGTAACTCATTGACAATTTGTGACTTGGCATTCACTAGGATTGCTGCCGCGAATATGATCGGATACTGGAACGTAGTTGGGTACCTGGAATTCATATAACTGAATAGATCTCTAATCTAATATCTTGCGCTGAACTGCGAGGGATTCTACACTCATCATTCCGTGAATTGTGATCGTATTGATTTCTGAGCTCAAATGCGACCTGTATCAAGCAATGCGCGATGCATCTGCATGCGATACCCCATCTGAAACGAAGACGACGGTAATTTTGAAGCCCAAATATATGGACAAGTCAGGCACAGAAATCAATACCATGTCTGATGAGCTATTTTTATTGTTGATGTGTTCGAGTGACACTTGAACTTTCGGCAACGATACCAATCTTTGCCGAAATGTTATACATGCCTGCAGACGTGCTTCGTGCAGCAGCTTCTTTGTTCAGAAAGCATGGTATCAGGTCTTTCTCTCCATGTCAGATGCGGTATTTCTATGAAACAAAGAATTTTGCGGCAAATGACGTACTATTCGAGCAGATTGCCATTGTATACAGCAAATAATAAGAGATACCCAACTCTATGTACACCAAGTATAACTCGGCAAGATTTCAGCTTACAACGATCTACACAACACCCCAAACTACACACGTATCTTACCGCATTCTGTGGCGGCTGTGATAACCATCATGTGGGTGGAGTCTTGAATGACTCCCATAAGACCTTCCATAGTAATCTCCTGCTGGCGGACTTGTAGACTGATGGTATCCTCGAGCATACCTGTGGCGTCTTCCCAAGCCATGAACATGAGTGTCTGCAGAGCAGCTGGAAGCGTTACTACTTCTGGGAGCATATCGATGGGATTCATCATCGCTGTCGGACTCCTCACTGCTTGACGAACTTCCATGTTGGGGAAAGCTTTCTGAGCTGGAGCATCTCCCGCACGATGCCGACGCTCTCTGTACCAGGTGTGCGACGCACAGGGGAGCTCTGGAGGTCGAGCCTATGGAGACTTTTCGGGAATCGGCGACAGCGGGTTCAAGACAGCCGGGCTCGGCACAAGCGTGGTTGTTGATCTGGCAGTATCTGCCCTTGTCTTGAGAGGCCTCTAGACAGCCCTTTTGGCGACACTCGTGCTGCTCGCAGCGGGACGAATCGGCTGATGCTCGCTTGTTGTGGCACTCGCGGGCGGTACACTCGTGGTGCTTGCAATATCCTTGGATTGTCATGCTGCCTTTGACGCAGTCCCCGAGCTGGCATTGGTGGTGGATACAGAACTCCGATAGAGCACTTCTGGATCCTTTCCTGGTCTGGGTACAGTCCGAAACGATACATGTATCTGATCACGGAGTAAGTATTCAGACTAAGCATGCAGACCAGCGCAGGCCACTTACGGTCTGCACAGAACATGCCGTCGTCTGTGCGATCCTGCTTGCAATGCTTCAACCAGCAGGTGTGGCCAGAACAGAAGCCATTTTCCTCCCAGTCGAGACAATTTGAGCGGCTGCAAGGCTTATCTGTTGGGTCAAAGTAAGCAATGATTCTTGATACAGAGTGGTCGCGACCTTTCGCTTCTCGCAATGATTCCCATGTCTTTCGGCGAAATTCTGACAATCGGCTCGTAAGCACGGTTTGTGGTCGGAGCATCGCCGGCCTCTTGTTCGTCTTTGGCTGCAGCCGTCGACCTCGCAGGTGTGGAAAGTGTGGATATAACAGAACCAGCTGCCCTGATGCATCGGGGCATCGCAAGCAGGCACATAACATCTCTGATGCGCGGTACAGAATGGTGAGTTTCCGGCCTTGGACTCATGACAGGAGCGATCGTTGCATCGATCTAGGATTTATGACATTAGTGACCAGTGCTGAAATGAGTCGAGGGGTTGGTTTTGATCAATATTGAAATATGAACGCCATGATTTTTGGTTATACTCACGGTCTTTACAATAGCTGAGGTATGTCTTTTGACCGTTTTCTGATTTTCTGGCACAACATCTTGCGTGACAGTGCCGCTTTTGACACTCTGGCCTGGAACTCTTTCTCCATTTCGAGGGCATTATGAATGTGTATCGGGTTACCGTATTGTCTGCTCTATCCTGTCTGGGCAGCAGTTGAATGAAGAGGTTCTACATATCCCTTGACAACAAATTTTGTCGTGGATTTATAGTTCAGGAACTCGCGGTAGAAGCTTGGATACAATGGTTTGCTTCAAAACCATTGGCTGGTGATCTTGGCAGGCGAGGCCTACGAGCCAAGGCCAAATACCAGACCTTGAGGCAGATGCTGCCATCCGTCCAGGCACGAGGGCGTAGCTCAAGAGCAGCTATGGCCAATCCCAAGGCTGACTAGTTTCCAGTGATACTATAGAATGTATGACCATATGCTGCACGACAACATCCGCACATCAGATTGGCCAAACAGAATGGCACGTTGACATCGTTCAACTCAAGTGCCACATATAGCCAGACGGACGCGGTGTACCCAAAGAGCAAACGTGGCACAGCCTCAGAAAGGGTGCTGATGTTTGGTGACTTCGATTATCGACGTTGGTCCTTGCGCTTGTGGACATGGCAGCATTATTGAGTCGTTACGTACTTGGCTCTTGGTCTGATTCGTTGTCCCATGTCCTGTGACTGGTATCAAGAACCCTTCAAATCCATTGCTAACCCGTGTGGCTGACGATAGCTACACACGGGTAGGCGGTTCAACTTATCCAGGGTTCTTCGAAAAGTGTAACGAAGCCACACATCTAGTGTGGTCACAGTATGGCAGCGCTACCGAAATTTGCTGTGCGAAGATGGCTGTGCAGATGGACGTGGCATCAGATGTCATGACGGGGGCTGTAGGGGAAAATGAGAAAGATAACCGTTATTGTGCTTCAGGTTGTCATTCTTGAGTGTTGAACATTCGATTCTAGTCAGAGAAGTGATGAGCAATACTATAGGGACATGTAGCCCTAAACGGCAATGGCTCTTGTTCAGATTTTATTATGTCAACATCCATCCCACTATGCAGCCATGGTACCGACCAGTGATTCGCGTAGGCTGACGTTGACGGTCGACAGGAGGCAGCCTATCAAGTAATGATACGATCGAATCCTGGGAGACTAGAAACGGCCAACGATTCCGTCTGACTGAGCCCAAGGCATTGGTAGTATGGAATCTGTGTATCCATCAGAGTCCGGGATCTGACTGCCGTGATTCCTACAAACCCGGGGCTTGCAACTCGGAGGCTTGGAACGAGAAGATGCTCCACCCGCCCGATCGACGGAACGGACAAGTAGGTTTTCAGAGAGGCCATCCAAGAATTGGGTCCTTATGTTTCTTGTGGCAGGCAACTCTGCCTAGTGGTAGTAGCCTCTCGTGAGACTTGAGTTTTGGTGGAGACAATGCCCATCAACGAAATCCACGATCAGTTGGCGCAGGGTAGCCATAGGTTGAGGCACCAAATCAAGGCCCTGTTTTGGCAACCTTGTCTCGACCTGCGATCAGCTCTTCATTGGCCTTGCGCTTTCTGGACTCTATTTCCGGGCCCTTTTCAATGGCATAAATCTCCACCTCCTCTCCTTTCGCGCCCATTCTTGGTAGTCTAACGGACTCAAAGAGACTATACTCCCATCCAGCCTCTTCGAGCATGCCGAACAGAGCCTTTTCCGAATCATGCCGAGGCTTGGTGGATAGGACTACTCTGGTGGTAGGTTTTGTGGCTGTGCCGTCGTTGCTTGCAGCATGAGCCTCGTTATGAGCATGTATAGCTGATAATGTCTTGACAAGCACCGGGAACGAGTCCACATTGTATGTGCAGTCGCTCAGCACGACGTAGTCCCAGAAGCGGGAGGAGACAATCGGTCCAAAGTTGCCCTCGGAGCCGTCGTTCCAATCAAGATTCTCGTAGAGCACTTCGGATTTTTCATTCCCGGGACCTAAATTGTGAAGTGAATCTTGTCGGCGGTTTATGTTGGCTCTTGCCCGCTCTTCCGCTTCCGGCAGATCAGTAAGGAGCACTGTTGCGTGCTCGAGCTTGACGCCCTGAACTTTGGCAGCTCCGAGAGCGACCATGCTCAACGTGATGCCCAGGATACCGACACCGCTCCCGAGTTCCAAGAAGTTGATGTTCGGCTTCTTAATAGAAATGATAGGCTCGAGTCTTTCGGCGCGAGACTCGGATCCGCTGAAGCGGGCACCGTCCACGAGGAGCGCCGCTGTGACGAGGCCGGCATCCCATATGTGCCGGGCAATGCTCTCGCCGATGTCTTCTTCGAGGTAGAGATACGTGTTTGGAAAGATGTCTTCGCTAGCGTAATTGAAGAAGTCGCGTACAGCAAAATCGGAGCACTGGCCGTTGTTGAGCTCAATCGTCAAGGGCGCGATCAAGCCCATGTTGTGGTTATCCTCCAATATCCCCGCGCGTTGCCAGGGAAGCACCAACTGCAAGTTGGAGGCAGAGACCTCATTGTTTCCGTACAGAGGACATTCGATATCCAGATTTACTCGTCCTTCTGACAGAGCCCACTGCCATGGCAGTTCGACCTTGAGCACGCGGGTTCCCTTCTTCCAGATAGCAGGACCGTCGACAGGTTCCATGGGAAACGCGCGCATGTCCGGCAGTGTCCAAAAAGGACCCTCGTTGGGTTTCGGACGCTGCACTCGATTTTCGCGCGCGATAGTCCCTATACGCCTCGGACGGAATCTAAGCTTGACCGGCTGTCTTGGGTTCAGAAACTCATCGCCAAGATCAGTCGTGATGGCGATCTTCAACGACAGCGACGGCGCCCTGGGATTGGATTTATCCACCGACGCGGGCCGCAACAGGCGAATGTAATGCATCGTGCAAACCAGCTGCTATTTCGACCACGATGACTGGTAAGGGAGGGATTGAATGAACCCGTCGATTGGTTCTTCCAGCACTGCTTCCGACCTGAAGTGACCTCGTCAGATTGGGCACGGGAAGCTGGCAATTTCTGCCGAAGGTCGAGCGACACGCCGACGCGCCGCTAGTACCAGAAACCCAGTCAGCGGCGAGACTGCGGATATATATTTCATTCAAAACAGCAAGCAGTCGTATAATTCGAGTATGTTTTGCAGTCTCCTTGTATGTGAAATGGCACCTCTTGAGTTCAATCCAGTTCACAACTCAAAGTGCCCGCGCTAAGCAAGAGGGGCAAAAATGATGGAACCCGGGCACCTCGGGAATCAGGAAAAGGCTCGTTCTACAGTAGGAAAATTCTCACATGGTGTAGAATTCTGATATATTGGCATAAATAGTTTCATTGACATTTGATCGCAAAGTGCAAGCATCCATAGCGTATAATACAGAGCAAACAGCTAACACCAACAATCTGTCGAGCGAGCGACATTGCCTCCAGCATTTCCAGCAGGGCCTTGCAGCCCACAATCTGATGGTATCCAGGCCTCACTTGTGCTGGCTGCTCTGGACTGCTTCTTCGGTTTGTGTGACCCCTTTTACCAGAGTTTCGTCCTGGCTTCTCTCGGCACACGGGTATTCCAGTCTTTCCACCTAAACAACTCAACTCCTGAACTTTTCGGGGTGACCCCAATCTACCACGCCTTAAAATGAACACTTTTGATAAGTTTAGGCGGCAGCAGCGGCAGCCTCACTGGCGGCAGGGATAGCCTGCGCTGTGCCAGCGAGGTTTGTCGTCTTGGCCTGAGGGTTCTTTGTGTAGTAGTTCGAAATGGCGGACTTGATGGCATCCTCAGCAAGCATGGAGCAGTGGACTAGATAAGAAGTCAGTACAATAGTCATCGAATTTGCGAGGGAAAAGGGTGCGACGTACGCTTGACGGGCGGTAAGCAAAGCTCCTTCGCAATCTCTGTGTTCTTGACGCGGCCGGCCTCGTCCAAAGTCATTCCCCGGACCAGCTCGGTGAGGTAGCTGGAACTGGCGATGGCGCTGCCACAGCCAAAGGTCTTGAACTTGACGTCGGAGATGGTGTTGTTGCTGGGGTCGACGCGAATCTGCAGCTTCATGACATCACCACAGGCAGGCGCGCCGACGAGACCGGTACCAACATCGACATCAGTCTTCAGCATGGAGCCGACGTTCCTCGGCTTGCTGTAGTGGTCGAGGACCTTTTCGTGGTAGGAGCGACGCGCGACATTGGCGGCAGGGTTCAGGAGTTGCCTGCTGGCCGAGGCGACACGAGGTGTGGTGGACGAAGTCAAGACCCGGCGAGCGGTCATCGATGCTGCCCTTGAGAACATGGTGGCGTCGATGTGTGTTGATGTGTTTTGTAGATGTGTTGATAGATACGACGTGAACGACGGCGACTTCAGGGTTACCGTGGGAATCGTGACTGGGAAATTTGGGTGTGATCTGCGATATCGCAATGTAGGGGTACAAATTGAGTGAGGAGATATGAAATGGGAGAGTCGAGGTTGGTCGGGCGATCTTTTGACAGAGGTTTCTGTTTAGTAAGGTGCTCGATGAGATCAGAGGGTCGGTTGGCGTTGGTTCTCTTCAAATGAGAAGCGTCGGAAACTTTGGGTACTGGCACTTTAAGGTGGGTGCGGCCTTTGTCGGCGATCTCGGGGGCGCCCCAAAGTGTAAGGAAGCAAGGGTCGGGGCTCAGGATCTGATAACAGCCCGCGGGTGAATTGGCACTGTGTTTGCCGAGGGCTTTGCGTGACGTGTCAGCAGCTGTTCTGCCTTAAATCCGTTGCCGATAGGAGCCGAAGAGCGCCTGAAAGATTCCAAATGGGAGCGGGCGAAGAACGGACCACGCTCCTAGCACTGTGCCAAACTTGCATTATCAATCAGATCTAACCAGGCGGGGTCAAGTGTCTTCTCCGTCCTCTAACCTTTTTCTCTCGCTCCAGCGGACAGCAGAGTGCCACCTAGACCCCAGAAATATTCATTCATATCCATTCGTCTTATCTAATGTCCAAGCTATCGACTAGGACCCAGCTAAAAGTTCTGCTTGAAACTGTGAAATTTGGTCGCGTCCAGTCAAATGTTTGATATTTCTACCCTCGAGCAGTCTCGCGACACAAATGCTGATCCAGTACATGCTGAAGAAAAACAGAGACGAGATGTAGGTATGGAAAGAAACAGCTGGCTTTTGATGCTACTTGTGCATTCGCTATGCCCATAACAATTCCCACGGCCAAAGTTCCACGCATCCACACCTTTCCTACCTGACGTCAATGAGTGTCAATCATGCTGTAATCCTTTGCTGCCAATAAGCGCCAGCTGCGGCCATCGTGCCCCAGCTGCCAGACGCGGGGCAGCCTCAGAGCTCAGCACCGAACCGCGTCATACCTTGTTGCCCCTCTGTGTCTGTAGCTGCCTGCCGGGCCTGCCACTGCCCAGGCGACCAGGCTGTTTTGAAGCTTGCCAGCGACATTGATTGTATCAAGCTTTCGGATTCCTACAGCAGAAGCTTGTCGACTTGTGCCAGGTGTTACCACACCATTGTTTACATCCTCCATCACTTTGACTTCTTTCGTCTCCGGTCCACTATTCCACCCCAAGAACCTTGAGGGCCACAGGGCAGAACTGCGTCGATTCATCATCACTGTACAGCACTTTCCAGAGAGCTATTCAAGATGGCGTGCCCGCATGTTGACTCAATTTGTAAGCGCAGCATTCAGAGTGCGGTCGGAGCTCGCACGCAGCTCGAGAGAGGAGAGATAGCTAACAGATTGGTGCAAACAGCTTTGAGTCCGCCGACACCCTCTCAAGCAGTCTACCGAGAAGATTGTACCCAGTGTTTCGACTCCATCGTAGGTGATACCCATTGACAACGAATCTTCCGCGTCGCTGACCGCCGTAGGATGACCCTGCCGGTCTAGATGTCTGTCTACAATGCTTCAACGGCGGCTGCCCCGGCGTCAAGACGCATTCGAAGCTTCACAGCGTAGTTCGCAGCCACCCGCTCGTCCTCAACATTCGCCGCACCCGCAAGCAACTGGTAAAGGATGAACCCCCGGCAAAGATCACAAAGCTCGCCATCGCCGCCGAGACCGAAGCCGACCGCTACGATACCCACACGGCCGCCAGATGCCTCGAGTGCGACGTCGATATCGACCTTTTCAATCCCAAGATTGCCCCTATTGTCAATGGAATCATGAAGGCGAACACGTTCTCCCGACAAGAGGAGGTGAAGGCTTGGGAGCAAGAACTCACATCCTGTGAGCATGTCCTCATGTTGCAGCAACACGAAGGCCGCCAGCTGCAGAGTGATCTTGGACATTGCTCCAAGTGTGACCTCAATGAGAACCTCTGGCTGTGTCTAGAGTGTGGCAACCTAGGTTGCGGTCGCGCACAGTTTGGTGGTGTCGGAGGCAATTCCCACGGCCTGGCTCACGCTACCGAGAGCCACCATGCCGTGGCTGTCAAGCTCGGATCCATCACGCCTGAAGGCACGGCCGACGTATACTGCTATCAGTGCGACGAAGAGAGAGTTGACGGCGATCTCAATTCGCATCTGGCCCACTGGGGTATCATTCTCTCGGACCAGGTCAAGACGGAAAAGAGTTTGACGGAGATGCAAATCGAGCAAAATTTGAGATGGGAGTTCTCCATGACCACAGAAGACGGCAAGGAATTGCAGCCCTTGTTTGGCCCAGGCTTGACTGGTCTCAAGAACCTTGGAAACAGCTGCTATCTGGCCAGTATTCTTCAGTGTCTGTTTGATCTTCCCGCTTTCCAAGATCGGTACTACAGGCCCGGCTCGGACTTGCCCATTGTTGCCGATCCCGCCCAGGACTTGGACACCCAGCTGTTCAAAATGGCCGATGGTCTCCTGTCTGGCCGATACTCTAAGCCCGACTCCGATGTTGTTGCATCCGAGCATTCTCCCGAGATACCTCACCAGAAAGGTCTCGCACCCAGCATGTTGAAGCATCTCATCGGTCGTGGCCACCCCGAATTCTCGACCATGCGCCAGCAGGACTCTTTCGAGCTGTTGCAACACCTTATTAAGCTCATTACCCGTTCATCGCATCCTGTTCCTCTCCGCGATCCCACGCAGAAGTTCCGTTTCCAAATGGAGCAACGTCTTCAATGCCTCAGCTGCAAGAAGGTGCGCTACCAGACCAACGAACAGGATAGCATTTTCATCGACGTACCCCTGGAGAAGCTGCCTGCAGTGGAAGGTGAAGGCGAGCGTTACAAGCCAGTCACTCTGAAGCAGTGTCTAGACAATGTCACGGCATCTGAAGCTGTGGAGCTCACATGCGCATCATGCGGCAGTAAGGACGGATTCACCAAGCGATCACTTTTCAAGACTTTCCCGGACACACTGGTCGTCAACGCACGCAAGATGGCTATCGAGAACTGGGTTCCACGAAAAGTGGACGTCCCCGTACTCGTTGGTGATGAGCCTTTCGACCTTGACGAATACCTCTCATCCGGCCAGCAGGCCAGCGAGGAGCTGCTTCCCGAGGACACTGCCAGTGCAACTCCTGCTTTTACCGCCAACGAGGAGGCTGTGCAGCAGTTGATGTCTATGGGCTTCCCGAAGAACAGATGCGACAGAGCACTATATGCCACTGGTAACAGTGATGCCAACGCAGCCATGGAGTGGCTATTTGGCCACATGGAAGATGCAGACATTGATGATCCTCTGGTCATCGCTGCTCCCGCTGCGGGTGGAGCTAGTGCACCCGCGGATGATCCCGAGAAGATCGAGATGCTCACGGGTATGGGTTTCAGTGTCCCCCAAGCTCGCAAGGGTCTGCGCGAGACCGGCGGCGACATTGAGCGTGCCGTGGAATGGGTCTTTAGTCATCCCGACGACATGGGCGACTTTGGCGATGAAGCACCACCTCCTGAAGCTGCTGAGCGAACGGAAGCCGGTACGTCCACATTGCCGGCCAAGTTCCAACTGCACAGCATAGTCTGTCACAAGGGCACAAGCATACACGCTGGTCACTATGTGGCATTTATTCGCAAGATTCTTGATACTCAGGTACCAAAGTGGGTTCTCTTCAACGACGAGAAGGTGGTGGAAGCTGGAGATGTTGAGGAGATGAAGAAGACGGCATATGTCTACTTCTTCAACAGAGTTGTGCTCACGTAGAGGCTCCAATGGTGCCTGTCTATACGAGCACTACAGCAAGGGAGGAGACAACTGTCAAGGGCAGATCGGCGTTTCTGGGATGGTTGAATAGTACAGATACCTATCGGTCGGTATTTTGCGAGCGAAGCAGCATCTGTTCGTAGCGCGTTATGTTATGTCTTGCCAAGCAACCCAGGTGCTGCCTATCAGACTGCCAGGGCAAGGTATTGATCTGGGGCCCACATTCATAGTGCTAGGCAATCCCTGATACTCCTAAAAATAGAAGCAGGGACTTTCATACACAAGAATCAATACGGAACGCCAGTGACAGATACCGCCTTGATCAAGAGATGACAAAGCAGACTGGATTGATTCAGGGTCTCAGTGCAAAATTGCAGACATGTTGGCCATTTTCTATAGGTTGTTTTGTGTTCAATCCCGTGTTAGGTTGTTGATGTTTTTAACCATGATTTGCTGGGGGCTACACTAGTAGGTTAGATGAATGCTACGCTGCGAGACAGAGCAGGGGGTCCGCAACGAGTATAATCTGGACTTGGCTTCACAGAGAAAAGAAACAGATTTCCTCGTCATCTTAACATGCCGTCAGGTTCACGCCTGTAAGATTTTAGTATCAGCAAATCTGCATATTAGTGACAGGCACAGCATGCGGAAATTTTATGGTAGAAGGCCGGTTGGCGACAGGTGGGTTTACGGCAATATGCGCTAAAGGTAAGACTTGCTGGAAGGCTCAGACGTAAGCTGCACGTCGCTGGTTGGTTCATCTTATGCTCAACTCGGGCACAGATTTCACAAGGACCCTCCTGGGCAGGGCTGAGCACGTCTCAATCAATCCCACGGCATGCTTTCAGTGCGACAGACGGCTGAATACAACACTTGTTGAATTAGTACTCCGAAGTATCTATTTCTGGTGTTTACGCTCAGACTGGGCTTTTGTTGTTGCCATCTTACCGCGTCTTGTTTGCTATGTTGACTTTTTGAGATTGAAAGGGGTCATCCATCCTGTGGCTAACCTAGGTCATACGCTACCAGCCCAATAGCACAAGTTACTTCGCGATGCGGCCGCTGGCTTCGTCGTGAACACAAACAAATATTCTCTCGCCAGCTCAGTGACCAGGGAACCATTTATTCCACGGTTTTATCGGGGAACATACGGTCGAAAGTGCCCTTTGCTCCCCAGCGCTCACTGCCCGCTACCGACATTAGGTGGAATAACGCGGGCCCTGCGCCAGCATGGCACCGAATCCTTCGGCAGGCCACTGCGGGTATGGTATCACCTGTAAGACCAAATCAGCCTCAAAACGACCCACTCCTGGTGGACTTTGTTTTTCCCCGAAATGGATAAGATGTCTCCTCTCTGGTGCTGTGGCATCTGCAAAGTCAGCATGAGAGCAGACCATTCAATGATCATGAAAGATCATGATGCTTGCTGAAGCCGTTAGGCTGAGGCGTAGGATCCGTTGGGATGACGATCCGTAATGCCATGGCGTCTCACGGTGTAACTGGGGCTCATCTTGTCGAGACTGACACGATATATATCTTCTTCCTATTTTCTCGCCGCCTGTGAGCTATTGTTCTTGGCTGTTCGTTCGTGATAGTCACCTTCTGCAATATACGATATACCCCAGTGGTGACCTATTACAATGTCCGGCAGTGCCCTTGCCGTCTATGGTCTGGACGCCAGCGATCTTCCGCAAGATCCTTACTACCGGCAGGTCACTCCTGAAGGCCCGACTTTTCTTGATACGGGCGCATGTGTATGCGCTTTGCAGACCCTTCCTGCAACAGCCGGTAGCGACGTAGCAGCGTGGCAATGCATTGGAAACCAGACACAGGGCGTTTATGAGGCGACAACTGGCAAGTGGTTCAACACACTCAACGGTGATAACAACGTTGATCTCCCCATCTACGATAACACCAATGGCCCAAGCAACAGCACGACATATAGCTGGGACGATGGCCAGCAAAAACTCGTCCAAGTCACAGATCAGAGTAGCTTCAGCCCGTACGACCGGGCTTGCACCGCTGTGAACCAAACGACCTTCTCGACGGCCTTTTACCGGGCTCAAGACGAAATAGCTCGAAACGCTACCCCTGTTGATGCGGCTCCATGTTGGCGAGCAGGAGCCGTACCTATTCAATTACAAAATGTGTCATCCTGGGAGTCGACTGGCTGCAATGAAGGCTTTCTGTGTAAGTCTTTCTTCTTTACCCAAAACGGCTTACTCGGGGAGAGAGCAGAATAACTGATCTTGAATAGGCGCCAATAACACGGCGAACAGCTTGCCACAATATTGCCCGCCTTTCACCGAATGCCAGGAAGCCCGTCTTGCTGGTGCGGTGTGCGCATTGAACGGACAAAACATTGGCATGGGTCCTTTTGAACCGACTATTTGCAGAGCCGGATACTACTGTCCTAGCCCTGGAGACAGAAGCATCCAATGTCCCAAGGGATCATACTGCCAGCCTGGCGCTACCACACCGACTCCGTGCGGAGTCGGCGGCGCGTGTCCGGCCGGATCTTCCTATAACAGAAATGTCATCCCGATTGTCTTCTTATTGCTTGTCGATATCGCAATGGTCATAGTCGCCATCATCTTCATCATCCGTCGGCGGTTCCGCGCGACCGCCAGTGCTCATGTGGCCAATATTAAGCGCCGCCCGACGACCGCAGGTGTAGGTGGCATGGCTCACAAATCGACTGGATACCACGCTCTAGAAGACGAGACCGACCAAGACAGCGAAATGCAACCAATGCAGGCAAGTTATATGCCCTCGAGGGCAGAGACCTGGGGGTTCAATGCCGTCCTCGACATGGGTTTCAACCGCGGAACCAGAGCGGAGCAGATGGAGAGCCACACCGGTATGGGTTCGGAGCTCAGGTCATTCGTCGAATCCATGCGCAGGGCTACCGACGCAGCACACTTTGGTCTGTCCTTCCGGTACAACAATCTGAGCTTCCAACCCAAGAAGTCGGGCAAGATGATCCTCCAGAATGTCACGGGCTCCATCGACCGCGGATCGGTGACGGCCATCATGGGCGGTTCGGGTGCGGGCAAGTCGACTTTTGTCAACGTCCTCATGGGCAAGACGAACCACACTGGCGGATCTGTCGCCATCAACGGCATTCCGGGAAAGCTCAAGCGATATAAGAAACTCATCGGCTATGTCCCCCAGGACGACGTTGTCTTGCCCGAGCTCACCGTCTACGAGAACATCCTCCACTCGGCACGTATCCGCCTTCCGCGGACCTGGAACGACGCCGACGTCGTATCGCATGTCAACGCTGTTATCGACTGTCTCGAACTTTCACACGTCAAAGATTCATTGGTTGGTACTGTAGGCAAGCCCGTCATCAGTGGTGGGCAGAGAAAGCGTGTCAGTATCGGCATGGAGCTCGCAGCTGCCCCCATGGCTATCTTCCTAGACGAGCCAACATCTGGTCTCGATGCCACAGCAGCAAGTTCCATCATGGGAACGCTAAAGGCCATCTCACGTCTGGGTATATCTGTCATTGTCATCATCCACCAACCGCGCATGGAGATTTTCGAAATGCTGGACAATCTGATTCTGCTCGGGAACGGCCAGCTCATCTACGAGGGCCCGGAAGCCGATGTTCAGATGTACTTCGAGGGCAACGGTTATCAGTTCCCCCCACACAGCAACCATGGCGATATTGTTACGGATATCATCACTGGAAATGGAAGAGCTTACAAAGCGGGCGGCGAAATATCCAAAGAGTCTCTTATTTCATACTGGAAGAACTCGCAGCAATCCTTGTCCTGGAACTCGAGACCTGTATCAATGGCCCCCATCGATAGCTCTGCCATGAACAGGGTTTTGAAGACGAGAGGTGCGACGAGAATCAAGCAGACCTGGTTATGCCTCCGCCGAGCCATGCTTCAGCAGTGGCGCAACGGCCTCGTGTTCTGGAGCGAGATGATTCTGGCTAGCATTGCCGGCTTCCTCATCGGTCTCGCAGAGGAGGGAAAAAAGGGCGTCCTCTTCACGGGCATGTACAAGGAGCCGTTCGAGATCCTCTCCGTAGCGACCGACTACAAGTCGGCGCCCGAGACGGCGCTCCTGATCGCCATCGCCATCGGCCTCGTGTGCGCCGCGCCCGGCGTCAAGGTCTTCTCGGAGGAGACGCTGCTGCACCGGCGCGAGGCCGAGGCGGGCCACTCGCGGCTGGCGTACTTCCTGGCCAAGTCGATGGCGGTGCTGCCGCGCATGGTGCTGGGCTGCTTCCACTTCTCGACGTGGCTGCTGCTGCTGGCCGTGCCCGTCATGAACTGGGGCTCGGCCTTCCTCGTCAACCTGCTCTACTTCTACTGCATCTACGGCCTGGCCAGCCTCCTGAGCATGTTCCTGCGCCGCGACGACGCGCCCCTGTTCGCCACCATGATCAGCCTCATCGTCGGCGTCCTGTGCGGCGCCTCGCCCACCCTGGCCAAGGTCCAGTCCTGGCATCTCGAGTGGCTGTGGCGCGCCAGCCCCGCCGTCTGGCTCGCCGAGGTCTACGTCGGCCAGCTCGTCAGCCCGTTTGCCAACATCTACAATATCGAGCGCGCTGCCCAGGCTACTGGGTACCACCTCGATTGGTTCACGAACAACCTCGCTGTTCTCTTTGGAATTGGTACACTGTACAGGATTCTTGCTTTTGGAGGACTGTTTGCTGGAAAGCGGGTGCGCATTTAGATGCAGCATGTAGGCTTTGTTGTTTGCCTCGAAACATTCTGTTAGTATAGTCTTAGTTGTCACCGGATACCCGTAAAGTAATTCAATGTCACTCGCATTTATCGATCCGACCTGAACCTCTCGCTCGTGTCCCAACGCCGCCCTGTCCGTTTGCATGATTATCCCACGCACCACATCGGCGTCCACAAAGGTTACCGACTGATCTCTAGCTGCCGCCGATGAAACAAAGCAGATAATGTGCAAGACGCCGACAACTGTTACAACCACTAGGCCAGGTCCTCTGGCTTAGTGGTTAGGTGCGACAGTCTCCCGGTTGACGCTGACTCGACCCTCGGAGGACTGGAAGACTCAACCTCTCGAACCGTGGATCCTGCCTGCACCATTTTTTTCTCTTTTTTTACCCTTTCAATCTTTGTTATCTTTCACCTTTTTCTTTTTTTTAAAAAAAAAACATGTTGCGAACCTCAAATGGGGACATAACGGAGTCTAGAAGTGAATTCTGGCACGTATGTTTAGTATATTTAACCTTTGTGCCAATATTCCAGTTTGTCATAATTTCGTAACGACCAACACATGTCTTGTCAGATGGAGTGTCTTTGCCTTACATACTTGTAAAAATGACCATTATCTCTGGTCCACGTTTTCGTTGATTATTTGAGTGCTATTTGTAAGTTGGGATTATTTTGATTAGTTTACAGGACCTTCATTCAGCAGCTTCGCCGGTGAGCGATTTTGCTGCACTACGAATGCAAGCCAGAGTTTCTCGGTCTATGGGTTTTGCTTTTGTACTACCAGAATGCATCCCCCTGAAGCTTGTCGTCATTGAACGTCCAGCCCATAGCATCTACATCACCGCCCGCGTCCAAGAGGACATCTGTCATCTGCATCTCACGAATCAGTGTCTAGGGGTCAAATTTGTGGGCGCTGGAAGAACATACCATGAGATCCCAGTCCGTACTCGCAGGAGTACTCAACGAAGCCGAGTACGACGCATCCAGGTCATCCTGCTTCTCATTCGCCATCTCCTCGAGCAGCGGAATCGACAGCTCTTCCGCTTCCAACGCCGCCTTGACCAGGAACGGCGCAAGTTCGTCCTTGGGGAGGCCGCGCATGAGTGAATCCACCTGGGCGGCCAGCATGTAGGTGATCAGGTGGCCTTTGATGTTGGTCTCGCCGATCTTGATGCAGTGGAGCTGCCACTCGACGGCCGTTCGCAAGATGGTCAGCAGATCCGGCCGGATCGACATGGGCCCGCCCAAGCCCTCGTTTTCTTTGACTTGAGCTTGGAGCTCGGTGCCAATGAGCAGCGCGGCCTGGTTGATGGCCAGGCGAGGAACGCCGCCGCCTGCTACTGCTATGCGGGCAAAGTCGCTGGACGAGAAAAGTTCATTGTCGGTGGAGGAGGAATGAGCTGGGTTCAATAGTTGCGGGTACAGGTTGTACCAGATCTTCAGCGAGGAGTCGATCAAGACTTTTCTGGAGAATGCAAATGTCGTCTGGGACAGCGAAGGACCAAAGAATGGCACATGAAGAGACAAGATGTAGCGCTGGACCATGAGATCAATAAGCTGGGTCCCGAAATGCGACGACCCCGGCCCCAGGCTCAAGCGAAACGGCTGAAGCATGCGCGCGACCGTCTTGTATATCGACCTCAGCTGCTCGTCCAGCTTCAGGGTTTCCTCGTATGTGCCGGCCGAGTGCAGGTCGTTCAAGCTCTTGACAATCGCGAGGCGGACTGGGAACATCTTTCGCAGCGCCAGCGCCAGCGAGACCTGCGTGAACTGGTCGTCCGACTTCGGCAACGCATCCTCATTCCCCAGCTGGTCGTCGTCAAAGTTCCGGGGCGGCTCCGTGTCAAAGTCGTCCAGCCTGGAGCAGGGCGGCCCGCCCGAGGTCAGGCTCGACTGGAGGCATATCTCGAGAATGGTGTTCCACAGGCGGCGGTGCATCTCAAAGGCCAGGAGCGTCTTTCGAGGGAGATGTGTTGGGTCTCGGTGCAGGCCCATGACGATGGCCCTCCGGAAGAGATCGCCCGCGGAGATGTAGACCGAGTCGTGGCCCACGTCGACGACCTCGCGGGCGAGCAGCAAGAGGATCTGGACCTGCAAGCCCTGGATCGTCAGGCGCCGCTTGGTATTCGGGTGCGCCAGCCAGGTCTGAGCCTCGTATACCCACTGGATCGTTGTCGAGCGCATGGTAAACTTTTCATCGTAGACCGCCGCGCTGATGGCGAACATGAGCTTCACCAGTATGAGGAATACGGCATCAGGTCGGGCATCGGTCGTCCACAGCGCCTCGTAGTCTCGCCTAAAGGTAGGAACGTGAAGAACCCGGTAGACGGTCTCCGTGGTGCGTAGGTAGCATTCGGCCAGCTCGTCCGAGATGTGTTTGGGAGGAAGTGGTGATACCGCAGCCGTCGGCCAGGATGGAGTTCGCTGGGCTTTGACTGTCCTGGCGAGAATTTTGCCTTTTTGGTGGTTCGCCATGAAAGGACACGCCGGATCGCGAAGAAGAGGTTCAATTGTAACGACGAGATCTTTGAACTAGACAGAAAGAAATCGAGGTGTTAAAAAGAGTATACTGGAACTTTGGAGTGCAGATCATCTTACCAGCATCACCCCCACAATGTTGATCCAATGGCTCTGTCCAAATTGCCTTGACTTGTGCGTGACATAGCGGACGGCGGGATTAGACCCATCTTCGCGATGGAGATAAAAGGTTCCCGCAAGCGAAGTTGTGTTGGCTTCAATGTTGATGGCACCGGGCGTGTTGGTCTTTTGCGTCCCCGACCCCAGACTGGCTTGCGACAGCTGACCTTCCAGCTGTCTGACCCTGCTCTTGAGCGTCTCAATATCCCAGGCGACTGAAGAGCCAGCAGAGGTTGTTGCTGGGGTGGACGGACCGTTTGTGGCCACCGCAGAACGACTTGTATTGGCCGACTGCACACTGGCGCTGGTAGATGCCGGAGGCTGCATTGACTCGATCTCGTTCACCCCATTGCTCCGCTGCCGCGGGGCCGGCGGCGGCGGGTTCTCATACAAGCATTCATTGCGTCCGGACTTGATGCAGTTATTGCACGGCGATTCCCGGTTACACTTGATTTTGCGCTTCCTGCAGAGCACACACGAGCTGCGCATGGACTTTTGTTAGCGATCATCCCTGGTCGGTGTCACAGGAGGAGCGACGTGAATGGCTGATCATACACAGCTGGGCGTCTCCGCCGACGCTCGGGTTCCATCATGACAAACCGGCGTTGCACACAACACAGAAAGAAGCGTTTTCGCTATATTCGGTACTCGGAAAATTATGTCTCAGTGAATTTTGGAGCAGAAGAATTGAATTTTCCGTAAGGAGCAGACGAGTTTAAAGAAATGGTTCATTTCGACCATGTCAGACTCAGCCAGCGACTCGGACATGATCCTTTCGGACTCGGTCTCGAATTTCCCGCTCCGATTCTATCCGATTTGGGTTTAGCTTGCTCTTATCTCCGAGCCTCATCGTCTTATACTGCTATACTTTGCGAAATCTTGCATGTCTCGGAAATTTGATTCAATTATATATAATAAGAAATCACCTGTATCATCAAAATGGCTCTCTTGAATTATATATATGTGTTCTTTCAGTTCAGTTCGATTCTCAATTTCCACCGAGATTGGCGCACGTCTCCTACATCACTTGTTCGACTAATACGGCCAGTATAACAAGCACTAGTCCGACTTACACTCGAGTCTCAGCGAAAAATGGCCACTCTATCATCCGATATGGAAAAGCAAGTTGGAAGCAGCAACGTGTCTTCAGGTGATCTGACGAGCAGCGATGCCGTAGAAAAGCAGACAGCTTCCCCCGACTACGGTCCTGCGCCAGACGGCGGACTTACAGCGTGGTTGGTGGCTGCCGGCGGTTGCACGGTGTTCTTTTCCTGCTTGGGCTTCACCAACGCATTCGGCACCTTTGAGGAATACTATTTGAGTCATCAGTTGTCGGACAGAACACCAGACGACGTCGCCTGGATTGGTTCGCTCGCAGCGTTTCTTCAGTTTGCCACGGGAATGATTGCGGGACCAATTTTCGACCGGTTCGGAGTCAACGTAAGTAAATCATCTGGAGCTCTCCAATCATGTTTAGATCCCTGACATTTTGACAGGCTTTCCGACCGGCGGCCCTGGCATACGTATTCGCCATGATGATGCTCAGCCTGTGCAAAACATATTGGCAAGTCATGCTCGTCCAGGGGGTCTTGATGGGCTGCATCATGGGATTCCTTCAGATTCCCGTCATGGCTGTAGTCTCGCACTGGTTCGACAAGAAGCGGGCGGCTGCGTTTGGCATAGTCATCGCCGGTTCCTCGCTTGGAGGCATCGTCATACCCATCGCCATCTCCAAGATGCTGAACGGCACCTCGCTCGGCTTCGGCTGGACCGTGCGGATCATCGGCTTCCTCATACTGCCACTTCTCTTGTTCTCATGCGTCACCATCAAGACTCGCATTCCCCTAGGCACATCCAAGGTCGCAGTACCCTGGGCAGAAGTCTTCAAAAACAGGACATACCAGCTCGTAATGGCATCCATGTTCTTCCTCTTCATGGGCGTTTTCACCCCGCTCTTCTACATTCCCTCGTACGCGACGACCCTGGGCATCGAGGCGACACTAGCCGGATACACGCTTGCCATTCTCAACGCCGCCTCCTTCTTCGGCCGCGTCATCCCGGGCGTCTTCGCCGACAAGATGGGCCGCATGAACGCTTTCGCCATGGGTGGCATCTTCACGGGCATCATCATCTTCTGCATGGACCTGCCTACCACCACAGCAGGTCTGATCGTGTACGCCGTCGTCGTCGGCTTCTGGTCCGGCACCGTCGTCTCGGGCGCCACGGCCGCGCTCACCGTGTGCATCGCCGACCCGAGGCAGACGGGGACGTACCTGGGCGTGGCGCTGTTCGTGGCCGGGTTCGGGGCCCTGGTCGGGCCGCCCATCAATGGCGCCCTGCTCAACAAGTACGGCGGCTTCTTCGAGGTGTCCATGTTCAGTGGTGCCGTCACGCTGTTGGGTGGGCTCATCGCGCTGGGTGCCAAGGCGACCATGCCCCAGGGGTTGATGAGCAAGACATGATTTCGTTGTTAAAAGTGTGGATCAGTGCTTTCATGTGTTGTTTCTGCCGCCGTGGAGTAGGAAAAATGCTTCCAATAAATATCCATTGACACAGTAGAATTTGCAACAATTAGATACCTAGATAGATGGTCCCTATTATGACTAGCGAGTTTCCATTCATCAATATTCTCCTCTCAAGCAGATCCTGCAACTCCGATAGTGCCGACGACAATCTCAACCATCCCGAATGTCTCCCAACAATCTGTCATGGCCTACTATTCGCTGTCGCCGTTGCCTGGTAGTGTGCAACCGAGGCCCTGGCCGGCTCCGAGCCGATGGGCTCGACCGTCCAAGATGTCTCGACCTTGACACCGATCTCCCGCTCAGGGTCGACAGGCTGCAGCTGGACCTCGGACCCGTTCTCGTCGTCGAGCTCCTTGAACCCCCGGCTGCGGTGCACCTTGGTTCCGGGGTTGGAGAAGGCGTAGCTCGCATTGGTCTTGTACTTGGAGTTGTCGGCCGACGAGCCACCAAAGGTGCCTCGAAAGAAGGGCCGTAGGAAGGGTACGCAGGCCAGAGATACGGCGACGGCTATCTCCACGGTCGAGAATAGGAAGGCGAGGAGACCGGTGCCTGTCGGGTTCGTTGCGTCTAGGCTTGGTAGCAGACACTGGCGGTAGATTGTAACTGCGCAAGTCCTGTCAGGAGTTCGAAGGTTAGCTTGGGCGCCAGAACCAAAGTGCACTGTGGGTACTTACATGAATCCGACACTGAACATGCCAAACAGCACAACTTTCTTCTTAAACGCCAGCTGCAGGTTGTAGACGAATGGTAGAGGCAAGAGGAGGATGATAACATCGGAGACAACATTGATGGCGCTCAGCCATTGGTAGTAGACCTTGACGTCGCCGCATTGGCCCGCCTCGGTACCCTGCCAGTCAAAATTCTTGGAGTAGGGTCGGCAGATGGCGAGACCCGTGATGAAGCCTGAGACGTTGTATAATACCACAAAGGCCCCGACAATCTTGACGGCCATGATCATACGGGGGACTGGACTGGCATGAGCGTCATGTACATTGCGAGGACGGACAGTTTGCTCGTCATGACGCAGCTATTCCATAGCAGCGGCCACGCAGCCATGCACTGGGTGTCAAGTCAGTCAGGTTATGACCAAACCTTTGTCAATTGAGAACTTGGAATTATTACCTTGAAGAAGATTGTCAATGCATTTGGTCCGAATCTCTCGACGATCTCGGTCAGGTCAAAGGTGAAGCCACCTCTGAACACCATCAAATAGTCGACGATGCATAGAGCAAGAACGAAGAGCTAGTCGAGTGTTAGACTAAATATACTGTACCCATGACTCATTGCAAACATACCAGTGCAGCCGCGATACAGTAATCACTGGCATCCACCGGCAATTGCGAATATCGTTGGCGTGCAACGAAGCGCAACGATACAAGGACGGTAGGTATGACGATGCAGGCGGCACATGCAGCGATCATACCAATTTGTCCACTGTTTTGGATCGGAATCGACTCGTATGTCTTGCCATCTTCGGCCATTGCTACTGCTCGGTCTGTCGACTGTCGGAATTGATGGCACACGATGAAGTGTCGAATAAAAGCAAGACTGTAGTCGGTAGGACTCTTGATCAGTCCCCTTCGCACACCAACCTACTTCGTAGGCTGACACAGGAACGAGCATCCCTTTTGTTCATGGTCAAATGTCGGAACCCTAGCTCGATAGTCCAATGATTATTCCCAGTCTCATTAAAGACTTCGCCGACTTCCAGTGGCAAGACGAAGCTCCTGAAACCGCAGGCTCATGGAATAGTAAATCCTTCAGCATCGTCAGAACATGCAATAGTGGCGCCTGTCTGCCGAAGGTCGTCACCCCCGTTTGCAATTGCGGGTCTTTTGCGCGTGGAAAAACGTATAGCACTGGCGAAGAAGGCTTCCATCTCACAAGGATTTGAACCTGGGCAGTCTCTGTAATATCGAAGCTCTAAAGAAGCTGCTAGGACAAACGTACACTGCATCGTCATGGCATAGAATCTCGTGCTGATCCTCCTACAGTTAAGGTCTCACGAAGTAAGGGGTAGCGAATTATCGGTAATGACATCGCGCCCAGACAATATAGCAAACAGTTCGAGACATGAAGAAAGCAAACAAGCGGGAGGAGAACCATATTGAGATTTAGGCGAAAGCCACAGTCCTGGGCAAAAACAATAGTACCCAACTTGATTCATCTTCTTTGGAGGATAAAGTGTCTGATCTTCAATCAACAGGCACATCACGAGAAAGGATATTGCACAGGTATGTTTGCATGCAATTGTGCCTGTCTGATGTAGATGCCCATGACTGGAGAGATGGGCAAGAGAAATAGTTCTGCTCGAGAACGAGTAGAGGAAATAAGAAAGACTGATTCTATGCAAAGAAAACTATCTCTGGAGTAATCACAATTGGGCTGCCATGTGTCCACCTCGAGGATGCCCCCACGCTCACTGCATTTGGTGGAGTGGCACCGACGGCACCAGCAGCCGTTGAGCTTTGCGGAGCCGCGCATCGTGTTCGCCTGGCGAGTTCACGATGTACGGATATTTACGGAGCTTTTACTCAACGGGGTCCCTCGCTCGCACGTACCCTCTTGAAAGAGGGTCGGCGGCCACATCCGCGATTGGCCACCAACAGTTCGGGCCGTTGAGGACGATATGTATTCCGACCCCCTGCAAAATATATAAGGCAGAGCAAACAGCAAACTGAGCAGGGGAGCGAGGCCAAGCGATGCAGGGACAAAAATCCTCCCGTCGCGCGTCTTCCCGCCGGCACCGCCACGCTCTTCACTTGTGATCCATACTCCATAAGCCGGCAGACTGTGCCGCTGGCCACGAAATTGATTGTCTGGTGAGGAAGCTAACATTCCGTCCATTTCAGGAAGTCTTCTGGCTATCGACTCCACATGCCTTGGCCGTAGTCAGATCACGTTGGCTATCAAATCAAACTGATCTTCGACTGTACATAATCTGCACATTCGATAGAACCTCCAATGATGGGGTTGCCGCCCTGGCTTTTGTGCGTTATGGCATGTAGTGGCAGAGGCAATCACTCCGTCACCCATCAGATCTAGCCTGCATATAAATGCCGTTTCCAGGTCATATGGTATGATATGACCATGTTCTTGAGGACAAGACTGCATCGACGTATGATCTGGGTCCCTGTTCTTTAGCATTATCAGCAGAACCACAGCAGCGTATCTTCTTCCCTTCGCAAAGCAAGTACTCGTCGCGGTTGACAAAATGGGTTCCCTTGCGGCTTTAGATTTCAAAAAAGTCGTCGTGATCACAGGCGCAACGGTAAGCTCAACGCAAACATATCTATCTTGAGCGCCAATACTGACAGGCTCATTAGAGCGGCATCGGTCGTGACTTGGCGGAGCGCCTTCACGCCCGCGGCTACAATGTCGCCATGACAGGCCGGCGCGTAAAGGAGGGCGAGGCTCTTGCAGCCCAGCTGGACCCATCGGGCAAGACGGTACTCTTCATGGAGTGCCATGTCGAGTCGTATGCTTCGCAACTGCAGCTGTTCAAGGCCGTCTGGGACAAGTGGGAGCGCATCGACGCCTTCATCGCAAACGCCGGCATGATCGACAAGGGCTCGCGGTACAACATGAATAGGCGGAGCGCCCGCGTCGACGACCCACCACCGGAGCCCAGCCTGGACTGCACCGACGTCGACTTCAAGGCCGTTGTCTACAGCACCGAGCTGTTTGTCCACTACGCCCGGCACAACCCCGCTGGCGTCCAGCCCAAGATCATTGTCACCGGCAGCATCATCGCCATCTACCCCTGCCCGACGTTCCCCGAGTACAGTGCTGTCAAGGCGGCTGCTCTGCAGTGGGTGCGGACCATGGCGCCCATGCTCCTCAAGCACGAGAACATCACCATCAACACGGTGCTGCCCAACGCATACGACACCGGCATCATGCCCGACTTCAAGGAGGCCTACCTCGACGAGCAGTAAGTTTCCGCTAGAGCCGACTTTGGCGGATTTTCTTGTACTGACTTATTCGCAGCTTGACAAAGAAGGAATGCCTCATGTCAGCCTATGATATTTTCCTGGAGGACGAGGCACACCAGAAGACCGGACAAGCCGTCGAGACGGCCTTTGAGTCCCACTACTTCCACGACATCCCAGATTACAAGAGCGGAAACGTTATTGAAAGGACAGACAAGCCGTACGAGCCCTGGTTCCAGTGGATGCATCATTCCAAGAGTGAGCTGCCAGGTGCCTACTTGGAGCCGCTTCGCAAGATGTCGTAGTCGGAGCGTCCATGCAGAGTGACTAGAGGCGAAATACGGACATACTTTGAGTTGCGATCGTTGTAGAGAATGATTTATCATTCATTACGAGTGTAAATTACTGCAATGCCATGGTCTATTTGGAGTTCGATGGATCTCTTCCCTCGGCCCTCCCACATCACCGACCGGCGCACCACTTAGTGCCGCACTGGCGGCCTTCTCATAGGCTTCTTCTTCGTATAATCATGCGCATTTTCGCCCTCCAGGATCTGCCATGAAACGTATGAATCTCTGGTTCGACTTCAAGCAAAAAGTGATAGTCTGGGGATGATCCACTGCCGCTGCACTACCCCTGTATCGTTGGTGGCTCCTAGGTGATGTTGGTACAGATATCCAACGCCGGTTTACACCTTCGACCAACTGCATGAGCGCATCTGGTGATTTTGGTATCTCGGCCCAAATCAATTCATTGTTGCAAATGGAGCCCATATAAGTGATGTTTTCCCGTGGTGTGCATACCCCTCATGTGTAACCGTTTTCCTTCACTTACCCGCCTACTTACCTGGAACACAAACAGAATGTCCAACGATACCATTTTAAGTGCCATAACAGGCATTTCTGGCTGCACTATTGCACAGCCTGGCACCGAAGAATACGATCGAAACAACAACTCATACTTCAGTGCGTTTGAGAACGAGTTGAAGCCTTCGTACATCGCCCGACCAAGCAGCGCCGAGAGTGTACAGAACCTAATCAAGGCACTTGGTCCCCATGTCTCTTCCGGCGAGGTCAAGGTCGCAGTTCGAGGTGGCGGGCACACGCCGTTTGCAGGCAGTGCCAACATTGATGGCGGCATCACTATTGATTTGCGAGCGCTGAAAGGTGTTGCGTTGAGCGACGACAAGTCGACGGTCACCATCAGCGCAGGAGAAACATGGACTTCAGTCTACCGAGAGCTCGAAAAGCACGGCCTTACCATCCCAGGCGGTCGCGTAGGTCGCATTGGTGTTTCTGGCTTTCTTCTCGGAGGTGAGTAGATTTCATGCTTCGCTTGGTGGATCACCTGATGTACTAACCAGCGGAAAGGCGGACTCTCAATGTTTTCGGGCGAAACAGGGTTCGCTTGCGACTCGGTCACTGAGTTCGAAGCCGTCCTTGCATCGGGAGAGCTCGTTCGCGCCAGCGCCGACGAGCGGTCAGATCTGTGGATTGCGCTGAAAGGTGGCTTGAACAACTTTGGTGTCGTCACATCATTCAAAATGAAGACGATCAAATCGGGCGACATCTGGGGCGGAGTAACCTACTACATGCCCGGCACCTTTACTGAGGTGCTCCAACGCGCATGCGACTTTGTGCATAATGAGACCGACAACAAAACACACATCATGTGTAGCGCTGGATATGGCTTTGGGCACCAGGCCGTGACTTGTGTCATGTACCATACGGGCGGCATTGAGAATCCTCCTTCTCTGCAGCGGTTTACTTCGATTGAGCCGCAAATCTCACAGATGAATACCATGAGAACAGGCAAACATCTTGACTTCTGTGAGGAGCTGTCAAAGTTCTCTACTGATGGTATCCGGTACGTTTCCCGACATGTTCTTCATCACATGCACGGCCTTACTGACCATGAACAGGCAATACTGGGCGTCCATCACCGTCAAGCCAGACATCGCCATGATGGAGACGTTCCATGACAAATGGCAAGAAGCTCTGTCCAAGATCAAGGAGGCGGAGGGGTTCATCTTTTCATTCGGCTTCCACCCCTTGACCAAGGTGCTTCTGGAGAGTTCGGCCAAGGCCGGTGGGAACGCCATGGATATACCTCCATCTGATGGACCGCTATTCGTCATCTTGATCAACCCGATATGGACGCTTGCAAAGGACGATGATCGCATATTCAAGACTGTTGGCGCTCTTGTAGACGATCTCCGGAGCATAGCGTCCGAGAAGGGCTTACTGCATCGCTACATCTTTACGAATTACGGCTTCCAGGCAGACGAGATCATCTCTGGCTATGGAGAGGAGAGTGTGTCAAAGTTAAGGGAGACGAGCAAGAAATATGACCCGGAAGGCATGTTCCAGAAGGGCGTCCCTGGTGGATTCAAGCTCCCAAACTAGAAGCCATCAGAGCCACAAATCAAATTCCGAGGCTAACGAAGGAATATTGCTTTTGCTATTAGGAATACGATTTAGAGCAGTTGAACGCATTGAAAACAATTTCAGTCTTGAAGTTTTATGCGATTTGTTCCGGAGTATAAATATGGTGCAAACTTAAAAAACATATTCTATTCGTCTACAAGCATCAATGCATCCGGAGCCAAGTGCCTTCCCCCCCTGTAATTTGCCGCCCCCGGAGACGCCCAATACCAGCGCGCTCGTGAACCCCAGTGTGCGTAGCGGAGGCTTTGATCACCATGACATAGTGAAGCCTATCATCCTCTGCAACGTTGCGCTTGCTGCCTTGCTTTCCAATGACCACGCACTGGCCAGTCTGATCATGGAACACTCCAGGCTCATCGAGAAAGATTTGCTGCGCAAAGTCGCTCTCATTGAGGTCGAAGCTCTTTGCGCATGCATATCGCTCTGCGCCAAATGGGTCTCTGATGTTCTCCGTACACCATTCTGTATCGTCGAAAGGGACTTCCTCATAGTCAATGGCTCCCATGTATGCCATCCACGACCATGAAGGAATGTCCATATCCGCATCGAACACGATCCGCTCCATGCTTTGCGAGGTCGCAGCCCGCCACAGCAGACTTCGCCCTAGCATGTTCTCCAGGATTCCGAATTGAACCTTTGTGTTCATTGTCCGAGCAAGTCGCTTTTCCAAGCCCTGAAGCGCGACGGAACGATCTGTCTTCTTGCTAAAGGCCAGCTTGGAGTACATTTGGAAGATACCCTGAAAGTGCAAGATCTTTCCGCCCTTGAAGTACTCTTGCGCGCGACTTGGGAAGTTTGAATCGCCCAAAAAGGCGGCGTAAGGGCTACGAAATGATATCAGTAAGACCAATCAGATAATGAAGAGCGCATGCTTACTTGGACAACTTGGCCAGACTCTCACAGTGAATCCCGTCTCCGCATTCCCAATAGATCTGACCCGAGGTGAAATGGATGGATCGCGGGGAGAGCGCATGCTCCTGGAAGACCCAGCCTCTGGTGTTCAAGACGGCCGCTTCGACATCCTTGGCAAAGTCGTCGATTGCTTTTGCGAAATACAGATCGCCGATTCGAACGCACGGTCTTTCCTCTCTGTGCTTGGGTAGTCCGACGAGACTGGACGGTGAAGAGCTGACTGCGAGTGTGAAGTAGGAATGACTGTAGACGGACCCCATCCTCGCGGACTCATCCACCCAGTCCGCTGCATTGTTCTGTATGATGCAGATTGAGTCGATCCATATGTAGCGTATTCCGAGTCGCCTGCTGAGATCGACGGCATCTCGAAAGGTCTGCGGCAACGCAGCATAATCGATATTTTCCTTCAAGTTATCGATATTTCCATTCATGAGACGGAACTGCTCTGCCTCGGTAATATTACCCCAGCAATGGCTAACAGCCATGTAGCGGCCTTTCATGTTACGACCAGTCTCAATCAGCTGGAGCTTGTCGTTTGTGTCGGCAAGTACATCAATCACTCTTGTAGGCATGTAGGGAAGGCTCTTTGATGGCAAGCATGTATGGCTCTCGTCGCAGGTGTCAAGCCACTGGCGAAGTAGTGAGGATTCCTCTTCACTCCCTGGGGACGGAAGTTGAGGAAACCCAACTTGAGCGACCGAGGAATAGTCCGCAGCACAGTCTATCAGATACCATGTCAGTGTTCATACCACTAAGGGGCAAGAATAGACTGGGAGTCGTACCTGGATCCACGTATACAGACATAATGGGTGGACCGGTCTTGCCCAGCCGGAGCGTTGTGCCATCGCGGATCATATGTACTGGATCGTTCTGATCAGCCGTGACGTCGAGGCACTCGTAGCAGAAGCCACAAAAGTCGCAATCTGCAGAGCGTTGTAGCAGACTCTGCTTCTCACGACGAAACTCCGTGAATTTGTCGAAGTCGAGGGTTTTACACTCCATGCACAATTTGGCGATTTGTTGCGCTGGACTGAAGACGGACCAATCGACTTCTTGTAGAAGCTTCTGTGCAAAGGCGTTGTCGGAGCTGGTAGTCCATATGTTTTCGACACGTTTCGCTTGCTGCATGATGTCAGAACTCGTCTCGGGGCTTCTACGTTCTGCCACAGTCAGGCGTCTTTTTGAACTTACTATTATACGCTAAGCGTGTGCGTTCAACTTGTCAGTAACCTTGAGCGAGTGTAAACCTTTACGCAAGATATTCACCTACGTACTATGAACGGTCAGCGACATAATCACCATGGCGGCTGTAGTTCTTACTGTTTCGAATTTTGGATCGGACCTCCACGAGCAAACGTCTTCAGATGTTTGGAAGGTCGAGTTTGTATGGCGCACGGTGGGGTCACGCTCTACTTCTGGTGCAAGAATTGTCGACAAAGGAAATTCCGCCAAATTATGCCCCTGTACCGATCAGCTTTGTAGTGTCTAATGGGGGGCCCTTCTCTTAGCACCGACAGCATAATTCTTGTCGGTTTTCGCCCTCTTCCAGATGGCGTCCATGCGCTTGAAGAGTTTTGGGGCAATCCACCGAGCATGCTTCGATGGCCCGACATCTCTGGCCAGATCGACGACCAGCAATCCATCTCGAATCATTTTGATGATGTCCTTCAGTGCCGAGTCGCTCGGAAGGTCTCGAAGAAGTTGATCAATCATGTCCTGAACATCTTCGTGTAGAACCTTGACACCTCCCTTGACCTTGGAATCATCGAACTTCTTGTCTTTGAAATCCCAAAACTTGTGATAGTCCGCCTTGGCATTGAATGCATGCAGTCTCTCCAAGCCATAGAGTCTCCAGATGACGAACTCCAAGTATACGCAGCCAACGGACCACATGTCGTAGCGGCGCGACCGAGGGCGTTTGGGATCATCGACATTCATCTCGGGGGGTTCGTATCGCACTGTGCTGGCAGTGATGGATGAAGCGTGGTCTCTTTGGCTTGTGACGAACTGGTGGAATTTGGCCAAGCCGACATCCGCTATCACGAGAGTATCCTTGTTTGAAGTTTTGCCTCGAAATCGCAAGATGTTCTCCGGCTTGATATCGCCATGGCGCCCATTTTGGTCGTGTAGCAGCATCATCGCTTCCGAAATCCCGTGCATCTGCTTCAGCACCCACTCGACAGACGGCTTTTTGCCTGGCAGTCTCCAGAATTCGCGAAGATTGCCACCATCTGCCCACGGAAACACGACATATTGGTCATTTCCATGTTCGAATGTGGTGATGGGGGTTATCAGATGTGGATGCTCGATAGAATGTATCTGCTCCAAGTTCCGAAACTCCCGGAAGAAGTAATCTCTGACATTCGTGTGGAACTTCTTGATGGCCACGTGTACCTGCTTGTTGTGCTAGAAGCGAACTATTAGTATTATGGAAGATCCGATAAAAAGCGAAAGAGCTACTTGCATCTCCAGAGGCATCAGGGCCATGCGCAATAGGCAAATCGACCTCGTATACGTCGCTGAAGTGCCCTCCGCCTCTTCGTGGGAAATCATCCGAGCTGATTGGGAGAGGTTGTCTGGGGTGCGCCGCCTGGAGGAAGGTGTCGTATGAGAACTCAACCGGTAGGAACAACCATTGAGACCTTTCGAAGTCGTCTACATCTTCTTCATCCCAGATTTCGAACACCTCGCACGGATTTTGACGCTGTTTTCGGTGACCAAATTTGTCTACCTCCAAGTGTAATGTTGCGACTTGGCAGGACGATGAGTCAATCACGGTAATCGGCAAACAGCTATCATTGAAAGATTCGAACAATGCGACAAAGTTCTTGACAGCCTTGATCCTGATCAGAATAGCCAGAGTCTTGAGCGAAGTCTGGATGATAGACTCAATGTATTCATGGCTGAAATCCTTTCGATACGCCTCTTTCAGTAGAGATGCGATTTTCTCATGGGTCAGTATCTGAACAAGATCTTCGGTGGTGAGGAAGTATGAGTCGCCCAATCCTTTAGCATTACGCTGCCGCGCCCCTAGTATTTCTAGATGCAAGGCCTTTCGTTGATTTGGTGTCTCTGTCGGAGCCATGCTGAGCAACTGAAAAACTCTTTTCGTCAAGCCGACCAAGAACTTCAAAATCATGGGAAATGGGCTCCCGTGAAGCTATTTGCAAATCAGCAATGGGATCCCTTTGCTTTCTTTTTCAACCATGTTCTCCCCAAATCATGGGCAGAAGCAGCATGAATTCCAAATGTTGGGAGTCATCATGGCTAGATCGCAGAAATACATGGCTGAAATGTAAGAGGTCCGTCGATGGAGTGCAAGGCTGTGCCAAAAGTTCACCGAAAATCGAGATCCAGGGAGGGCCGCCATGTACGCGACTCTGGGGAGCCAATGCCTCTTGGCGCCCTGACAAGAATGCATCTTCATCGCAAGAGGCGCTCACGTCGAACCCACCATTCTTCCAGATCGTTGTCGGTGTATCCAGAGAGAGTAGTTGCGACTCGTTGCTCCGCCCCGACGTGGTTGCAACACAGATGGCCTCAGTGGACGGAGTACCCAACACAGTTTAGTGCACTTCTCCTGACTCACAGCGCTCACACCTCCGCCAATCACTTGAACTCGGGGTGGCATAGGCGATTCGCTTGCAGAACTTCCCCGCTACCACTGCAGTGTGTGTGCCCACTACCAGGATCCGGCGCCAGGGCATAGAATGCATGTGTATAATCTCAAGCTCAGCTTCTCGTATCGCGGCTTTCTGACATAATAACAGTGTGCACTCGAGGACGTTGCCTAGTATGTTGATCGACCTTGGTCTAAGTATCTGTAGAATACATGTGCGAATTTGTACTAAAGTGCTATTATATGATCCAATTCCAGGGGAACTGTTGCGCGAAAGACAGCCAACTCTATATTTTGTTTTCAGGGACATCTGATGTGCTAGTATGCTTTGAATATCTGGTACAAATATATTGCGTCCTGGTGGACCTGTGTCTCGAGAGTCAGTTCTATACCGAGAAGAAGTGTTTCCTGAGCGTGGGATACTGACAATTAAATTTCAGTAACTGCAAGTGGCCTTTTGAAATTAATGATGTAAACATCATTTCTGAGTTCCACAGTATAAGAATGGTTCTTGTACCGCTTCTGTAGGGCCCGTGACAATAGGTGGGGATTCCTGACGTGACGGGAGTCGAGATGCATTGTGGTGATATTTGTGGCACCCCGGCCTATTGAGGAGAATAGATTGCTTGAAGGCATTATGAGTGTTGTTTAAATTTGCGATATATTCACCGCTGGACCCGTCACCTGTTCAGATGTTGATGCGAAAGTTCCAGTGATCGGAGAGGAAATGTCCTCAGATAATTATATTCCCGCAGAAAAGGCGTCTGCTGACTCTTGCTGCTGGCTAGGCATACTCGTCGCAACCCTGGACTGACGCGCATGCATTGCATTCGTTTCGGTGAGCGTGTCCAACTCATGCAGCTGGACAAGCCCAAAAGCGGCTGTGCCCTACCGGTATTCAGGGTTCAAAAGCCCCCTGGCGACCTCTGAGATCCCGCGGGGTTGTTTCGTCCCGCTCGCCACTGTATCCTATGAATCCTCTTTTCGGTGTGAGAGAAGACTTGCCTATCAATTCCAAGGTTCACACACTGCGCGTCAAAAATGATGCCAGTCCAAATGGGTAAGATTATTTCACGGCAGGCTGGCCGGCGAGAACGGCCCCTTCCACCTGCAGGCATATCTCATCCTTGGAATTGACCAATGCATCTTCTGTGAGGAGTCGCGATCGTGGTGAGGCTGCAGCTTACTTGCGTCGGTCCTGGTCGATCGCGATTGACTTGCGCCATATCCTCAAGTCAGTGCGATTTACTCTACTGTCCTCGTCAGCTACAGCGGCCCTCACCAAGATCATCGCTAAATGATCGCGTATCAGCGCATCGCAGTGATCGGCCCTTTGCAAAGTTCCATCAAAGTCAGGAACGAGTCCATTGTACAGTGGGTGGTCCGAGTATGTATGGCCTTACACCTGTGAGGCGTTGAGGCCCTTACACACTATCAGAGACTGCCTATCCAAGGAGTGGCATTATCGGAGCGGCTGCGTCGATCGCTTCGGCCGCCAGGATGATTGCATAGAGGGTGGTACGGAAGTGCCATGCCTCAGCCCATCTTCCAATTGCGAGCCGCTGGGAGCGAGCTACTTTCAGCCTTAGCTACAGAAATGGTCATTTCTTTCTACCATATATTGCCATGGCGCCAAAATTCCATCGAACGCCCCCATTTGCGACAAGTCCGAGACGTGAGGATTTATTCGGAAGTCTATGAACCTGACAGTCTTAGTCATGATGCCAAACGACGGGGCAAACCTGGACAGCTTTGCTTGTCAGGTAACTCGTTCCAATGGAGATGCACATGCCGAGCCATGGAATCCACTCCTGTCCTCTCACGGGTCGGCCTCTCCAATATGTCAACGGGGAAACCGCCTCCCCAGCAGACCTCAGCTTGAAGTTCCGCAGCAGCCGAGGTCTCCAATATCGTACACTACGGGATCACGCTCGGGCGACTTGCACCACTTTCGCCGCCGAAGCGCAAGTTCGGCATCGCCCATCGAAAGCGATCGCCGCACTGTCATCACGGTCGATGATCCTCTATCCGAGAGTGGCTCGTACGATGTGAAGGAATTCGACGGGAGCACACCAAATGTTTCGCAGTGGGAATCGAAAGGACATTCTAGTGAAGACCTGCACGCAGAAGCTGGGGCGTGGGCAGATGGGGAGATCGGGTCGGTTCATGCATCAGCTGAAAGACCCCGGGATGGAAATTCCCGAAGCACATATGCTTCTGTTCCGGACACTCAAAGGAGCAAGGAGCATTTCACGATCAAAGAAATTAAAAAAGCGCTGCGATCTGGCTCAAGAGTTTCTCGGCACAAGGATCCGAAAAGATTCATCCCGTACGACAAGTTACGCGACACTCTTACGGAAAACTGTGTGCGCAGCATATTGCTCCAGACACCAGCGTTTGAAGGAACACCACCTGAGGTCATAGACATAACCGCTCACACTATATGTGCTGTATCACAAATCAACGGCCATAGAACAAGCTACATCAGGATATTTGCCATCCTAGTTTCAATGGATCAGGTCGGATACATCCAGGATTTCTTGAACGAGCCTATAACAGATGCCGATCTGCCGCTACGGTTACCATCAAAAGAGCAATCGGAAAGCAATTTGGTGATGAGAAATTCCGATGAAGACGATGAGCCTCCGTTGCAATGTTTCGAGGATTGGGACCTAGAGGACATGGAACAGTTTTTAGAAAGGCAAGACAAGTTCACATCACCACGCCTACGCATGAGAGGTGACCGGTTATGCCTTCACAGGCTTCCGAGCAGTATGATACTCCCTTTCATTGAATGCAACAATACTCATGTCGGCGGCTTTGGTACAGTTTCCAAGGTCAAAATCCATCCCGCACATTGTGATTTTGACCCCAGCACTCTTCCGCATTTCCAATCCTGGTACGGCGACAGGACCGAACTTCAGCAGGCGAACTTTGGAGATCACGAATTTGCTTTGAAAGAAATACATTCTGGCGACTACAAGGCTTTCAGGGCTGAAGTAGGAGTCCACGAAAGATTCAGCGCATCGAGACAAGGCCACGAGCATCTCATCAGGCTTCTAGCAGCGATTGAACATGGAACGAGTTACTATCTGCTGTTTCCATGGGCTCAAGGAACTCTTGTCGATCTATGGCAGCGTTTTCGAGCTTCACCGGAGTCTGTAAACGACATCGAATGGATGGTCAAGCAATGCCTGGGTATAACTGACGGCCTGAATCGCATTCATTCGTACAAGTCCTCGTGGAAACGTGGTGACGAGGATCGTGAACGATCTCTCAGCAAAAATACAGGGACCCATGGCGACGTCAAAGCTGAGAATGTTCTGTTCTTCGATCCGCCCGATGATGGCACTTTTTCCGGCGGCAGGCAGCACCTAGTTGTGTCAGACTTCGGATTGACTCGATTTCGGGAAAAGAGTCTGGCATCGGATCCTATAGGCTGGTCCGTGACATACAGGGCGCCCGAACTCGATATGCGGCTAGGAACGTCGCGCAAGTACGACATTTGGAGCCTCGGTTGCCTTTTTCTGGAGTTCGTCTCATGGTTTCTGCGCGGCTTTGGCGCCACCCGTCCACAACCAAATCAAAAGGATATCTCCCTTGTCACCTTTCAAGATGTTAGAATCCAAGATGATGTACCATACGGACCTTACAGGGAGGATAAGTTCTTCAATCTGAAACAGGGCCCGGGCATTGGCAATACTCACGCAATGGTCAAAACATCGGTGCTCGAGGTATGTTGTACGCGTCACGGCAATTGCATGTTTGTTGGCTGATAACGACAGTGGATGAGGGAACTTCAACAGATGGATCGATGCTCGGAACCTGTGCGGAGTTTCCTGAATCTGATTGAATCGGATATGCTCGTCCCAAATCCGGAAGAGAGGAAGTCTATGGCAGATATCCATGCTTCTCTAAAAGCGATATACAGCGAATTGAGAAAGCCTGAGGGAATCCTCGCTTCGAGCTTCATTAGCAACCCTGCTCAGATTAACGCACTGCCGGACTCTTCAGGCGTCGACGCAACATGCATCGCGAATCGTGGGATGCAGTTTGAATCCAGTGAGGCTCAGCATCCCCCTGAGTCGGGCTTGCACGTACTGGAGGTTCCTCACGTTGCCAATCCCCAGGCTCTGATTGAAGAACTTGAAAGAATGCACGAGGAGAGTCTACAGATGCCGAATGGTATAAGAAACCCCCCACGAAGCTCTCCAGAGAGCGACTATCGCGTTCGGGATCAAGAAATAGTGATGCACCCCATTGGACGCGACCATCACCACCAGTCGTGTGGAATTCCCGAAAATGTTTCGGATGGGGACGAAACGCATACAGAAACAGGCGGACCTGACTGTCAACCCTCGATGCGCGTATCTCGAGTGATCAGGACAAACTCTTCGCACATCCTGTTCGCAAGCCCGAATGGTGGAGAAATCTTGCCATTCATTACAAGAACCTTGCCTTCTGCTCAAGTCTCCCAAAGAAACAGCCAAGAATCACTGCGCGTGATGATTGCCAACAACATCGTGGAACGGGATGAGTTTTTTGCTTCACTGTCGCGTCGAGAAAGAGGTACATTTAGTAACAGACCACCAGGCGAAGATACGCCTTTGCTGCAATTCGTGGACCAAATCGCCCAGCATGGCAGAATGGAGGCTCGCCCCAGAGATAGTGATTGTAGAGAGCTGGCTTCTGGTGCACATGCGCAGATGGAAAATGGTGGCTCAACTTTCTGGTCTCGCATTTTTTGTGGTTGCTATTTCGGATAGATCTCTACATGTCAATAGATGGACAAGTTTCTGCGCAAGCAGCAAAACTACCAACTGGTTTAAATCAAAGTGAACGCAACTCGCATGCAGTATTTATATGATTTTCAATAATCTTGGACCAACTTTGAGGATGCGGGCTGTAATCATGCACAAAGCGGATGCAATCAGCAATACGCCGCACCAGATAATCAGTCCGATCCAATTTTGGTCCGTTCCCAAGATAGCTCCAGCAATCGGGTTGCTTACAAGTACGCCAAAGCCCACGAATGCCAACGTCATCCCGATCCGCGTCCCGATCTTGCTCTTGTCGCCCGACAACGTGAGAATGCTAGCAGCAGGGAGGCCCATGAATGCACCAGCGGAGAATCCATAAAAGACACTAAACACGATCAATGAATGGGCTGTCTTGATGGCCAATAAACAGAATGTCAATATGGCACTGAGAAGCGCCACGCTTGCCTGTACATTGACGGACCCGATCTTGTCGGCGTAGTAACCCGGAATAAGACGTCCGGACAGCGAACTTCCATTGATGATCACGAGGAGGTACTTGGATAACGTGGTCGAGGAGTCTGTCCGTTCAAGCGCAAAAAGTTCAATGTAGTAGAAGACGATATACAAGCCCATGAAACCAAAGAAGAGTCCGAGGTTGAGCAAGAGGTATGGCGCGTCTCGAAATGCCTCGCGATCGACCAGGCTGTGATTGCGAAGGGGCTGGGGCTTGGAACGGGACTTCATCGCCATGACGGGAATAAGGGACGTTCCCAAGATGACGAAAGCTATTATTCTCGTAGCCCAGCCGAATCCGACCCGCGGTTCGAGTTGCGAGAACATGATGGGATAGATGACCCCGCCTGGAATGTGTCAGTCCCAACGATGACACCACGACCCAACATAACGGAAAGACAAACCCAATGCACTACCAGCAGACGACGCGCCAATCGCAAGAGCGGCATGCTCATCAAAGTACTGCGACACCACCGCCGGCGCGGGCAGATACAGACATCCCAGCCCGAGGCCCATCAGGATGCCCTGCGTCAGCAGCACCTGATAGTACGGACCCGTTATACTGACGAGAAAGGCGCCGATGACCAGTGCCGCGGAACCCGTCCATAGCAGTGACCTGAGGTGACCGGCGTCGAAAACCGGGCCGGCCACTATCGAGACGAGGAACAACAGAAACGCCTGCGTGGAACCGATCCAGGCGATCTGGGAAGAGCTATGAGAGCTCAAAAAGTCGAGCTGGTAGAAGGTTTGGAAAGCTCCGTAGGCGTTCATCAGGCCCCTGCGCATATATATTAGAAGGTGGTCACTTGCCGACGATGGAGAAAATCAAGACGTGCCATGTGTTGAGATTGAGAAAGAATGCGCCTAGTGTCTGTAGCCAGGCGAAGGCATCCTCTTTTGGAAACCCATCATGCTGGATCGACTGGGCGGCAGCTTCTTTCTGGTCCGCGTTGGGCACAGAATTGCTGCCGTCCTCGAGCACCATCACGTCGGGATCAATCGCTTCAATCAACGCGGGTCAAAGGTCTGCACTTGGTGCGATCAGGACTGCCGAAGAGTAGCAGCAGATGGAAACGAAAAATACTCCTCTTCATGTCGCTAGAAACATTAACATGTCATTCACCGGTCCATGGACTTTGCCCTCCTGCTGCGCCGCGTTGGTGCATCTTAGAAAGGATGCAGTTGGTCGCTGTTGCAGGGACATGGGAAACACCAACCAACAGCATTCCCGCCCCTTTCCCTCCGTTCATCTTGGAAGCACCTTCTAACAAGTACCATGAAAACTTTTGTATTGGGGAGACCATCTATCCCTTCAACTCGGCCTCGACAATGCCGTCCGCGCCCTGCTCCGGCGGCGGCCAGAACTTGATCACCTTGAACCCCGCTTGATCGAGCAGCGCTTCCCACTGCTTCTCCGTCCGCTCCATGCCGGAATTGAAAGCCATCATGGTCATGTCGAGCATGGCGAAAAAAGTTGCGGCGCCCTCCTCGGGGATGATCATCTCGTGCAGGAGGAGCTTTGAGTAGCCGGGCTTCATTGCCTTCTTGACCTGCTCCAGTATTTTGAAGCAATACTCATCGGACCAGTCATGCAGAATATGATGGTAGAAGTATGCGCGTGCTCCTAAAAGATGGTCAGTCTGGTAAAAACAAGATCGATTTGAGGAAATGAGTGGTACCTTTGACCGGCTGTTCCGTGAAGAAATCGTAGGCCATGGGCTGGATGCTAGAACTCAGGCCGGTAAGACTATCAATGACGTTTTCCAGGTCTTGCAAAATCAGGGGCCCGTCCTTGGGAAACTTTTCATGGAACGCTTGCAAGTCATGGCCCTTGCCAGCCCCAACATCTACCAGTAAAGCCGAGTTCTGATCAGCGCCGTCAAGGAGGCGATCTTGCAGCGGATACCAGTCCACCCAGTAGCCTCTGGCGCCCATTGTGTTTCCCATAAAGGTGTTGAAATCCTTGAAGACTTCGGGCATCGATGTGAAGAGCTCAAATGTGGTAAGCTTGGTTTGGAAGGCATACTGCATGAGCCCGTCTCGCGGGTTGATGGGACAATGGTAGCCGTACTCTTTGAAGTACTTGGGAGCTTTCTGTGCGGCTCCGAGGATCATGTTGCCGCTGCAGATGGCGTTAATGGAAGTACATGTAATCGATCCTCTCTCCGGCTCCAGGAGATATTACTCACATCATTCTATGCCCCGAGGCAATCTCATCTGTCGCCATGGCGTGAGTGATTGGGGTGGCTACCCAAGTTCTCTCGCCGCTCTCCTTTACGAATCCAATGGAGCTCAGCGGACGTAGGATGCGGACTAACCTATGGTCAGCAATGATCAGGTGAGAAAAAGGATTGATGATTGGTATCTTACTGATCAGCAGTTCCTCGGCCCCCGACTTTGCCTCGAGGTCTTTGGAGCTGATCGGTCCATCATTCTGGGCGATGTACTTGAAAAGGCCCAGATCGACTGCGACTCTGGCGGCGACCGAAATAAAAGGCTAGGGAATTCATGCGTCAGGACATCAATTTTCAAATGAATCGATACACGTTGCACCACTTACTGCAAAGGCCAAGTCCACGGCTGTCGTTGCGGGCTCCTCGAGGCTCGATGTGAGTAGTCGGCTCAGTTGCAGAGCCTCGTGCCTTGCGGCGTCATCCCCAGCGGAAAGCTTTCCACTCAACACGCCCAACTTCTCAATGATCACAACCGTCTCGTCCGCCATTCTAGTGAGCTTTCCCGGGGCAGATATTTGTGGTTTCAATGAAGATCAAGAAAGTAGAAGAAAGTTGTCCAAGAAAATAATCGAAAGAAAGTTATCCAGGAAAGTTACAGAAAGAAGTTGTAAGAGAAATTTGTTTCATTAAATAGTAAATGGAGAAATCTGTGATGTGGTGAGCGGGGAAATGTTTTCCTAGAAGTTGATTCAAGCATGATCAGTACGACGTCGGTGTGTTCTGATATCCATCAAGTGGCACAGCATTATGGAGAACCTCGACTGCATGATTGTTGCCAAAAGTGCGCGAAGGTATCAGAGTAACAAGGCCCGAAGAAGACAGAGCCGCCCCACGGGGGCGACACCAGACACGAAAAAAGCCCCAAACGACATGTATGCCAAGTTGAAAATGCTACCTTGTTCACCACACTCCTAGATGCGAACAGATTTTGAAATGTGATATGGTACAAGTCGCATGTTGGCCATATGTCACTGTCGCAAGCAGATTGGTTCATGACCAGAACATATGTCGCTCGACTCGCTTAAGACGCATCAATTGTCCATTCGGATCCGATTACCCCGGAGCTGCTTAGTCACTTGGTGCACTTCACGTTCGAGAACCAGAGTTTCGAGTTCCAGATCATGTGCCCAATGGGATGTCGTAGATGATTGACGCCAAGTATACAGTCCGCGGACGACATACTCGCATTGTTGGAAATCCTTGCCAGATCTTCCTTGCGATCTCATCAGTGGCTCAAGCACGATAGGCAGTCGCGACTTCGCTGTCGACGGTCACTGCCTCCGATTTTGCGACAAAGGTGCTGTGTGCAGCTATGATACTGGTTCTTAGTACCATGCCTCCTCCCAGTGCTCTTTCATGCGAGATTTCCATTCTTCTCGCCGGAACTGGTCAGGCCACCCGTAGCTCTCGATGACTTCTTTCATCTCTCTGCGCTATACCAATTATCATGGTCAGGTTGAGTACATTGGCAGAAGATCGATGAGCGGGAAAGCGTTACTAACAGTGCGTGGCTCGATTTCATCGTCGAAGAATTCATAGAACGGCCATACGCCGCTTGGTATGTACGTCAGCGTCTTCATCTTGTCGACCACATCGCGTAGATACGCGGATGCATCCTGAGGAATCCAATTGCGGTAGTGTGCCGGATCCTTTGGGCGCTCCCTCGGGTGGTCTTCAGTAGGGGGCGGTGGGTTCACAATGCCGTAGAGCCTGATCGTGTCTGCACGGGTATATGAGCCAATGGAAAGCCTCAATCGGGAGGACCAAACTAACTCTCTTTCGTGTCGAGTATCGTTGAATAGCCATCGCGATGGCAATTTAGTGTGAGCGCGACATCGTGCGGCAGGGTATATGTGAGGTCAAGAGGCTCCATGCCAAACATGGGCGCGTTCGCCGTATCGCGGCCGGCATATATGTCCTCGTAGTGGGTATACACCAGAGGGCAGCCTCCAGGCAACAGGCAGAATTCCAATTGCATCTCGCGCTCTTTGGGGTACGGCAGCCTCTTCATCAATGACACGACGACCGGGTCGATGCGCAGCGATGCGCAGAGTTCCTCGCTGATGAGCCAGTGGCCCCCATCAGGCGGGAAGGCGACCTGATCCGCCTCAATAGTGCAGAGTTTTATGTGAAGCTGATAAATCTCGGTAATAAGCTGGACGATCTCGTCCTCATCATAGGGGGCCATTTGTGACAGCAGTAAAGCACCAGGCAAAGATGTTCCGGGTGTGTCGAATGGCTCGGCAAGTCATGGAAATACAATGTAGACGCAGCGCGACAGCTAGCTGTAAATAATCCATCGCCCAGCGCTGGGGTGGGCTGCGGGGGTGGCTAGACGTTTTCGCCTGCGCTATCACAGCTGCTGCAAACTCTCTTGCTCTCGAACACGATACCGTCAAGGCTGATTGTCATTCATCGACATGTTTTAAGTTGTAAAAAGAATGTATGCATGTCTCGTGTTTTTTTTCCTCCTGGTCCACACGGAAATCTTGCCGGCAAGATTCGCCGCATTACCTAGCAACCCGCCAGCCATAGAACCGTAACACAAAAACAGGCCCCGGATTGCGAGACTAGAATGATGAACTGTCGCTCTTATCGAAGCTGGCTCCTGGGGAACTATGAAAAGTTCGGCAGGAACCGTGTCCAAGTTGTTTCCGTGTAGACTCCGACTGGCACCTCTCTCAAGGAAGTGAATAGTAGGACTAGAATGATCAAGCGTACCGAGACGTAAAGAATACCACAGACGATGGTCAGAAGCCTGGACGTTATCTCGTAATTCTTTCGGGTCTTCCTGAAGCTTTTGAATCTGCCTTCAAATGCCGGTTTTGCGTTGTCCATTAGATATCGGACTACTGTGATGTGCGACAGTTCTCCGCAGCCTGGCTTGCTTGAGATGATGTCGGGTTTGACGTGCATATTTTCATAATGAACCAAAAGCTCCCTCACTGTTTTCGTATAATGCTTTTGCATACCCCAAAATTCAACCTGAAATTGGCGGACTGTGCGCAGAGTTGTGTTTTCCCTTTGGACATTCCTCCAGACCAGGAGGAATTGGTTTAGCCGATTGGTGAAACACTTGGCATTTTCGATCTCACATTCGGGATCGAAGTCTGCTGTAAACTCTTCTTTATACGTTCTGCGGAAGAACTCGCATGGCTCTGCTGGTTTCGTACAGTCAGGATTGCTGTCCACAAGACCCTCTGCGAAGCTGGCTTTCCCTAGGCGGTCGAAATAGCAGGTAGGGAACTTTTTCAAATAGTCAAGCTCCTTGAGTATGAATTTGAATCTTGATTTCGCATCAATGACGCCCAAGTAGTTGAGTATTATGCTGGTCGTTAGCTGGATGATGGGGATGACTGCTGATCCAATACTGGCTATCCTCCAAAGGACAGCCTCAGGATGAGAAGGGAAAACGAATTTCCAGGCGAGACAGTGGATAACCCCGAATACGAAAGCAGCCGCCGCCATGAGTTTGAAAATGAGCGGCAGACGGCCTTCCAAGTCAACCATGTCGTTCTTGACGCGGGCCACATACGCAGTGCTAATCCCGGACTTTGATGGGTCATATTTTGCCATGCCCCCAGACATGAGTCGTGAAACGAAAGATTGTGTCTGGTCCAAGGCAATGGAAGATGAGGAAAATCCTGAGATATATGTTGGTCTTGATACATCTTTTGGTTTCCACCAATTGACTGCGTACGTGGCGACAGCAAAAATGGAAAAAGCAAATGTTGCCAATTCGAGTTGTGTGAGAGGTAAAGCCGAGGCATGACGTGCAAATATTGTGAGCATTAGCCATATTATTTGCACCATCGACATGGCTCTGAGAACCCAATCAGCCTTACTTTTATCCGCAATATCTTCCCGAGTAAGGGCAAGTCTTTGCAAAGGATGCTTCCCTGAAGGCCATAATATACGGTCGAGGTGGGACGCTGTGAGAACGTAGTGATCGATTCCATCTTCAAAGGGCCATGAGGTCTGATATCCCAGACCGCCCATGTTCGCAAAGTATGAGTGCGTCAATGTCCAGTCTTGACTCTTTTGGATAAAAGTCTCGCATGGTGCTGATTCGACTTTCTGTATCCCGTTCTCGTTCGAGTTGGACCCGTCCTGTCCATCATCATGACAGTTTTGGATTCCTATGCTAGCATGGACTTGTGGCAGTTCATCAATTAGCCGATCGATACCACCATCGACAATGCTCAATGATGCATGGTCCGCTTTTCCCTCGTGAGTCTGAAAATCAAATAAATTACCACGAAAATTCAAGAAATACAATTGTGTTTACACTGTATCTCGATGCCCGTCAAACATTTTCTAGGAACCCTTTGATAGCCAGGTATAACCTGTCAAGACGCCAAGTAGCCAAGTCGCTTGGCCGTCTCATTGCTGTGGATTCGATGATATCCATTTCATTCCTGTTTAGTTTTAACACTCCGCCCTTACTTAAGACTGAGTTGAGTATATCGGGATGGATCAGGCTCGACCGAGGCATATAAAGGCAAGAGAAATTGCGACACGATGAAGAAGGATATGGCCTGGCATGATCAACTGCATCACCACACAGACTCGTCCAAATGTCGTCCTTCTTCGCTGTTCTTTCGCTGGCAACCGTGGCCTTCGGTGCTCGGCCATTCCTGGGCTACGCAGATACCGGCATTGATCTCGCTTTAAGCGGTATCCCCAATGGCACTCTGCCGGATCTCGCAGAGATGAAGGCACTGAACGACTTCGAATGGGTCGCGGAGAGAAACCTGAACGAGTCCAGCTGGGCCTTCTACCGAGCCGGCGCCGGAGGCGAATGGTCATACCGCAATAACCTCGAGAGCTATGGTCGACTGAGGTTTCGCCCGCATGTTCTGACCGACATCACTCAGATTGAGCAGAACTTGAACACGACTCTGTTCGGTCACACCTTCTCGGCCCCCTTCTTCATGAGCCCTTTCGGTCGGGCAGGCTATGCTCATGTTGACGGCGAGCTGAATCTCGTCAAAGCTGCTGCGGAAGAGAACATTCTCTACGTTGCTTCCATGCACGCAACGAAGACCTTGGACGAGATCGCAGCAGCAAAAGCCGATGGCCAGGTCACCGGCCACCAGTTCTACAACGAAGGCACCGACGAAGACACTGTGGCATACTTCCAGCAGGTCGAAGCCGCCGGCGGAAAGGCAATCTTCTTCACTGTGGACTCTGCCGGCGACGGCAACCGCCACCGAGCGGCCCGTTGGGATGTGACCTCGTCTGATTCCGGCTACACCTACGCCACATGGGACTACTACAAGCACCTGCAAAACCTCACCAGTCTACCAATCATCCCCAAGGGCATTCAGACCGTCGAAGATGCAAAGTTGGCTATTGCCTACGGAGTGCCGGGGATCTTCCTCTCCAACCACGGCGCGCGACAGCTCGATCACGTTCCCTCGTCCCTCGAAGTCGCCCTGGAGATTTACGAAGAGGCGCCCGAAATCCTCCAGCAGACTGATGTTTTCGCCGACGGCGGTGTGCGATACGGCTCGGACGTCCTCAAGCTCATGGCTCTGGGCGTCAAAGCAGTGGGCGCCGCCCGGCCGTTTGCCTTTGCCAATGTCTACGGCGTGGACGGTGTCAAAAAGGCGCTGCAGATGATGAAGCATGAGATTGCAATTGATTGCTCAAACATGGGACTGAATGATGTTCATAGCATCAATTCATCCTACGTAAGTCCATCATCCAGTCTTCAGTTTTGGAGCCATTTCATATGCTTACTGTAATGCAGATCAAATTGAACAACCCAACCTGGAACGGATGGTACTCTTGAGCGACGTTCCTGTCATGGCCCAATCCAATTTGTAATAATTGTGTATATAATTCTTTTTTCGCATGCGATGATACGTAATGCAATATTTCCTTGGAAGTCATTTGATACGAACCAAGCCCGATGGACGGTGGACGAAGAATAGGTCCAGTCTTTGGAGATGAAATGAAAAGACTTCCGTTACGTATGCGCACTGCGCGACTCACATGACATTCGGCAATGTACTTCGGACGCTCAGGATAAATAGTATGGCATTCGAAGATGCGCATCCCACCTTGTTTGGGATTTGGCCTCTATGACTTTTGGTGCTAGATTGGAACGACCAATCGATCGTGATACAATGGTATCTAGCATTGAACTGAGTACTAAGGTCACCAGAAGCATCGCAAAACGCATAGACACAATCGTGTGGGAGATCTCAGTCTCACGTAAACCCGTCGCTGCGTTGAAACATGTCCAATCAGACTACCACAATCTCAATAGATGTAAGAGCCAGGACCAATGGTATGTAATATCGATCTGACTTTCGTGCGATGCACCACTAAAAGATCTTTAAATTGCGAGACTTCAGTGTGTCACTTCCATCTCAGTGCTACCGTCACCCCTGCCAGTTGGATCTTACTCATGCGCCCGCCGTATGCTGAGAAGCGAGCGTCGTCAAGCTATCGATAGAAGCTGACAGAGGTCAGAAGTCGCAAGATGACGACAGCCCGCGCCTTTCAGCGCAACTTCTCTCTCCACTGTCTACTGACCGACCGAGAGCTTGATGGGATCAACAAGACGAGCAAAATCGCAACAAATTGTAACACTAGAGGCCAAGCCTACCTACGTCCGATCATTGAAATCCACTTGAGAATGACAACTCCAATTTCGGGAGACATTGATACGCCGTTTACGGCTGGCGCAATCAACGGCGGTCCTGACTTCTGGAAAGAATACGTCGATTCAAGACCTCACCCACCGGAAGACTTCTTCGACCTAATCCACGCGTATCACACCGCCCATGGTGACCCTAGAAGCAGAGTAGCACACGACGTAGGCACTGGGCCTGGAAATATCGCGGTGAAGCTCCTACGCCATTTTGACCATGTCGTCGGCTCAGACGTGAATGAGAAGGCTTTGGCTGCAGCGCCGGCTTTGATTTCCGTCGACAAGCTGAAGCGCATGACTCTAGTCGTATCACCCGCGGAGCAGCTGCCCTCGGCGGTTATGCCCGAGCACGTCGGAAAGGGTCAGACGGACCTGATCGTCGTCAGCGAGTGCATACCTCTGCTAGATATTCCTAGTGCCCTCGAAGCGTTCAGTACAATACTCCGCCCCGGTGGCACGCTGGCCATATACTTCTACGGCCGGCCGATATTCACCGGAGCCGACGCTGACGGGCTCAACGAAATGTACGACCGCGTGGCCACGCGACTTTGCCAGCTCCAGTGGCCGATCAAGGGCACGCCCGGGTTTACATTCCATGCCCGCTCCCTAGAGGCTCTGAGCAGTAGCCTAGACAATGTGGCAATCCCGTCCGACGCTTGGGAGAGCGTCGAGCGGTACAAGTGGAACCCGGACTTTTCGCTCATGTTTTCCCCCGACGAGGGCTACGATTTCGGCATTCACCCTGTCGACCGCCGTGCGCCTGCCGACGTGGCGAAAAACATGATTGACCGAGATTTCTGGGTCGAGGAGTGGGATGTCGGCCGTGTCGAGGCTTTCGTCAATACGATTTTCCCCGGCGTTCGCGAGAGGGCGGGTCGCAAGTACGGCGAAGTCGAAAGTTTGTTGAAAGAATTGGAGATGCGCATGGGCGGTTCCAAGGCTACGAAAAAGGTGTCGTTCCCGGTGGTGCTCTTGTTGGCCACCAAGAAGTAACTATCCGGCCCTGCTTTGGTGGTGCGATCTGGGCGTCCCGATCTTCTTGGCATTGGGGAAGCAGGACATGGGCATAATTGGCTACAGCTCGTTTGTGTCATGGAATGAAGATAGATCATAGTGAATGAGGAATGCTATACGCCACATCGCAGACTGATCCGAGGCACGTGAGGGGCTCCTGCAATAGGATCGTTCCTGATCATGCTGCTACCGAATGCGGCATCTCGGCTCCTTGGATCTTGGCCCCGCAGATCACGGAGTCCTATAAAAACCCGCCGGGCGCCCCGACTCGACAAGCAACCTCCCGCTTGTATGGAGTCTACCCACAAGCTAATAACGCGGCCGAGAGCGAACGCGAACTTCATATACCAATTTCTTGCTAGGGTCTCGTTGCGAACGAGGCCTCTCTGATTGAAATATGAAGAAAGAAGGTCGGTGACCACAGAATCCCCAAAACCTCGTGGGCTTGGCTGACATCCAGAGCTGCTGAGTTCAAGAGTCGCTCTTCTGATTTCGATCAATTACATTTTCTCACATTACTTTATTCAATTGCTGGCCAACAATTCAGACATCAAAATGAATGACTTGTATTTCACCATCGCCATGAGCGCGCCGAAATCTGCAGCAGCCTGGGCGAGACCCGACCGTAGCACAAGGTTGAGTTCTGACGCCCCACTGCACGTCAACCAAAGCACAACACCACAGGCCACAGCAGCAGACCCTGTCACCGAATACATCAAAGCCGGGGCACTGCCACGACCAAGACACAAGTGCTGCGAGCGGTGTTCCAAGCGAAAGATTCGCTGCGACCGACGGACACCATGCCTCAACTGCCGTAAAGCTGATACTACATGTACTGCAGCGAGGCAGAACCATACACACGTCGAACGCCGATCAAGGAAACGGTTACAGATTTCTCGGACGGAGCTCATCGACCGTCTTGCAGAATTAGAGAACAAGCTTGGCCTGCTCAGACCGCCCGTAGAGAATAGGACCACGACACAACGAGCACCAAAGAGCGGTTGTAGGCGCGATGCACTACCGGACGAGTGCAACAGACGGAGACGTCACGAGGCCGATGCACCCAACATCTCGACCCAGAATCTTTGTTCGATTGCAGCTGAGGGAGGGAACACATTTCGGAGGTCCAGAGAGGTTATGAAGATTTCAGAAATCGTTTTGTAGTTGAAATAGCGGAAATTTAATGACCTCAATTCGTGAGGGTGTATTAGTAGGATTCAAAAGCCGTGGGTGTTGGTTACATGTTACACAAACATGACATGAGGTGTTGTTTTGAGCCAGTATGATAAACGTCAACTTTGACCTGAATGACCAATATTTGGAGATGAATTCGTTAGGCTCGACTGCAATTTTGATCACATAAGATGTGTTGTGATGTGCTGCCGTCGTGTAGCTGAAAGAAGCAGGCAGGAGAACCTTGCAAGGACCTGTACAGAGCAAGGAGAGGGCAGAAAGCAGTAGTTCGAGAGCCCTGGGCGCCCAAAATCGGGTGGGCATTGCGAGGTCTGGGACAGACACTGGCGCTAGAAGCACGGGCCGTGTCGGGATAGACGGCGGCCCCCTAATACGAATACGTACCATGATGATATGCTCAAAGTGGATCTGCATTCATGCCCAGAGCCAATGCCGTTCAAGGAGAAGCCTGATTAGGAGTTGAGCAAAAGCTTCTTCTACACCTTGACGTTCATTCTGGAACAACCTGTACAGTAATCCAATGCTCCACCCGAGAGCGAAACGGACTCGCGGGTGACAAACGGGCCCGTCGAAGACCCTCACTATAGTCGTGTCAAGAAGAACGACTGCCTATCTCGCTGCGACACTAGCAGACTATGGGGATTCTAGTGTACTGATCGGAGACTTCAACGGATCTATGTAGTATTCCAATGCCAAGACATTCTCCTCCCGAAGAACCGCACAAGAATCTGCATGTCTCCGGACGGGTCATCTAGCCTTACCGAGTCTCCGATGACTATATGATTCAAGGAGTCGGCTCCATTCTTGAAGATTGATATTCTGCTTAAGTAGAAGCTCGATCATGCATCGCTAGATCTGATTACTTTTTCGACAACATCTTAATTTTGTAGATTCTTCAACAAGTTTCATTCCATCAGTCTTTACTATAATCTAATCTATCGTGCTCAATGAGCACTCCCCCTGAGCCCATGGCGTCAGCCAACGGCCTCCCGCCCTCTTCACAGAGCAGCAACGGAAGTGAAAGCACCATTTTCAACGGCGACGAACGCGAGAACAATGAGCACGTCAAGGGCCAATCCGGGGCCAACGAGAATATCGAATATGTCGAGGAAACAAGTCAAGAGGTGGAGATGAACAGGCGACAGTCTGTCGTACAATCACTTGCGCGACAGTACACACAACGATCCAACGCGACCGGCACCCACAGCGGAAGCTTCATCACAAACGACCCCATGTCTCCCCTGAACCCAATGGGAGAAAAGTTCAATGCTCGAGCCTGGGCCCGCTCCATCGCCAAGCTCACGTCGGAACAGGGAGGCGGCTACCGAACGGCCGGCGTTTGTTTCCAAAACATGAACGTGTTTGGCTACGGCGCCGATACCGACTACCAGAAGGATGTGGCAAACGTGCTTCTGCACGCAGCCAATTCCGTCCCGTCGCTCCTCGGCAACAAGCGCGGCCTGAGACGCGTCGACATCCTCCGGGACTTCAACGGTGTCATCGATGCCGGTGAGATGTGCATCGTGCTCGGCCCGCCCGGAGCAGGATGTTCGACATTCCTCAAGACCTTGGCCGGAGAGATGAACGGTCTTCACATGGACTCGACGACATACCTCAACTACCACGAGCTGCCGGCCAAGGAGATGCACAAGTACCACGCCGGAGACGCTATCTACACCGCCGAGGTCGACGTCCACTTTCCTATGTTGAGCGTTGGTGAGACCTTGACCTTTGCCTCTCGCGCGAGATGTCCCAGAACTCTCCCTGGTGACATGTCGCGTGACGAGTACTGTGATCATCTCAGGGATGTTGTCATGGCCATGTACGGTATCTCACACACAGTCAACACCCGAGTTGGTAACGAATACATTCGTGGCGTGTCGGGTAAGTCGACCTCTCTATTGATTTCATTCCACAGATTGTACTGACAGTGTCCTGAACAGGTGGTGAAAGGAAGCGTGTCACCATCGCTGAAGCTACCTTGTCGAATGCACCACTCCAGTGCTGGGACAACTCCACCCGTGGCTTGGATTCCGCCAACGCCATCGAATTTTGCAAAACTCTTCGTCTTCAGTCAGAAATGTTCGGTCAAACATGTGCAGTGTCGATTTACCAAGCTCCACAGAGCGCTTACGACCTGTTCGACAAGGCGCTCGTCTTGTACGACGGTCGTCAAATCTACTTTGGCCCAGCAACAAAGGCCAAGGACTACTTTGTTGGTCTCGGCTTCGAGTGCCCCTCCCGTCAAACAGTCCCCGATTTCCTCACTTCCATGACGGCACCAACTGAGCGTGTCGTTCGACCCGGATGGGAGAACCGTGTCCCTCGCACACCCGATGACTTTGCCGCGTGCTGGAAGAAGAGTCAGGAGAACGAGGAGCTGGCCGGTCAGATTGAGCTGTACAAGCAACAGCACCCTCTCGGAGGTGCCAGCGCCGAGGCTTTCCGCTCGCACAAGCAGTCCGTCCAGGCCAAGGGACAGCGCCTCCAGTCTCCATACATGCTGTCGTATACCCAGCAGGTAAAGCTGTGCCTCTGGCGTGGCTGGCGTCGTCTCGTCGGCGCTCCCGAAACAACCATTTTTTCTCTGGTCGCCAACACGATATCCGCGCTCATTGTCTCTTCGCTCTTTTACAATCTGCCTCAGACGACCGGCTCCTTCTACAGTCGCGCTGCCGCCCTCTTCGTCGCCATTTTGACCAACGCCTTTTCCAGCGCTCTCGAGATCTTGACGCAGTACTCTCAGCGCCCCATCGTCGAGAAACATGTCCGTTACGCCTTTTACCACGCCTCCGCTGAGAGTTACTCTTCGATCCTGGTCGATTTGCCCTACAAGATTTCCAACGCCATTGTCTACAACCTCGTCTTTTACTTCATGACGAACCTCAACCGAACACCTGGAGCTTTCTTCTTCTTCTTGTTCGTGTCGTTCCTCATGACACTCTCCATGTCTGGTCTGTTCAGGTCCATGTAAGTAACACGTCTCGAAGGGGCAGGATAATCAAATACTAACACCAGTCTAGTGCTGCGCTTTCGCGTACCCTATCTCAGGCCATGGTACCGGCAGCTATTCTCATCCTCGCCCTGGTCATCTTTGCAGGCTTCGCCATCCCCGTGGATTACATGCTCGGGTGGTGCCGCTGGATCAACTACCTGAACCCCGTCGCCTATGGTTTTGAAGCGCTCATGGTCAACGAGTTCCACGGCCGAGACTACTCCTGCACCGCCTTCGTGCCCAGCCCCGCGGTCCCAGGCTACGAGAACACCTCCATGGACAACATGGCCTGCTCTGCCGTCGGCGCCGTCCAGGGCCAGTCCTATGTGCTCGGCGACACCTACATTGCCACGGCCTACAAGTACCTGCACAGTCACAAGTGGCGCAACGTCGGCATCCTCTTTGCTTTCGCCATCGGTCTGCACACCATCTACATCCTGGCGGCAGAGTACATCTCGGCCAAGAAGTCCAAGGGCGAAGTCCTCGTGTTCCGCCGTGGCCATGAGCCTTCGACCTCCAAGGGCTCCACCGATGCGGAGGCCAATGCTACCCGACCTGGCGCTATGATTGACAACGAAAAGGGCAGCGGTTCCGACTCCGAGGGAGCCATCCAGGGTTCTACTAGCACCTTCCACTGGAGCCAGCTATGCTACGACGTTCAGATCAAGAGCGAAACTCGCCGGATTTTGGACCACGTTGATGGATGGGTCAAGCCAGGCACGCTCACAGCGCTCATGGGAGTCTCCGGAGCCGGCAAGACCACCCTTCTCGACTGCCTCGCTGACCGCGTGTCCATGGGTGTGATCACGGGCGAAATGCTCGTCGACGGCAAAATTCGCGATCAGTCATTCCAGCGCAAAACCGGTTACGTTCAACAGCAAGACTTGCACCTCGAGACCAGCACTGTGAGAGAAGCTCTCGAGTTCTCTGCCTTGTTGCGCCAGCCCGCTAGCACCCCCAAGGCCGAGAAATTGGCATACGTGGACGAGGTCATCAGACTTTTGGATATGCAGGAATACGCCGATGCTGTTGTTGGTATGTATCGAATTCTCTCCTCTTACGACTTTGCACTTCTTTACGCATGCTGACTCACTTGTTTCATTAGGTGTTCTTGGCGAAGGTCTCAACGTGGAACAGCGTAAGCGTCTCACCATCGGCGTCGAGCTCGCTGCGAAGCCGCCCCTGTTGTTGTTCGTCGACGAACCGACCTCTGGACTCGACTCGCAGACCTCGTGGGCCATTCTCAACCTCCTCGAAAAGCTTGCCAAGGCCGGCCAGTCCATCTTGTGTACCATCCACCAGCCGTCCGCCATGTTGTTCCAGCGCTTCGATCGCCTGCTCTTCCTGGCCAAGGGTGGAAGAACTGTCTACTTCGGCGACATTGGCGAGAACTCGGAGACCCTGATTAACTACTTTGAGAAGAACGGAGCACCTCCCTGCCACGACGGAGAGAACCCGGCCGAGTGGATGCTTTCCGCCATCGGCGCCGCCCCCGGCTCCACGTCCGAGGTCGACTGGCACCAGGCGTGGCTGAAGAGCCAGGAGTACCAGGCCGTGCAGACCGAGCTGGCGGATCTCAAGTCGGGCGCCCTGACCCGTACCGTGACCAGCGCCACGGCCAAGGCGCAGTCCATCAAGGAGTTCGCCACGCCGCTCTGGGGCCAGCTCCAAATCGTCACGCGCCGTGTGTTCCAGCAGTACTGGCGCACGCCGTCCTACATCTACTCCAAGCTGGTCCTCTGCTGCTCCGTGTCGCTCTTCATCGGTCTCGTCTTCCTCAACGCCCCGAAGTCCATCCAGGGCCTGCAGAACCAGATGTTCGCCATTTTCAACCTGATGAGTATCTTCGGTCAGCTCGTCCAACAGCAGATGCCGCACTTTGTGACTCAGCGTTCCCTCTACGAAGTGCGCGAGCGCCCCTCCAAGACGTATAGCTGGAAGGTGTTTATGCTTTCGCAAATTATTGTTGAAATCCCATGGAATTCTCTCATGTCCTTGTTCATGTGGATCTGTATTTACTACCCGGTCGGATTCTACAAGGTCAGTCCCCTCAAATCATGACACAGCCTGCCCGCTCCTCAGTTCCGCCTGCTAACTTTCCCAGAACGCCGAAGCAGCCGGCCAAGCCCACGAGCGCGGCGGCCTGATGTGGCTCTTGATCTGGCAGTTCCTCATCTTCACGTGCACCTTCGCCAACGCCTGCATCTCGATCACCGAGACGGCCGAGGCGGGCGGCAACCTGGCCAACGTGCTGTTCACGCTGTGCCTCTTCTTCTGCGGCGTCCTGGCCACGCCCGAGGCCATGCCCGGGTTCTGGATCTTCATGTACCGGGTCAGCCCGTTCACGTACCTGATATCCGCCATGCTCTCGACGGGCCTGGCCAACGGGTCCGTCACGTGCGCGGCCAACGAGCTGGTCAGTATCATCCCGCCCGCGGGGCAGACCTGCGGCCAGTACATGGCCGACTACATCTCGGCGGCCGGCGGCTACCTGCAGGACGCCAACGCCACCGACGCCTGCAGCTACTGCTCCATCGCCGACACCAACGTCTTCCTGGCGTCCATCAGCTCCCGGTACGAGACCAGGTGGCGCGATTTCGGCATCGGCATGGTCTACATCTTTGTCAACATCGTCGCCGCCCTGTTCCTGTACTGGCTGGTGCGCATGCCCAAGGGCACCAAGGACAAGAGCAAGAAGGAGAAGAAGGCGTAAAGAGTCTCGTAAAGAAAAGAAAACGAAACGTCCAAGGCTATCATGTTCTAAAGCACGGTTTGATAGCCGAGCTTTTACACGGTGGTTTGATTTTTAGCTTACTTGTTTTGGTATTGCATCGTGTACTCGAGCAACATGTTTCAAAGTATTCAATGATATTCAAAGAAGAAGTTGACATGCTGCACCCATTGGTGTAGTAGAAGTCCTTCAAGGGGGTGAGAAGTTTGGAAGATGTTAATCTCGCAAGAGAAACTTTCTAATAGAATAGAGTTATAGAACAATATTATTCAACACGATGCTCAACACCGGGATTTCCTGCAGTGATATCAAAGCTTTTCTGACAAACAGTAGAAGCAGAATTGACTACGAATAAATGCGAAAGGTTCTCCTACGAAGGAACGTCTAGAGATGTGGCTCGTCAATCCGGTGTGGCTAAGATGTCCGGATATATAGCGGCAGCCCCCACGCATGTGACAGTACAAGCACTCAGCGTTGCAATGCCTGTTTTGGCACAGCGCAGTAGAAAGATCAATGAATCTTGTAATCATAATTTAAGTCCCGCATGTACAGCTGATCAAATGCGAATGTTCCAAGATAAGTCATTACTAGCTACCATGTACACCATGCAATCAGGGCCATCTTTCTTTCTTCTACAACGTCTCCTTCTCCGCCTTTCTCCGAGCAACTCGGACCTGGAAGTCCTGCGGCTTGACGAACCAGCGGTTCTTGGTGTTCCAGATCTTGTCGCCGGGGATCGCAATCTCCAGGTCAAAGTCCCTGATGACCCTGGGAATGAGCTTCTGCATCTCGAGCAACGAAATATTCTTTCCGATGCATACTCGAGATCCAACTCCGAACTGTTGAATAAACGAGGTTTAATTAGCTACATATCTTGATTTTACTTCGCATGATTGGAAAAGGCGCTTACCGGGATCCAGTGGCGGTTCATGAACGACAGCTCCTCATGGTCTTCAGTCAACCATCTTTCCGGCTTGAACTCGCTCGCGTCTTCGCCCCAGATGTTGGGGTTTCGGTGCTCGACCCAGGTATTAACGCCAACGATTGTCTAGAATATGGATTAGCCAATGAGTCCCCAATTAAAACACTTTTCGTATACTCACTCCTGCAGGAAAGAAGCGTCCCGCGATCGTGGCGCCGCCCTCGGGAACGACGCGCTCCAGGGGCAACCCCGTGGCGGGATGCAGTCGCAGGGCCTCCTTGATGGCAGCTTGCAGGTACGGCATGTCCGAAGTCTCCTTGAAAGTCGGTCTCTCCGACAGCAGGCCTTGCGCTTGCTTGTCCGCAATCTCCTCGCGGAGTTTCTGGAACGTCCGAGGATACTTGAGAAGATAGTAAAACGTAGCCGAGAGACTGATGGCCGTGGTGTCGGAGCCAGCGCCGACGTTCATGCCGGCGCCGGTGAAGATGTGGTACGAGGTGAAGCGCTTCGGGTCCTCCTGGTGCCGGCGGAAGAACTTGGCGACCATGGTCTCCATGGCGCCCTCGTCCTGGGACATTGCCTCGATGCCCTTGGGGTCGTCGCGGAACTTGTTGATGCGGCCCTGCGTGAACTTGTTGATGTAGGTGAAGCCCGTCTCCTTGCCGCCGGCCAGCAGGCCCTGGAGCTTAAAGAGGTAGGGATGCAGGCGCGGGTACACCCCGACGGTGGCGGCATAGTCGAAGAAGTCGTCGAGGGCGGACATGACGCCGCCGATATCACGGCCGCTGTCGAGGAAACCGAAGCGCTCGCCAAAGGTGATGTGGCCGATGACATCAAACGCGTAGCACTGCAACCAATGGCCATAATTGATGGGCACGCCGGTGCCGTCGACCTCTGTCAGTCGCTGCTCAAAGATATCGGCGCACTCATCCACGTAGGGCTCAAATGACACCAGGGACGTCATGGAGTAGGCATTCGTGAAGGGCTTGCGCTGCTCCGAGTGCTGCTTGGGGTCGGTCGTCGTGAACATGTTCCATTGCGTATAGGCTTGCGGCTTGGGAACATTGTTGGCGTCGTACCAGTCCGACTTGTGGAAATGTGAACCTGGGCCGTAGATGATCCTCAAGGCTTCAGGATCGCTGAAGCTGAATCGGTTGGGTCCATAGCGAACGATTGGACCTGTAATGGGATTAGAGGTATTCTGTGCAGTTGCATTGCTGAGGACCTCGTACCGTATTTCTTGTGCAATTCAAGATTGTCAAACTCAAAACGTCCAACCCGGGTACGCCATGCATACCACAGATCGGTGAAGCGTGCGAAGAATGGCCCACCAACAGATCGTAGTGGTGATATAAGTGCAGAAGAAATAGTAGGACGATGATGACCGCCGGAGATAGTATGAGTAGCTGCAGAGACATGACTTCTTACGATATTTTGTGAGGATTGTCTGATCATGAGAATCCCATGTGTCTGTGGGCAGCCGGCTTTATATAATGACTATGGTGCTGAGGGGCCGGTGGGCGTCCGGCAGAGCTACCAGCCCTATTGAGCGTTCGAGAAGCATGGTGTGCCTGGAAACCAGCCTCGAGATGCAGGGTGTGTTGGGGTATATCGTCACAACTCCTTTCTCGTATTACGTTCTACGTATTTGCAAGTGCCAGAAGTTCGGTGGTTCGGGATTCGTGAATCTTTAGCGGACCTACGAAATACAGAAAGCAAGACTTCGTGATTGGCCAGGACTGAAGCTTTCCGAATTCTCTTGAACGGAAAGGCGGACTCAAAGAATTAATATCCTAGCATGACCCATCTGTAATTGATGAAGTGTACGAGGTAGGCGCTTGGGTTTTCTATACTGTCGATCATCCGGGGAATAGGGATCGTAGCAAAGTTTAGTGTGCACCGTCGGCAATTCTAGCGTCCATGGCGGGTACGTTTTGGATGACTCAGCGGTGTTTCGGGGTTTATAGAGGGTGCGATGCAGCTGTAGGAGTCTCTGTCCGTCCTTTACATCAATTGTCCACTATTGAGGCGGCCTTCATTGACGTCGACTATATGCATCTAGGACCGCATTGTCCAACCGAAGACGCTTGCGAGATGCGACTCTTCGTCTCTTGACTCTTGTGGTGCCTCTTCGGTTGCCGATATCCAGGTCGTCGGTCGCACTCTGAACATTGACTTTGACCGCTGATCCACGGCGGCCTACGAGGTGCTTTTGGTAAAGAAGAGAAAGGTGACAAAGCTGCGAAACCGCCGAGCAAGAGAAAAGAGAAACAGAAGATAAGGATAAAAATGCGCATAGACATGGATCACTTCACTGACCTTGACACACGCCAGATGGTCATGAAGATGGTCGCGAATGATGAAAGTGACGTCCAGAGCGTGTGGCTTTGTGACGGTGCAGGCGGCATGGCCCTAAATTTGAGGCCCGTTGCGCTGCAGCGCCCCTCCAAACACATGCCGAAAGCAATGCACGGAAGTCCAAAAACACGCCGGCAGCGGAAATGGAACGATCAAAAGTTATATTTCCTAGCAAGAGAAACGAATTTTGACATCCCCTCCCTTCAATGCGCCTCTTCAGGAATGCTCGCTACCGTACGCAGCAGCTCCCGGCCTGGGAGAAGCTGTTGACAATTGATCGTGAACTTCCAGCGAACGCACAAAGTGGCTGCGGGGTACAGACCTGCAGGGGCCAAACATGCGACAAGTACACTGTTCTTCGAGATTCGCAAAGATAACAAGATACCACAAGGCACAAGTGTTCATCATGAGAAATTCCAAGGGCTGAGATATCTCGCAAGAGAGATGACCAGGACTCGGGCGTCTTGTCACAGTCGGAAAGACCTGAGAAGGTGCGAGCATGGCTGAGCGACGTCGGCCCTGTTGTGGCAAGTTTGTTGAGCAGGCTCCCCTCGGACATTCGAGAACAGCTCACTCTTTTCCTCATTATTTTGCTTTGAGCTCTGCCCGAGGACTAGCTGACGAATACTTCGTAAAAGATCCAGAATTCTCAATTGACAGCGCGGACGACCAAGCCAGGGTACGAGCCTCGATAGGTCGAAGCGTTGGAACAGAACCCGCGGAGTATACAATGTGCTCACCGTCTAAATTTCCTAATCCGGACCCGGCAGTCTTATAGACTTAATATGCGAGAGAATTTTTGGCAGAATTCACCCATCCATTCGACCCTCGAGTCTCTCCTTTGTTTCGGCCGACAGTTCAGCTCGGAGATGAGCTGACAATGCTAGAGGATTTTGACAGTAGCGCTGAAAGGTTCGTCAGCGAGAACAGCCGACAGTGGACACCGCCAAGGCACTTTATGTGGATTCGTACGACGATTTTATCTAATCAATCGATCCGATCTGGATTTATCTGATGGGTTTCTTGCGAGCTCAAACAACTTTTCCGGGTCTTGGCCCGAACTCTATCATGGGTGTCTCACGAGAGATTTCTCCATGCCGAGGCCGATCATGGAGGTCGCTCGGAGGAGCTCTCGCAGCCCATCTGCCATATAATCACGGCTGCGCGTCGTCCGTCGATTGAGCGACCTGTTCGAGCAGGATACATTCAGTTGGAAACTGGCAAGATGACGACGTCGATCAATAATGACGCAGAGGCGATTCCGGCCACAGAAAAGTCGGTCAACGACATGGATGCAACGGAAGTCACCTCGCCGACTTCTTCATCGCCATCTCTGAACGAGACTCTGAACGAGAAGCCGCCACCACCATGGACCTGGAAGCTGACGGCCGTCATCCTCGTCACGCTCGTCCGCTTCGGCGGCTCCTGGAGCTCCGGCATCACCGGCGCGATGAAGTCGACCCTCAAGAAGCAGCTCGAGATCAACAACACCCAGTACGCCCTGCTCGAGGCCAGCGAGGACTTCATGGTCACCGTCTTGATCCTGGCCAGCGGCCTGCTGACCGACCGCCTCGGAGGCGCCGGCGCGCTCTTCTGGGGCAACATCGTCTACTCGATCGGCGCCATCCTCGTCGCGGCGGCCGCGCAGATCCGCTCGTTCAACTTCATGATCGGAGGCCGCATCATCCTGGCCATCGGCGACATCGCGACGCAGGTCGCCCAATACCAGGTCTTCTCGGCCTGGTTCGCGCCCAACAACGGCTTTGGATCCACCTTGGGCCTAGAGCTCATGGTTGCCAAGCTCGGTGCCTTTACCGGGACGAGCACTGCCAACATCATTGCCGTGGTGAGCCTTGGTATGTCCCATGGCAAGCATGATATCTTGCTGACGTCTTAGTAGAACACGGGCGACTTTGCCTGGGTATTCTGGGTCGCAGTCTTTATCAACTTCTTCACCAACATCTGCTCGGCTGCATTCTACTGGTTCAATAAAAAGTCCAGCGAAAAGTTTGGCCACAGCGTCGATCCCGTCACTGGGGAGAAGCTGGTCAAGAAGGGCAAGAGATTAGACATCCACAAGGTCCTCGAGATCCCCTGGGTCTTCTGGATTCTGATGCTGTATTCTCTCTGCTACACTTCGACGGCCATCGTGTTCAGTGGCAATGCGACCGAGCTTGCAGAGCAGAGGTTCGATATCGACTCGGTGACGGCTGGATGGTATACCGCGCTTGCCCGATACGCTGGCTTCTTTATTGTTCCAGTCATCGGTGTCTTTTTGGACTTTATGGGCCAAAGGATCACTCTCTGTACGTCGGCTTTTCAATATGATGCAGTTTTATTCGGCACTAACAATTTCGAAGTGGTCATCTCCAGCTTTGGTCTGTTCATCTCCATGTCTTTGGTCAACTGGGCGGGACAGGTCAGCGGCACAGCGGCCTCGTTTGGTGTTTTCGCAGTCCTGTCCTCGTATAACCCCACAGTCCTGATCGATGGCATGCGCGCTTCGCTTTGGCAGCAGGGAATGTTCGGAACTGCATATTCCTTGAAGATCATGATGAACAACTCGTAAGTCAGGTTCTCAACATTCTGCAATCGACCCATTTACTTACAGATTACCAGGATAAACATCATCGTTCGCATCGTGGCTGGCGTGATCCAGGACGCCGACGGCAATTCCTACGACAACGTTGTCATTCTGTACGTCGCAATGGCCGCCTGCTCGGTGGCGGTGTCCTGCGTCCTGATCTTCATGGCGTGGCGCTCGCCGGATCTGGGTCACCTACAATGGAGCAGGAAGCAGCGCATGGCCCGGGCCGTGATACTTACGGAGCGCAAGGAGAGATTCCTTGGCGAAAAGGCCCCCCGAAATGCGATGATCTCGAGAATCTGCTTCCTCTCGTTGATGGTCTTGCTCTTGGGAAGCTGGGCCTCGTATATCTGGGGTGCCGTCACTGGGCACAACAGCTGAGCTGTGACTTCAAACATGAAATACCTCAGAAGGTTGCGCAGCCTTTGCCGTCCTCGCGCATTTTAAAGGCATAACACGCCTGTATCTCCATCACCGTTAGAAACATAGAATATGATTGACTTTCGACTATGATGCGGGACACAATCCAGCCCATTTTTGCAAATCTCCGAACTACAATTCAGCGACGACTGCATTTACAGCATCCAGAATTCCATGCGTTACAGTAAAGTTAGGGCAATGACCAGCCTCCACCGAAAACGTCGGCACCTTTCGGCCAGTAGTCTCCAAAGTCCTAACCATACTCTCCTGCTCAGCCAGCGGAATGGACGTGTCAAGCGTAGTATGAATGTACGCGACCGGCAACTCCCGCCACGAAGCACTCTCGAGAGGCTGGAACATGCCCTTTCCGTGCCAACGACACAAGGTCTCGATATACGCCTCGATATCTGCCTCGTCGACACCGGGCCCCGCCAGCCCGAACAGCAGTCTCGGGTCGCGCGGGACGACGGTGTGGTCTTCGGCCATGTCAAACACGAGAGACATGTTCTCGATTTTGCCGAACTCTTTGAACTTGTCGAGGGTTGAACGCCCTTCGACCAGAGCATAGCCCGCCATGTAGATCAGGCTCACGACGCCTCCCTTAAGGCCTTGCGACGAGCGTGCCTCGAGGCCTAGTCCGGTCAGGGCGTTTGAGCAGACTTGGCCGCCGTAGGAGTGGCCGATCACAACGACATGATGTCCCTCATTGGCCAGATTCTCGACATAGGTGCGGATGTGCTCCGTGTCGTGAGTCAAGTCGGCGTTTGGCGGACGTGCTTCGTTGCATGAAGGCAGGCGAGGGATGTGAACCTCATAGTCCGCCCCTTCGAGCACCGCCTTGAGCTTGCCATAGCTATCAGGTGTGTGAAATGCACCCCCGACGATGACTACTGTGGGTTTCGTGCCGGTAAACATTGCTATAGGATGATAGCTAGGAGGTAATGGTAATGACGGTAAATGATGATGTGAATCAAGAGAAGACGAACGATAAGTGCGAATCGATTTGAACACATGTGTATTTTCGAGCCAGTTTCTTCGTGTTGTGTTGGGAAGCAATCTCATGCAGGTAACATGTTGGCACAGGAGTTGGCCCCTTTGCCCTATTGCCAACAACACCCGACAATCACATCGAGACTGCATCAATCAGATTCAGCAGCTATTCCTCTGTCGGCCCGTCCCGTACGAATCAATGTCCCCTGCTTGTTGTATAGCGCGAAGCTGGCTATCCCCGATCACGACATGCAAGCCCAAATGGTCGATCACAGACCCGTAGGAGCTGGCTTCTGGCAAATTGAGAGAGCTCGTCTTTGTAGCAGACGTTGCCAGTCACGTCCATGCAGAAGCAGCGGTGATTTCAGTATAATCTTCCCCAGCAAGGAAAACTGACCAAAAAAAAAAAAAAAAAAAAAAAAAGGGACAGGTAAATCAGCAAACTTGCCCCGGATAACCGAAGGTAAATCAGTCACCGGATAACCTCGGGGAGGTAGATCAGTGGCCGGATAACCTAAAGTAAATCAGCGCGTGGAGCCGGATAACCCTGGTAGAGCGCCTCAAACCGCTCGGCCAGTTCCCCGGATGTTCTTATTTACAATGCGACCTATTGACCCCAATAACCTTGCTTGAGGTGCTGCAGCCGGACAATAAGCCATGGTTTTGCCAGAGTTCTCCCAGAGCAAGAGTGCAAACGGAGCGGGCGAGAGTTAGGTCGGCCACGGTTTCTCGAGTGCAGTTTTTGAAACATCTCCGACAGTCTGCCAGAGGTATCCTAATTCGACATAAGAATAACTTTTCCGGCGATTCGGATCGTTTGCCCTTTTCGATCGCCTTATAAGAGTGGTAGGAGCGACAGTAAACGCTATTCGTGATACTATGATACTATGCAGTGGATGGGCTGGATTTCGCGACTACTTGTGATCCAACCAAGAATCCGAGCAACAGTTGTTGCACTACGAGCAGGTACATTCTCGAGGAAGATAAGCCTGTGGTCGGCTACGAAAAGTGATAACTCCAAGACCCGGATCCGGTTCCAAAACAGCAACGCTGGACGCCGCTCGTTGCATTGATCCAAGCAAGAGTTTCGTTCGTCTCAACAGCGCCGTCGTATGTGAACGGCTAATTGTGCATGTTCAAGCGCGAACAATATCTTGTCCCTGTTTGCACTCTCCATTGGGAGCAGCGGGGTTTTCGGCGACGGTGAATGAGGTAAAGGAAACGACTGTTCTTTCCGGGGTACCATTCCGGGGACATACACCTAGCACATCCGGCAAACCATCGAATGGAGCAGATATTGTGCTCAGAACACGGAGTTGATCGACCACTGTCCGATCCCCAGCGCCGGCCGGTTCTCCACCTCGGCGGACTTTGGTTAGGCTTATCTGCTGCTGCTGGAGATCGCCCGTCGGGAAGCCCGACTATACGTCCGACCGATCCACTCGGGAGCGATTACGTATAGAATTCAACTAACCGATAAGCCCCCGTATGTATGCATCTGTAATAAGGACGCGATCAGTGCAATCAAGTTTTCTCGCATTTTTTTCTGTCCCTGAAAACTGTTCCGTATTTGACATTTGAGTGATTCTTTGCCTTGGGCATACCTCCAATCATCAATTCCAAGATGCGCGTCGCAGTATCAACGACCAAAGCGCCCGCCGTGCCGGCCAATCTGATGAACCAGGGCATCGTCGCCAACGGCTTCGTCTTCACCTCGGGCGCGGTAGGCAAGGATCCGGTGACCGGCGAGATGGTCAAGGGACCCGTTGAAGCCCGAGCTGTCAGTTCTTCCCGTCCAACTCTCCTCATCCCTTTCCGGCGCTAAATTATTTCGTAACCTATAGCACCGCTGCATTCAGAACCTAGCCGCCATTCTCGAGGCCGGCGGGTCCAGCATTGAGGAGGTCATCGAGGTCAACATATTCCTGGCCGACATGGCCGACTACGGGACCGTCAACAAGGTGTACGAGCAATACTGGGGACAGTTGAAGCCCGTTCGGACGTAAGTCTCAATATTTATGATGACTACATGATATCCAAACTGATCAATCTGGCCAGCTGCGTGGCAGTGAAAACCCTCCCTGGCAACACGGATGTCGAGATCAAATGCGTTGGTCTTGTAAAGTAAGTCTACTGAGATTCCTCCTTGACATTGACGTATGATTGACAGGACTCCTTTTCAGGAAAACGGGAAGCTCCGCACAAGCCAAATTGTAAGAGACGAAGAATGACACGCTGGAATCAAGGCAAAGCTCAGTCATCTGGTGTCATCGATGCGAAGTGGCCCCGGCTATTGTACAACTTCCATGCTCCAACGTCGCGGTTGGAGTCCGCCATCAATGCCGCCAAGCTGATAGTGTGAAGTCCTTTTCGAGGCACGACAATCTACTTCCGGCCCATTGATTCTACTCTGGCGTCTCGACATTTTGTTGTGGACGATGCCACCGAGCGTGAGCCTGAAGTCGGAGGCCCTTATGCTGGTCAATATCGGCTAGCTGATGACCTCGCCACATTTTGCTCATTTGAGTGGCGGTGCCTTCGCGAGAGTCTAGCCAATCTTTATTGCATCTGCTATCACATAAATCAGCAAATTACAGACACGTCTTCGGGTAGCCAATGTGAAAATACGACGTCTTGGTTGCGAGCTTCGTCGATCTTGCGACGATTGGTGTGTACAACTTCAATAAGGAAGCCGAGAGTAGTCGAAAACGCCGCGCCTGCAGCAGTCGAGACGCTGAGCCATCCCATTGTGATTCTTCGAAATGAAAATTGAGCTATATCAAATGAGATTAAATACAAGGAGTGAAATGCATCTATATACCGGAGTGATTACAGAGAGTGCCTCGTAGGGGACTTGTACTCCGGCAGTTGAGACTTGACACTCTTGGCACGTGGGTCATGTTGGCACGGCGTTTGTGTCCCTTGCAGCAAAGTCGCACCCAACGGCAGACGCCAAGTCCACGATCAAGTCAAGTCAATCTTGTCCATCTTTGACGACTGTCCCAACCAACAACTGACAATAACAAGATACGTCCTCTTCCAACCAATCACTTGACGGTGAAAATGATTGACTTGCGTCGCGGTTTTTCGAAATAACTATTTCCGGCTCTTGAGACGTGCCTTGTCTGCGGCACCCAAAGTCCATGTGCACGTGCCAGCTTGTCTTCTGCATCATGCACGTTGGTAGATCAGAATACTGAAGTCCTTCTATTGAGCTTGAGCCGGTGCACAGGTTGATGCCTCTACGTCTTGATGCCCTAGCTGTGGTCAAAAGTTCTCAGGTCACGGGGGTTGTCGATTTCTTGCTTCACGGCGTTGCACATCATCGCGCCTTACTTGTAACAAAACAGACTTTTCTCTATACCTAGCTTAAAGCTACCAAACTTTTAAGATCACAAATTGACTTCCTCGCCGTAAACCCGAACCCGTGCAAATTGCACCTTGTTGATCCAACCTTGCCCCTTCGCGTTGGCCACCACCTGTAACGAACTTCCATGTTTCATAGCCTTGATGCACTGCGCTCGGATGGGGAAGGACTCTTCTAGCTCGCTCAGGTTCCAGACATTTGTGTGCATTCTGAGTTTTCTGGAGGCGTGCACGTTGTGCTGAAGAGCGAACTCGTAGTCTTTCTGCTGGTTTCGGATCCGAACAGTGAAAGAGCTACCGTGCGCGCTGCTGAGGTATGTGCCCTTGCCCGTGTGGGAACTCCACCCTTGGTCGCTTGAGATGGTCTCGAACACCAGACTTCGGACTGGGAGTGAGAAGGTTTGGTCAATCGGTACGTCGAGCACGACTTGTCCCCACGACTGGTAGATTCGACCCTTCTCCTCAAAGGATGTCTGTTTTATGATTGCTGGGCCTGCGGGCTGCGGCTCAGGAAGGCTCTGGGGAATCGATGACGACCCCAGCTTAAATGGAGGCCAACAAAGTCTAGTGGTGGCTCCGTGACTCTTCAGAATATCGATGAGCTCCCGATTGTCAAGCTCATAGGCATAATCTAGCGCGCGTTTCCCGTTGTGGCAGGGGATGTTGATGTTCTGCCCCTGGCGAATCGCTCGTTCGAGCTGCTTGGTGTATCCGCCTCTGACGAGAAATTGTAGACCTTCAGCAGTGGACTGGTCTTCGCAACTTATATAGTCGGCCACCATGTTTGAAATTTCGAGACGATCCACCCAGTAGAGCCCCCACAACACCGACTCCTCGTTGTCCTCCTTTCTGGTCGAACAGCTGGCGCCGGCATCGAGAAGAGCCCGAGCACAAGCTATACTGCCGCAGAAAGTGGCATCATATAGTGGTGGGCGCCGGAGACGGCCGCCTCGTGCTTCGTCATTGACGTCGGCGCCGTTCTCGATGAGGCAGCGCGTCATCTCCAGCCGACGTTGAGAGACTGCTAGTCCAAGGGGACTAATGGAGACGGGAGTTTGGGTCGGGTGTACCCTCTCGTGCTCAGATAGTCTGTTCACGAGGGCGAGAAAGTTGAAATTGACAGCCCAATGAAGAGGACCCACGTTCCCGGAACTCACTGCAGCAGTGCGGCGCAACACCCATGTCTCCCCTCTCTGAGCGACCACATCTGCGGCCTTCGTCTTGACGTGTCTGCTCCAGTCTTGCGAAGGCCCGGTCAAGAAATCGAAGACCTGATCCCAGATGGCAGCAGTATCTCGAACATCAGCCAAATAATCACCCCAGTATTGAAGGGCATATTGGAGCAGCGGAAGCTGTCTATCGAGGCGGTCCATCCTCATGCCGGTACCGGTAGATCTCTTCATGCATTCGAATGACAAGTACTTCATCAGAACCGATGCCATGTACTCGTTTGGTGATCGATTAGGCCACCACTCCTTGATAGTTCCTGGATGCTTCAGGTGGTCCGCCAGTGTCTTGTGGCCGACGGAGACCTGTGCAGTCGCGGAGTCGACAACAAGGAGCTCGGCGCACAACGATTCGATTGCCTTGAGCGACATGAGCCCATCGCGATTGAAGTCGGTATCGCTCTCATCCTCGTAAACAGCAAGCACATTCTCCAGCTCTTCCGCTTTCAATGGTCGTTTGGCAAAAGTCACCCAATAGAGTGCTTGGATTGCTTTACAAGGTAGACCATCTTGAGGCTCTGGACACTCTTTCGATAGCCTCCGCAATCCCGTGGCGTATGTGCCTCCCAAAGTCTTGGGCAGGCTTTTCAGAGTGCGGTCCAATTGGAGAAGATCGCGCGTCTTCAGTATCTCGTTCATATAGAAAGACGCCAGGAGGAATGATTCCTCGCCAATGCACTTGGGAACCAGAATGTCGACAACACGTTGGATAGAATCTTGCTGATCCCCGATCCTCCAGTAGTTGATTCTTGCCTGTTCTTCAACGTACTGCTTGAGGTCAAGCTCGCTGACCCTGAGTTTGTAGTTGATCAAGCTGCAGTGCTGAGAGTAATGATTGAAAATTGTGTGAATGCTGATGTACGGGCGCGAGGTGAAGAGAAGGTGACAGTTATTGGTCCTCTGCTGGACTTCAATCAGCAGCCTTACTATCTCCTGTTGCAGTGGTGAGGTAGAAGGCACTTCATCCAGTCCGTCGAGGATCAGAATAGTTGGTCGGGAGTTTGCGATTTGGTAACAGAGGATATCCATCTTCAGTCTGGTGGCGGATTCTTTGGATAACATCATGTAGCCACCGCTCCTGTGAGTCATGATCAAATCTCTGAGTGACTCTTCGGGGAATCTCAGGTGTGATAGGCTCTTCTCAGGCACAAGCTGCGCCCACACTACAATAATGCGTGTCAGTAATTGCCTTTCTCGGGGTGGTAAATGAGGTTTGAGTCGTTCTTTTGGATACTATGTCTGAGTTGCTCCATTATAGCACCATCTTGGGGCAGTTGTGCTCTTGAGACAACAAAGAACGGGCAGATAATAGCATAGGAAGTTGCTTACTGCTCATGATGACATCCATCGGGTCCTGCAGGTTGCGTAGGTCGCCATCGGCACAGTAGACGGCCGCAAGCTCATAATACGAGCTCAGTTTTGAATCACGAAAGTGGCTCTCGATCACCTTGCTGTGTCTCGGTCAGAATCTGGCCCAGAGAGCTGTTGTGCAGGACTCGACTTACATTTGTGCGGTCTTGCCAGATCCCTCTGTAGTATGTCAGAACCTTATTCAGTCAACGGTGGGTCTGATGGTGAAATGACTTACGGTTTCCGTTGCACCAGAGCACCCCATTTTTGGTGGACAGCCAGTCTTTGAACTCCTTCGAGTGTAACAGCCCTTCTCCTGTACCATTTGCAACGTGGCGCACGTAATTCGTGTCATGGAGCTTCTTTGCAATGCTGGGTTCGAGCCAGCTTCTTATCCGCTCCCTTTCTTCCTGGCCAGTCTGTGCTATCTCCTGAAAAGCCTTGATATCGTGCACTGTCTGTCTCAAGTCGGTGATTCTGGCTTGGACATCAGCCTTTTTTGTTGGCCACTGCAGTCGCTTCAGATATCCCTTCCAGCGTTTAGAGCTCTTGCTGAGTTCCTTTTGAAGGCCCTCTAGCCTGGGATCAAGTAGAGCAATAGTGTCCTTGAGCTGTTCATGCTCCAGAACGCTCACCAGCAGCAGCAACTGATTGTCTCTGAGGCCACTGAATGTCAGTCGGAGGATGTTAATCTGCTCCGTCAACGCTCTTCTCTCTTTTGGGGCAAAATGGACGCCTTGGCACCAGTCGATCACGTCGGGGATTTTCTGGATGAGAGAGGCAACATCACCAATAGATGCCATTGCGGAAGGACTGGCGACGGAATGGATTGTACAGATGGTCGACGGTGTCGAGTTGACAAAGAACAAAGTCTTCCAATGAGAAATCTTGGAATTGAATTCTGTCCTGCCTCAAAAAGGATCGTGACTGACAGTATGACGCATGGCAGCAGAGAAGAGAAAAATGGCATCGGCCTAGACGCCACCTGTGGGGGACCGTTCATCCCATGTTGCCAGCAGCAGCTCGATCACCATCACGGAATCTGGACAGACTATATCGAGACATCCACTGTGGTGGTAATCGTGGAGCGTCGAGCCGCGACTATTGAGGCAGACGAGGCAGACATGCGTCTGCCACGTCAATTCCTGGAGACGACCTCACTGGAATCGATCCACAGCTTCGAACTTCTAGCACCAACTTGTGGAGCCTTGGGAAGAAAAAATTGCTGAGTGATAGCCGTTCAGCCCACAAGGCACCCAAATCCCGGGTGGGCGTATCGTCGCATGTACATACGGGATGCGGAGGCAGGAAGATTTGTGTTGTATTTGTGATGGCATCTGGTGATGAGTAAAGGTATAGGGGGGAAGGGCCTGGCTCACCCTGCGTCAGTGCTCTGAATCGCACCTGATCCACAAGTTTTAGCGGCACACGCCAGCTAATGGCCGTTGGGGTGGGGGCGCTGTTCAGGTCCCAACTTCCCCACAAGATACTCCCGAGCAGCTCCATTCTAGAAGGAAAGGAAAAGCTTAACGATCCATGCGATCCAGACTGTCTGGTGACGATATGGCTCATGAATGCGTGTAGCTAGGACCTAGGTCAGAGACTGACGGCAATACTCGGTCATGATTTATGCAAAGATAGGGAGTATGTGGAAGCACAGAGGGAATTACCTGCTGCCATGTCATAGGTGGCCGCAGCTCGCCAGGCCCTGTGTTACCCGACCCTTGACGGATGAGTCGTTCGAGGTGTGAACTGGTCAGTAAGGTAGGAGGCTGCAAAGATCACGGCGTATTTTTGCCGGTCTTATGCGTTCCTTCTCTTATTTCTCCAAACATTGACACCAATTGACTCGCACTTTCTCGCCATACGTCCACCGTCTAGATTGCAAGGGAAGGAACGAGTTGAGACTTCACATCTGCCACGTACCTAGCCAAGTTCCCCGTCTGGTGCTCGTTTCTTTTTTTCTCGTTGATTGCATACGACTTGAATAATCGGAGGCTGTGTGGTGATTGACCGATTGATTATAGCATTTATTCTAATGAACATCTTCTTAACTTGCGGCTCACACATTGGAAGCCCTCCCTAGAAGATAGACGTATTGCCCTCATGTCTCGATAATACAGCTGGAGGTTCTCCCCATACGATGCAGCAGGACCCATCATCGGTTCCTGCATTCGCATACGAACACCTTGGGGATGCCTCGAAAAAAATCCTACTTGTGGATATCACGCGACGCACAAGCGAACGTCTCGAACTGACGTTGAACGCACAGAGGATGATCGACGCTCCGGACTTCAATGTCATCTCGTACACATGGGGCGATGGGAAACCATCCCGATTGGTCGACCGTTAATGGCCAGACCATGCTCGGCACGGCCAACTGTCGATACACCCTCGAGCAGGCTCATGCTTTACGTCGTGTGCCGTCGCCTGATCGGGGTTGCATTGCCTCTGGATCGACTCCATCTGCATCGATCAGGGCAACAGGCAGTGTGGAGAAATGATACCAGGTCGCCATGATGGGTCGCATATATGCTCGTGCGACCGTGGTGGCATGCGTTGGCTGCCATGAGAATAACAGCGAGGATCTCGTTCAAGTCTTGCAAAGTGCGAGAGATTTTGACAAAATCGTTCCCGAACGCCAGCGACTTTTGGCCATAGTAGGAAGTGATTGGTTTGGTTATTTTGATGAGGCTACACTGAGGACAGTCAAAATATTTATTGAGGCTCAGATCTGCTCTAAATCACCAATCATTTCCCGGTTAATTCATGGCTTCTTCGACTTTTCGGAGCGTTACTATTGAACTGTGCTCTGGATCTTCCAGGAACTGCATCATACAGCTCGAGATTATCTGTGGGCCAGACAAGTTTCAAGATCGAGTATACACTTGCGCCATTACATCTCTGGTTCTTATTCCCATTTCCATATTGTAAAGCCCGCCCCTTTCACTGGACAGTATCCGCCACGTCTCAAAGCAGACGACAGTCCTTGACATATTCAGTCTAAAGTATCAAAGCCAGCCGTCACTATGTATGATTCATGTACTTAGATGTTGCACTGACGTAGATAGTACCCACCGCAGATCACCTGCTCGGGTATATCAGGATGCTCTTCAGCACCTCTCTTTTGTAGCTCTTTAGGATCAACTCAGACTTCTTCACAAGCTCTTCGTTCCCGTTTTCCCCCTCCATACATTGGCTCAGGTGAGATTAGAATACGAAACCCTAATAGCTTATTCAAAAGAATTCGTCTGTCTGCCACACCAAGCTACAAACCTGGCCGAAATACTTTCTCTAACATCATCCTTCGCTTCCATGGCGGCTGCAACCCCCGCTGGGAGATCTCCGAATCTGCCCCATGGATATATGTACTCTCCGCTTTTGGCTGGTGTAAGCTCTGGAGAGACTGCTGCAAACAGCTCTGTATACGCGCCGAAAATAGCCGGGTACACGAAGAATTTCTCCTTTTCGCACACGACATGTCAATTCTGTTCAACTAGAACTTGGTGAGGTACAGAAACAACAGAACTTACCGTGATCCATTTGTCGATACCAACCCAATGCCGCTGCAGCTCGGTCTGCAGGTTCCCCGGGTTGAAGGAAGCATGCACGATGCCGTTCTCCGGTGTCTTCTTGGCCAGCTCGTGCGCCAAGAACACGTTGCCGACCTTGGTCTGGCCGTAGTTCATGCGGGAGCCCCGGTCGTTCATGCTGCCGTCGTCGTTGAGCACGACCCCGTGCGGCTGCGGGCAGGAGATATGCACGGCGATCGAGCCCGCCCACGCGACGCGCACGCTAGCCGTCGGCGACGACGCGGCGGTCTTGGTCAGGAGGGGAACGAGGAGCTGGTAGAGGAGGCAGTGGCCGAGGCAGTTTGTGCCAGCCTGCAGGTCGTTTCCCTGGGCGTCAAGACTGCCTTCTGGGGGAAACATGACCTATTGACAGGTTAGTCATCGGGTCTTGTAGCATCACTGCAGAGAGAGGGGTGGGACGAACGCCAGCATTGTTCACGAGAACATCGAGGCGCTGTTCCTTCGCAGTGAACAACTCCACCGCCGGCTTGATGGTAGCAAAGTCGGACAGGTCCACGGAAAGAAACTGGACGCTTCCTTTGCTGCTCTGCGATGTCTCTCTGATGCTCGCTATGGCTTTCTGGGCTTTGGCCTCGGAGCGGCCTGCGATCCAGACGGTCGCATTTTGGGCGTAGAGAATCTTGCAGAGCTCGAAGCCCACGCCGGCGTAGCCGCCGGTCACAAGAAATACCTGCGATGAACAGATGCGTTAGTGGTAGAACGATTCTAGGCTGTGAGTGAAGCCACTATACCCGTCCTGTCTGGTCGGGGCAATTCTTCTCCGTGATGGGAGCGGCGGGAGGAAAGTATTGGCTCCAGATGTTGCCCATAATTGTGATCCTTAAGCGATGGTCGGGATGGAATTCGTGTTACGGCAAGAGTCAATTGTCTTTAACAAACTCCTTCAAAAACGCGAGTAACCTTGAAGGCTCACGTCCGCCACCGGCCCCAGTCGTTTTCATATTTGGGTTTGGTCGGTTCGCGTAAGTGCCGACATGCATACCATCGGAAATAACGGAGTTTCCTATCGGGGATAAGCGCGGATGAATAGATACCATGCATACAGGCAACAAACAATAGCAGTCACTTTGATCTAGCTCGTATTATTAGAAGTCAACATTGGTTTTGAAATCTAGAGGGGATTGACATGATATGTCCAGAGGAATACGAGTCCTATTGGCAGCAGTAATGTTTAACTACTGACAAATCGCCACCGTCGATCACAAACGCAAATTGAAAGTACGCTTCGCTCTGTAAAATAGTTCCATCAATATGTCAGAGGTGCATCTCTGCGACTTCACTCGACCCGCATATCCACACAGTATTGAAAAGGACGCCTAGACGTTTTACATGAAATGGATTCCAAGAGTTCTCGTCAAGGGTCATGCCTCTGCGGCGGCATCACTCTGCGGCTGGACGGAGAGCCCTCCATGAAGGTGCTCTGCCATTGCGATTCGTGTCAAAAGGCGTCCGGTGTGGTGTTCCAGTCCAACGTCTTCTACCCAAAAGAGGTACGCTGTATTTGTCGTGAATGTTTGTCTAAACTGTCCTTTCTGACAAGATCAGAGCTTCCATCTGTCCGACCCCAAAGGTCTTCTGAAGCAGTACGAGGACACATCAAGCGACTCTAAAAGAGTGATACATCGCTCTTTTTGCCGCAACTGTGGTTCGACCATCTCGAACCAGAATCCGACGCACCCGGAGATGTCCAAGATGGTCATCATCCCAATTGGTATTCTAGACGGCGACCAGGCATCGTTTGAGCCAGACCATGAGTTTTACATCAAACGACGGGTCGGCTGGCAGCCAAAGCTTTCGCAAACGACGGAATACCTCGCCATGGAGTGATCTGAATATTGCCATGACAATTGAATGTGGTAGATGGTGTTGACTGTACTGAATTTGAAGGGCAGACCACTTGAACCGGCAAAGAAGCCACTCAGATAAAGTGATGCATTTTGCAGCAAAAGACCTATATTCTCATATACTACCATCAAAATCATACATAATACAGCCATCATATCGTGGTTTTGACCAAACATTCGCTGTGGTCATTCCTCCCTTGACTATCCTTATTTGTATGCTGCTGATATGGCGACATACCTCGATGCTGCTGACAGTAAAACGGGTACGTTGGGGAGTACGCCAAAGAGCTTCACGATCTGGAAAAATGTGGTCAGGTAGCCTGAGGCTGAAATTGCATTATGTCTGGTCTTGAGTGTACAGAATCTGGTCAAGACGGTCCGAATCCATCAACATGTCTCCATCGCGAGTATCTTAAACCATAGCCCTAGCACATGCTTCTCAAACCATACGTTTTTCCGTCAGCATCTCAGTCAACGCACTGTGGATCGATCTTGATCCCGTTCTTTCATCCAAACCCCTCCGCTTACTCCTCATCGTCGCTGCTCTCATCGTCGCTATCGTCACAATAGTCGCTGTCTTGACTATCGTCACTCTCTTCGTCGTCGTCACTCTCGTCATCGTCGTCACTCTCTTCATCCTCTTCATCGTTGTCACTGTCTTCGTTGTCGTCACTGTCTTCGTTGTCGTCAGTGTCTTCGCTGTCGTCAGTGTCTTCACTGTCGTCGCTGTCTTCACTGTCGTCACTCCAGCCGTTCTCTTCGCGTCGTTCTCGGGCCATGGCCTCGCTGAAAGTCAACCTGGTGTCCTTCGCACTGGTCGCCGTACCCTTTGACTGCTGGGCCGTCGTGCTGGTCTCCTTCTTCTTGTTGGAGAAGTGGTCCTTGAGCTTGTCCGCAAAGGTCTTCTTGGGGGTGCACGATGGTTGAGCGTTCGACTTGTTGCAGAGACCTGTCGACGTCGGCTTCCACTCCAGCTTGGTGACGTCTTGGACCTTCTTGCGCCATGCTGACGAAGTTTTGTCGACCACGGGCTCTGGCGACGAAGCGTGAAGTCCGCCCTTGATGGTATCCTGTTTGCCGGCCGGCTTGTAATACGGAAGGCGAATTCCGCTTGGCTGGACACCGATGAATGCGGCGTACCATTCGATCCAGACCTTTTCCGGATTGGTCGGTCCCTTGTAGAGAGCGTCCAGAATCGTGGTTGGCTGATACAGGATGCGGATGATCCAGTCGAGAACTCGAGGGCCACAGCTGTGACTATCCTTGGGCATCTGCTCCACGGTGCGGATGATCTGTGCTCGTACGGGTCCGCGGTAGCGCTCTTCATGGCCCAATCTCTTCCAGAAGCGCTGCACACGTTGGAGCAGGAGCCTGGCGCGGAACTCTTCGCAGTAGCGCTTTCCATCCACGACGTACAGAGTTCTGGCGTTCATGTCCAAGACCCCGCCGACCCAGTGGTTGTTGTCGTTTTCGGCCTCGTCCTTCTCGCGGAACGGGACGCAAGCCGTGATCACCAGCAAGGACGTCTTGTTGTCCTGGATCTTCTGGTACCAGCGCGGCAGCTTGCCAAAGAGATCGCCTGTCTTGCCGACCGTGCCCGGGTACGGCTCAAACGCGATGCGTCCAGCCAAGTCCGAACGGTGACTTCCGACATAGTCCAGCACTCCCTGGAGATTATCGTCGTTGAACCACTCATGCTCGCCGATCTTTCTGATGGTCTTGGCGATGTCTTGTACAGTCTGCTCGAAAATCCGATCTGGGAGCCACTGAGGCCTGGTTGCGCCCTTTCGTTGCTTTGTGATCCTAGTGATAGTGTGGGCAGCACCATTGCCGTAGTCAGTGATGTCGGTGTAGCCCAGGCCGGGCAACTTGTACTTCGGCCAGGTCTGCATGTTGGGGCGCGTACCCGCGTTGCCATGAATACGGTGCAGGATGTTATAAACTGTCTCCTGGCTGGCTAGCTGAATGTTTGCGTCCTGAGCCAAGTACGCCGAATCTTTGGCCGCGAGTTTTTTGGTGGTCTGATGGCCGCCCACCTCCGCAACCTGCGTGTGCTTCGGCATCGTAGTGATGGAAGTCGGCCTTGTCGTTTTCGGATAGAATTATCCAGTCGTTGTGATCTGGATCGAGTCAGCTCAGACCATTCATATCCAGGCACCGCGTGTAGGTGAGAGGGAGAGGCGGCATGGGGGAACTCACGATGGCGTCAAGATCCGACACTTTGCGCGGACAAGCACGGATGTCTGTAGTAGTATCGGTTCAAGTCTGCGCTGTTCGTCAAGCGTGCACAGTTTCGAGCGCGTTGCGATGAAGTTATGAAGGGAGATGATGAAGTTGTCTCGAGAGTGATCTGTGATCTTGTAGCTCTCGCGATGGAACAGGCGCGCAGTTTCGAGCGCGTTGTGATGGAATGATCAATGGAAACGATGAAATTATCGAATGCAGAGAGAAAGTGATCTATGATCTGCCAATTCTCGTGATGGGACAGTTGTTCAAGTCTGGAGTCAGCCCTCTGGCAGATGCGGGACAGAAGAAATGTAATGCGCAGCCTGCGGAAGGTTGGATGAACGCGGTGTCACGGAGGAAGAAGAAGAAGAAGCACCAATTTGCAAACGGGAAATGGCTGGAATTGCAAGTCGCGTTAGTGGGGGACAGCCATTCTGCTCTGATAGCAAACACAAAAACCAACCGCCTGGCAGCATCGTGACGGTGGGGGACAAGCCTTACAGCAGATCAGTTCGACTACTACCCAGCAGTGCTCTGTCCCCCACTACGCCTTCAACTTGCTGCCCTTCGCACTGAGTTCCTGAGGCCATAGCACCCTCGCCCCATAATCCGGGCTGGAAGAGACTCATCCTCTCTGGCTAAAGCTCACTCAAGTCCCGGAATTCACTTAGTCACCTCCAGCCCTACGCACCTATTGCCAGGCCATCGTGATCACCGCCGTGAGGACTCCGGCCAGCGCCGCCTGGTTTGCCTTTCTAGCGCCCTGTCACTATGCCGGCTGTGATCAAGCTCCACGTCGAAAAGCGCAGCCGGCTTCGTGGCGATGCTATCCATATTGTCACCTCCATCGCCGAGCTGAACTCCTCACGGCACATCAGGGATGTCTTGCCCGCCCTCGATACCGCTTTCGTCTGTCCTACACGATAAAGCGCTGGTGTAACGTGACGTACAGGCAACCCGAGTCCTGCGTCCTCGGCGTGGTCATCCTGGGGGGTATCACGTGACCACGCCAAGCCCATTGTCTCGGACAGAGTACTGCAGAAGCATAGCAACCACTGGGTGGACATGAACTGCAAGGCATGCCGTGTGTACCACGCGTAGTAGATCTTAGCGGACGCTCTTTTGACAAAGCCCTCATGGCCATAGCATACTAATCTGGCCAACCATCGTTGTACCGTCTGTGTGGGTGCGTCGCAACGGTAATTTGTGAGTGTGATCTACCATCGCTGCCTTTGTTACCGAATTCACGGTAGATCATGAATGTGTTCATTGTCAGAATGGAGCCATGTATCTGCCGAAATCGGGTTGCCCAAACCTGTCTTCAGGCAGCGATCCATTCTGAATTTTATTTTGAAAATTACCTCACGTTTGGCATACCTTGTGTGGTATTGTTGCACAAGTATAAAAGAAATCACCCAAATAGTAGACGACACCGGAGTTATATATTTGATATAAAGGGCGACTGGGATAGATGCTACAAGGTCCGTATATAATGCGGCTACGCCGTGACAGTATCCTACTCTACGCGAGACGCACCAGGCTCGGTATTTATACTAGTAAGCAAAGGCTCTGCTCAACGTGGTTACTGTTTCCCGAACATTCGTTGTATGCAGCCTGAGCTAGACATCACATACTGGCCATTATATATCCGTGCACCACGGGATCTGATTCGCAACGTTGACATTAAGGTTACACTTGTGGATCCACAGCCATGCACACCGGCCCGGACCGTATGCGCTATACCGTAGCGGTGGGGTCCTGAATAATGATTGTCTATATTATAATGATTGTCTTAGAGGACAATTGTTGTTCCCCAGACAATCAATGTTGGCAGACAGCCAAAGTTGACTTCCCTTAAGAAAAAAGACTCGCCATGTATATTATCTGCTAGTACGTACCGGTAGGTACGTACTACTAGATCCACGGTCTGGAAGATTTATAAATTTGCGATATTACTGCTGCGCCATCACGGGTTACATTCACGATATCAGGCAGGTGGTTATTGCTATTTATATTCTGGCGAAAGGCCCCCGGATAGCTTCTAGTATCACCAGACCTACTGCCAGACCCTGATGATCCTATAGTCAGCTCTACAATTACCTAGTTTTACAGTCAGTTTCTATGGTCAGTTCTGCAGTCAGTTCAGCAGTCAGTTCTAGGATATAATCCGTCGACCCTGAAATTGCTCCAAGTCCGCCCCAGCTGGCAAACCTCTTGGCAGCACCTGGTGCAGCCTACCTGCAGCCGGACGACAGCTGGATATCATCAATGATTGCCAAACAATGATTGCCCGCAGAAAACATTGCTTATTTGGCTCCAACAAGCATTGTCCCAAATAGGGGTTTCCCGCTACGGTACCTACTACTGTAGAAACCCAAATCCGGGGCAGGTCTGCGCCTACACGAGGTCTTCCCCGCAGTCTACCTCGTCCTCTCCATGTTCCCATGATAGATTGGTTGCAGCCAATACCGTGTTAGGGCTCAGGGATCGGGACTATTGCACTCGTATAAGAGATGCCCAAAAGAGAGCTATCATGGCAGCCGGGATATACCCTCGCAAGGAAGCCTGCGAAAAGGCCAACACGCCGCAGGAACCAGCCACATCGGTTCGAGATCATTGTAGAGCAACCACAGACCGCCGTCCATCGCGAAGAGACGGAACAAGCATCAATTACTACCGCAGCCCAGAATCCGGAGTCATCACGGAACGGGAGCCTTCACGGAGCCTCTGCCTCTAGCGAATCCATCGACCATAATGACCTTTCCATCGACCAATCGCTTGAGGCCTTGAGAGACACATCTTCCAGTGCACTCTCACGTCTCCCCACGGGCACGTCTAGCCCTACATGTAGCCCCCGGGATCTCGTCCACTCGGGGCCAGATGCCACCCCGCTAGCAGCCCTACCCAGGACCTCTCCACCGACCTTGGCGCCCATGGGCCCTGTACCATCCACTATACAGTACACCAGCCTCACTGAAAGGTTCAGACCGATCCTCACACGATGTATGCATCGCATTTACACATTCTCTTTGCGTGCATTCCACTGACGCTTTCCAGACAACACAGAGTTCTGCACGATCCCGCTGACTTTCAAGCTGCGCATCAACCCATTTCGCTACCGCGCCGACCTCGACCCGGAGCCTCAGTTCCTCGTCCACGCCGTCATGGCGCTGGCAGGCCATCATGTCAAGAGCACGTCCATGTTGGCGCACCGCCAAGCGGCGCTGCAATTGCTGCGCCAGAATATATGCTCTTTGAGAGACGTTGAGGTCATGTATTCCGTCCTCGACACGATTGTCATTTTGTTCTCGTTGGATGTCAGTCCCCCTTGTGCTTCTCTTTCATGATCCCATGGAACTGGAACTAATACCAGCCAGGAAACCCAATCTCTACTTGGCAATTGGAACATACATCTCATGGGAGCGTACACCATCCTCGAGGCCTGCGGTGGTATCGCAAAGATACCTCTTTCCTCCAGGGTAGAAGCTCAGATCGGCATACTCACATGGTATGTGTCAAGCCGTATCTCCGATCCTTACTTTAGTTGACATCCTGCTACTAGGTGGGACGCCATCATCAGTCTTCTGTCCCGAGAAGAGTGCGTATTCCCCTACCAGTACTTTGATGCCGTGCTATCCAACCAAGACGACCGGGAGTGGGATTTCTTCGGGCTTTGCGGGTGCCCAACCGCCATCGTCAAGATTGTAATGCGCATAGCACGTCTGGGTACGGTGAGGCGACAATCACATGCCCGACTTGACTCTTCACCGATGAGCGATGCCGTGTCAGAAATCGTGCAGTCACTCGAGGCGTGGTGTCACGTTCCTGTCGCGACGTCTCTCTGCGACGAAGAAAGTATGCATGAAGACACGGACGTGATGCACTGCTCCGAGATGTGGAGGAGCGGCCTCCTGCTCTACATGTTCAGGGTCTTCCAATGGGAGCCTGGCTCTAGCATTCCCATACACATCACGTACCGGGCAAGGACGGTCGTGGATCATGCAAGCGCATGCCGCGACAATAACATGTTATCCAGGCAGGCCTTGTTGCCACTGTTCTTCGCGGGCTGCGAGCTACGGGACAAATCTATACAAGCTGAGATTGTCAGGCTATGCTCAATATGGGATCAGAGGACGAGGTATCACATGTTTAGAGGCGCAATACCTATGCTGGAGGAAGTATGGGCCGCATTGGAGATAGAAGGCATAGAGAACGTCTGGTGGGGCCAAGTCATAGACAGACAGCATAGTTCTGAAGTGCACCCTCTGAAAATGAGAATTTGCTTTGGCTAATTTGAAATCGCCTGTGGAACTGAGCACAGCTTGTCCTCCTCAACACTCGCGCCCTTGCTTCACTTGTCCTCGGTAAAACCATCCGGAAATTGCTCGACCAGCTTTCTGATCTCGTCAATGAGACTACATATGGCATGTCAGCGATAGTAAGATAATACAGAGTGGATATGCTTACATCTTTCTGAAGCTCTCATTATCTTTATACAATGCAGAGTCAACGACGACCACGCGACTGATTGCGTTTGTTAGCAGACTAGGCAGTGGCCCTTTCGGAACATTGTTTGACTTACGTGGCGTACAGTGCTTGTCGGGCATCCCAGTCTTCATGGGGCTCGGACTTGGGTATGATACTGTGATATGAATCGATGTACTTCTTGCCCCATTCATTCGCCATGGGTCGCATATAGCTCAGTTCATCTGGGTGCTTGTCAGCGCCCCTGCGTTTAATGCGGCCTCGACATGAGGAGAAGTCCTTTGGGAATGAGACGTCTTTCGCTTACACTCATTGTGTCCCCAGAATGCTGCAGCATCGAACATGAAGGGATCACCTGTGTCGACACGTGCTCCCATGTTTCCGACCCAAAGGTCTCCGTGAATCAGAACCGGCTTGATGCTGCGGCCACCAGTCTCGAGTGGGCGCAAGAGCCTGGGGCAGACCTTGTCAAAATAAGCCGGCAAGAGCTGGCTCAACTCCTCGTTGGGTCCTCTAGAGGCCTTCTCGAATTCAAACAACTGTCGCATCGCCCGAATCCAGTGCTCCTCCCACGTTTTGGTCCAAGTATTGTCCTGCGCCAGCGGTCCGTTGTACGTGGTCATGTGGAATCCCCACTGGCCGGTCGGGTTGTGTTCGATACTGCGCGTATGAAGCTGCGCGACTGCCTGGCTCATACGATTGGTATCTGGAAGTCCTTTTGCCAGCTCGTGGAACTCGAACAAGAGGAAATGAACGTTTGGGTCGATGCATCGTCCCCGGCTCAGAGGCTTCGGGCTGAAGGAAGGAACAAGAGTGTTGATCAGGCGCATGGACTCGAATTCTCCGCGAAGCATCGGTCCGCCAACTTCTCCTGTGGTCCGCTGAATACAGCTGAGTTAGTACCAAGGAGATACGGCAGATTGAGACTCAGGAACATTCTGCAAACACACTGACCTTGAGGAAATATGACTTTCGCGTCCCATCTACCTCTACATCGACTCGGGCTGTCTCATTCCAGTTGCTGGCGCCATGGCCGCGGCTACTCTCGATCACAGCTCCCTCGGGTAGTTCTGTGCATTGCCATTAGATGTTGGTATGAAAGTAGTGAGAAAAGAAAACTTACGAGCAATGATGTTGTCGTCCAACTCAACCTTACCGCGATGGACCTCCGCGTTGAGTTGGTTGGCCAAGTACTCCCCTGCCATTGCGACTGCCAGATTTGTTTGTCGAAGGGGAATCAGGATGTAATCAGTTCGAGTCTGTCCTTGAGTATTGTTGTGCGGCAAGATTTAATAAGTTGTGAGAAAGACAAGTCTGTCGAATCAGAATGCGACGAGACCTCGAGCGATTGCCGCTTTGGGCTATTTACCTGATTCGTTCAAGCGCTCTTTTGGTTTTGGTTCTCCACACATTTACTTCTTTGAGCGTCACGAATTATTGTGTAACGTTTTTGCTTGGCTTTGCGCGCGCATGGTCGGATGGGCCAAACCTGATTGGGTAATTGACTCTTTCCGGTAATTGTACCTTCTGGGCCAAGGCAAGAGCAGGCTGTATGTACAACATTTGATGATTGTGTGCCTACCTGCCTTGGCATAAGAACGAGGCAGTCTCGACCAGCTGGCAGCAAAGTATTGGTCGGCAACTGCAATGTCAGATGTACATGCATGACATGACCCCTCCCGGGGCTGAGCAAAGAATGCATGATAGCTTCCACGGGAGCATCTACACATGGTCAGACTGTGGTCGTCTCTTTCTCAGCACCGCAATGATGAGGTCTTGCAACTACAAACCCAAACGCCATCTTATACAATACAGTTTGCCATGGCTTCAATATTCTCCGCCAAAAACGAGACGATATTGGCTTTGGGAAACGCGAATCTCGACTTCTCTCTGGTGAAAGTCGAAGTGAAGAAGGAATACGAGGGCCTCGGCCAGGCTCTATCTGTCAAGCGCCGCGAAAGTGCTGAGAATGGTCAGCAGCACCGGACGGCTCGTCGACTCGGCGCGCTGTTCGAGGAACTCATACCCAACATCGACGTTCTCGCCCGTGCATACGGTCAGAGGACCTCCGAAATTGCGGTGGTCCATGACCGCAATGCCAAATCCGGTGGAAAAATGAACACAATGGGATTTGCTGCTAATCCTAGCATGTCGTTCCAGTTCGGACCCTTTGCAAGCCACGCTGGGATTGATGGGACTTCGATATATGCTGCTGCGTCCTCAGGGAGCGGAGTCATAGCCCTGCACTTGCTAGCCTGTATGGTAGCAAAAGTCTTCACTTCGGTCGAGGCTACTGCGATCTGGGTCCAGTTGGTGGAAGGCCGCCTGGATGACTTGAATACCAAGGCCAGTAGCTCTCAGCTATCGGGAGTTGCAGCAAAAATGGCTGCCACTATAGGTAGCGACATTCGACGCGAGGACCTGGCCGCATGGGACGCAAGTGCTCGTGCTTGGCTCGAGGTGGCAAATACAGTCAAGCGCAGAGAAGACACTCAGGTGAAGCTCGTTTTTCGAAACATACCCAATATCCAAGCCACAAACAAGACCTACAACGACATCATTGAAAATTGGAAACTCGGCATGATCACGCTGCAGAATGCTATACAAGGCGTCCCGCAAGATATTTCGAACAGCGCAGTTCTTCTTGGGATCACCGCTTGGCACATTTATCCTGACATCATCGTTTTTGACCCGATCCAGCCCATACATCTCAACGACACTCTCGTTCCAAAAAGCGGAACCATAAAATTGGGCTTAGTGAGGAATCTAGCAGACGACGACGGGAATGTCAACTGGTCTGTGTCGCTATCTCACCTGCGTTACTATGGCAAGCCCGTTGCAATTGAGCGTTCTCTCACCATGGATACTGATCGCATCACAATCCAGGACCTGCAGTACATTGCTTTGGGGTGCGTCTTTTCCAGCTGGACTGATAACTTTTCTCTCGATGTGGTGGAGGCCAGCGAGTGCCTAGTCGCTCTTGGGGACTGCATAGGGCTGTTGGGCGGAGAAGGTGTGCCACATCAATCCGATCTAGATTGGCTTACTTTGCTCATTGCTTCTGCAAGAGGCCTTCTCACGTCTCAGGGCGAGGGGCGAGAAAACGTGCTCTACTTCATTGAGTTCGGCAGGCGACGAGGACGTAGCTTTCTCGACGACAGCTTTCAAGATATAATTCCGATGTTCGGCTTGCTTAATCCTTATCAGCTGTTCCGCGTCAGCCGCGAGTTTGAGCAACCAGACCAAGAAGTCGAACATCGAATAAGGATTTATCGGGAACTGGCCCTGGACTGTGGCTTCGGCAACGATGAGTGCATTGTTTTGAGCTTGCCGAAAGTTGTTTCTCGAGGTTCACAACGTCGTGAAGATGTCCTACTCAACGGGCACTGGGAAATTGCTTCCGCGAGGCCTGTTCAACGACCCACAAACAAACGTTTCCAGGATGGTACGCTACGATCCATGGAGAGACACACCAGATGGGTACATCTCGATCGGACCATTGATCCCGCATTGCAGTATCTTGTTGAGCAAGGTGACAACCCATCAGAATACCAAGGCTCGTTCAATTGGGACGAAAGTGCAAAGGATTGGGACGATATGCAGTCAAATCCATTGGCATGTTCATGCTTGCGCAAGAACCGAAAGTGCGACAAAGATTGCTCATGTCGCAGGCAAAACAAAAAGTGCAATTCTCTGTGTCAGTGTCTCCAGGGATTCACAGGCATTCAAGAGAGTCTCACTTGTGACAATGTGAGGGTTTGTCGCATGGAATACGACACTCCTGAGGAAGATTGCCATTGGTTGTCATTCCGAGGTACCATGGACGTCGATCATTCAACCTCACTCCAGGGTCATCAGTTCATGTGGAAAGATCCACCCATTGCGATTTACTCGGCGTATCAGCTTCGCGAGCAACGCTCCGAGTTCGAAGGGTTCTTCGCTCAAGACCAGGAGGAAGTTTTCTACAACTTCGAGGCAAGCGACTTGCGAGACGACTTTCGCATGAATGCTACAGGAGCTGAGGTCAAGTTTCAACCGGTGCATACCCATGGTCGCGCGGCGTTGTATCTCACAGATCGATCTGCTATAAACATGCCTCAAATCACGTTCCCACGTCTCAGAAGTGCCCTTATCAATGGGAGGATTAGTCCCGGATTGCTCAGAAGTCATCTCTCTCACGTTGGTCGCCATGGGGTAAAGGACTATACGAGGTCTCTTGCTGGAGTGGAATGTACTGGCCGGATGTTCTTCAAATCTCTTCATGCACTGACGGCCGTTGTGGAACTGTACCAACATTAGTCAGATGCTACCATTAAAATCAGCATCACTAAATCCCCCATTGGAGCAGCACGTTGGGCAGCAAATCTCAAGAAGGAGGTATTCGACTTGTCCTCCCGCCTCGCCGGACAGGAGCACCATGAGACGAAGACTTCAGTTTCCAGGATTCACCGTGCGACCAAATTCGCATGTATTGTCATGATGGAATCTGGTGGAATAGATCTCCATCCTGACCAGCTTGAGTTGGTCATGGGGATAGCCACTGGAAACTCTATCTATGCTGCTGAGTATTTGCTGCAAGATCCCAGTGCCGAGGATCTCTCGGGAAAAAGCTCTTTCAGTGGTATCAGAAGAATCATTGGAAGCCTCGGCGAGCCTGGTATTGTATGCTTGGTTCCACCCAAAGGAACGGCCAGGATGCTACTCGATAATACACGACATCGAATAGTCCGCCACGACCTGTTTGACGGCACCATGGTTGATCGTTTCAATCAGAGCTCTTTACATTTGACCTTGACAGCTTGGAAGCTGAACCTTGCAGTTTCTCAAGGCTCGATTGACGCAGATGTGGTGCTCCGCGAGGCCTTGATTAGTGTGTTCGACGGGTCTCGATGGATTGCTGACCTGGACATATTGAAGGCACTGGAGGATTCCGCGACCTTGAGATTTTTCCCATGTACCTGTCCCGCGGTTGAGACACTCTGCTCCCCGACCGAGTTCGGAAAGCTGTTGATGAGTACTCTGGGAAACAAATTGAAGTCCATCTCAAGATGGGAAGAGTTGCTCCTTTGCCGGGACAACTTGCTGCCAGAAGAGATCGGTGCCGTGCGCGCATCGGGGAACTGGTACGCTCGACTGGCCGCCATGGCGCTTGCGTCGTCGATCGGGAGCCCTCTTACCATTTTGCCGTCTGGTAAGATGTGCCTCCAGTGTGGTCAGCGATTGAGCTCATGGCAACCATCGACACCGAAATTTGGCCAGTCGCCGAATCTTTTGATCATGTAACAAGATCTGCCCATGATCGTGTCAACTAGGACGTGCAGGGTATTCATTTCATGTATCTTGCGTCCACAGGTAGTGGGATCAGTGCTCTAAAGACAGGTATTTTGCTAGCCTCAGGGATCTCAACTACCCCTTTTCATTGATGCGAAAATGGCACCACAATCAACATTTCAAATGGTGACGATTGGTGTGTAGATAGGCAAACAACTTCTTTTGGTACAGAGACGCAGCAGCCAAGATGACATCTTCACGACATTGGCAGACAGAGAAGACAAAAATGCCCCCATGTCCTAAAAAGCAAAAGGCACCAGATCGTTGCCCACCTGACTCTTAATCTTGAAAGATGCGCGCCAAAGACCACTGCGCCATGCTGCCAGAGCAAACAGTGGTCGCTGCCAAGCAACCGGGTGGGCCACCAAGTACCTCTGCATGAAGGCATCTCCAGACATCATGACAAGGCCATGTTATATCAACCTTATCACAGCACCAGCACTTGAAATGGCAAAAAAGGTGCCTTCCACCATGACGGGCTGGTCACGAGCCAGCTACCGACGGTACAGGCTGGAGCGGAGCCAGAGGCGGTAGGCTGCACACTCTCCCTCCAAAGGACCCCCTGCGTGGTATAGGGCTACATGGTCCTTTGTCATCCCGCTTGGAAACAGATTTCGAGGTACCTGTCCAAGGCTCAGTATAAACACTGGGGGAATTCGCTTGGTAATGGATCGATTAAGCCCAGCTATAAGGCTTTCTTTTGCAAACTGCGCACTCCCGACACTGCATACATGTGGTGTACTATCCATTGCGCCTGTCCACGCAGCGCATCGCATCTGCAACCACCACCTAGTCGTCGAGGGCCACAGATGCAAATCTCGAGATACAATGAGTCGTGTTCATTCCGGGTGACTGACTGCCGGGAGATCAGCAGCGCATGCGCATACCAGACCGATCACAATGACACTTTGCATCATCAGACTGCCCGCACTATTTGGCAATGATTTCGACCTACGTGTCTCCCGTACACTCTGAGTTTACCTAGCTAGATTTTCAAGCTACACTGGTGTTTCCTTCTTGACTATCAACACCAAGAAATGAATCTCGTCATGACTGTTTATACAGCGGAAATCGTTTATCAACAGAACGACGCTTCTAAAGTACTTGGACCATTTTCCGCGTCTTACTTCTTTTGACGGTTGTCTGTCTAGAAACTCTCCAGTCCTCATGGAACATCGATCGAGACTCGAGGCTCTGTGCTAGGACTGTCACTTTGCGCAAGATCTGCGTCGGGGTAGATGATGTGCATGAGATGATGAGCATCCCCCCGGCACTTGTATTCTGGAATCATGACTCCATCTCCTGAGCATTGACGCTGTCGGTTGACCTTTATCTTGACATGAAGACACGGCCGCCAAGTCAATATGACCGGCAGCTTGGGCCGGGCCGGAGTCCACCTATTAGTGCTGATTGGCACGGACTGCTGCGTCTCGATGACCATCACGAACCTGTCAACATCGAGTTAACCCTCGACGCGCTAAGCAAAGACCTACTGTAAGGAACTTTTTATCATGGCACGACGATCTATGGACGGATGCAAGCCACACAATCCTAGCATGTAGACTTACACCATACCTGCCACGTGGTAAGGCTGCAGGATCGAGACGCGGGATATTCGGACCAAGTCTCCGGGCGCGCGTGCTAATGTCTTCTTTCCGTCTCATGTTTTTCCTCGATGAGTCTTCGTTTTCCCTAGTGGTCGCACCTTTGTCTGATGGATAACGACTCGGGTGATATACCAAAGTTGACGTGTCGATCGTAAATATCACGTGGAACAAATGTTAAGGCGAATCCAATTCTGAACTATCAACAACATACGATATCTGGAACAAAACAAAAGGAACATACGTTAAGTCGAGCCGTGCCAGTTCGCGCCCCCGGCGTGGGAGTTCCCCAGTGGCAGGCGGCTGATCGACAATCCCCAAACGTCAATATAAGAGAAATAGAGTTTGACTTTGTGGATCCCTATATCCATCATATGGTAAGGTACTGTACGTTGTCGATGGACTAAGTGATCTAAGTGATAGCGCCATGGATTTACCCCTGGGCCCTGACACCACCTGAGCGGCTTTCAACGCTAGACGCTGGCAGCCCTACTCCAAAGTTGTTTAGAGTCTCGACAAGTCTTTCCAAGCCAACGCGTGAGCTCGTCAACTCGTCGTGGGTTTCGCTGGAAAATTTGAACATATATTCGGCCGGACAAACACGCCGGACAGTGTCCTAATAGCCATGTCTATAATCGTGGGATCATCTAGCTCAGGGCACGGGTCAAAGGAAATGATTCCGCCCACGCCCGGAAGCTATCTAGCATCTAGTTCAGTTGGACTAAAGGTCCCCTCATCGTTCGTTGCCAAGGAGGGTCCGGTACATTACGAGGGGGACGCTGGAGGTGACAAGTTTCAACCCAATACTGCACCAAGCTCCATGGGACGATGCTAGGGCTGGAGCCTCCCGCTCTGCTAAGAAGTACTGCCGAAATGGGTACTTGGCGACCTGATCTACGACTCTGTTCGGCAGTCGAGCAGGATCAGCCGTCATTCGTCTCGTCTCGTCTCGTCTTGTCATCTCTTAGCTTTTGGGATGGCGCCAGGGGCTCGATTTCAGATGGCTAATATCGCCCGAAATTCGATCTGCTTGGGCCATCCGTCGCAGAGGACTGGGTTGATAATCCTGTCCATCGCCGCTGCTTCCCCAATGAGGAACTCACGTCCGTTGCTCGACCGTCCGCCACATGTTTGCCCATCCGTGACGATTCTCCCGGACCGCGTTCCCGGGTTTGCAGGCGCCAGACCAGAATCGATTTAAACGTTCCCGAGCCGAACGACAAAAGCCGAAATGCGTTTTCCTCCGCCGGAGGTCATCGCCTCATGGCCAAAACCCAACTACAAAAACCCGGAGAGCAGAGGGCCGGCCCTCCTGATCGTGGAGCTGACCGCCCTGCCGCTGGCCATCATCTGCGTGGCGCTGCGGTTATACGTCCGGATACATGTCATCAAGAGGAGCGGCTGGGATGATTGGCTGATGGTGGCGGCCGTCTTTTTCTGCTCCGGCGTGACGGTTTCTGTTATTCTCGGTAGGTTCTAAAATCCAAGGCACACAGTTGACTCGGAAAATACTAATCATCGGCCCATGTCTAGCGACACAGTTGTATGGCTGGAACATTCATGCCTGGGACTTGACCTTTAAGCAGATGATCCAGGGCCGACAGGTCTCGATCGCCGGGCAGACTATATTTGTCTTCGCGTCCGGTCTGGCAAAGCTCTCGATCCTGACGAGTTATCTGCGAATCGCGGTTCCGGGGTCTTGGTTCAGGCGGTTGACGTGGGCTACGCTCGTGATAGTAGGGCTCGCGATACCTGCGTTCTTGCTTCTGTTGTGGCTGCAGTGCAGGTAAGTCACGAATTCTTCCCTCTTGACCGTATCTCGACTAGACTAACCCTCTCGAAAGCCCCGCCTCCTCGTACTGGAACCTCTTCACCCAGGCCCGGGACTGCATCCCCGAGGCGCCGCCGCTCATGGGCCAGACGATCGTGACGGTCATCACCGACTTCATCGTGTACATCCTGCCGATGCCGACGCTGTGGGCGCTCAAGCTGCCGCTGGTCCAGCGCGCCGGCCTCATGGCCGTCTTCAGCTTCGGCTGCGTCGTCGTCGTCGCGGGGTGCATGCGCTCCTACTGGACCTACCACGTCGAGCTCGAGACGTACGACGTCACCTGGGAGGGCTTTTATCTGTGGATCTGGGCCGCCGTCGAGGTCAACCTCGGCGTCATCTGCGGCTGCGCCCCCGTGCTCAAGCCGCTGCTGTTCGGCGCCGCCGCCGGCAGGGGCACGCAGTATGGCGCCACGACGGGCGGCGCCAGCAGTTTCGGCTTCTCCAAGGCCTCCAAGGTCAGGATGGGCTCCAGGGTCGACGAGGACGCCAAGGGCTACATTACCCTGGACGAAATGGAGAATGGCAAGGGCAGTTACAAGTCCGACGCGGACAGCGACTTGTCCAAGCCGCCCAGGGTCGTCGTGCAAGCAAGGGCCGAGTTATAGCGAAGAGTCATTTGGGCATTTTTAGCGCAACCATATCAATTGTGCTGACATTCTTTTTCCGATATAAATCAAAGTTCTGAATCTGGGATTCGGAAGGGAACAGTTCATTTCTGTGTGAACAGTACCGGTTCTGATCGTCCACACACTGTATATACTTGCAACCTCTCATATTGTCACGTTAGCTTATTCTTAATTTCTAGTCTATAATGAAGCATTATAAACTGAAAGGATAAATCTTTACGCAGGAAGGACGTTGAATTCTTGTTGTTGTGTTCCCATCCTTTAAGCTTTGAGGACAGATGACCAATCCTCGCCTCGAATGTACTCCTCCATGGTCGTCAGAGACTTGGTAATCCCGAGCTGTGACATTCGTATCAGTCTCACATCTCTAATCTGTTCGAACAGACAGCAAAAGACTCACCTGCTCCGGCGTCACCACATTCGGATCGCCACCGGTATGTCCAAACCTTTCAAAATACGCATGCGCATCCCACAGCTCGTCGGCGAGCGGCTTCGGCGCGCCCCTGAACAGCTCCTCGTTCTCGACGCGGCGGAACCCGGCCTTGACACCATTCACCCGCCCCCAGACCGCCGCCCACTGCTCCCAGGTCATGACCTCGGAGGCGCCCAATAAATCCGTCCCGGCGGGCGCGTCGACGAGCGCCTTCACAAACGCCCCCGTATCCTTTCCTGCGACGACGAACGGGATGGGGACGTCCGGCCCCAGCGGCCGGAGCACGGCGTACGACCCGTCGGCCTGGCGCTGCGGCATCATGCCCGGGAAGGCGCGCATGTTCTCGACGTAGTGCCCGATCTGCACCGTCGACACCTTGGCCGCCAGCTCCGGGAAGCGCTCCCGTATGATCCGCAGCGCCTCGGCCTTGGAGTCGTAGTGCCAGAGCGACGTGATCTCGCCCCCGCTCCAGCGGGACGCGTGGCTCAGCGACGACATTACAAAACGCTCCAGGCGCGGCAGCGCGGCGCGGGCGGCCGCCTCGGCCACGGCCACGTTCTGCGCGACCTCGAGGCGGTACGCCTGCTCGTTGACGCTGCCCACGCCCGCGGGCAGGGCGTCCGGCTGCGCGCTCATCATGTTGACGAAGAAGTCCGTGTTGCAGAAGACGGCGCTGGCGCCCTCGAGGGCCGCCGGCAGCGTCGCCGCGTCGTTGTAGTCGGCCGGCACCACCTCGACGCCCCTGGCCGCCATGGCTTTGGCCGAGTCGCTCTGGGGGTTGCGCGTCGTGCCGCGGACGCGCCACCCGGGAAGCTCGAGGAACGTGTTGGCCACGGACGAGCCCTGGATGAACGGTCAGTGATGTTGGTATTTTTGCAGGCAAGGGGAATCAAGAGCTCACCTGTGTGCCAGTGACACCAATCACGACAATGAGCTTCGACATTCTGATTATGGTCTTGATATTTGAGTGATTCGGTAGGTAAGTGATGGCAGTTGTGAGGAAGATACTATGATTGTCAATAATGGCCGAATATCATATTGGCGTTTCTCCCCTCATCATTTATATAAACTTCATATAGCTGTAAGATGCCCGCCAGTGAGTAAGCATCTAGCTGGTCTGCGTGGTCTTCCTGCCCGAAACGGAATTGCCTGGGCAATATGATTGGGTGAGATGACGAGCCATGATCGGCAGAATAGTCTATCCGTCCATGACCAATCAATTATTTGCGGGGCGGAGACCCCTTGGTAGAACAAACAAGACGATCTGATGATTTGATTATCGTGAAGGTGTCTCCATTCTAGTCGACGGCTAGGTCTACCGGTAGATATCTTCTCTTTTGGGTGGTTCGACTCTGGTTGCAGTATAATCACTTGAACTTCTATACAGCTATCTGTTGATCACAGACAAACACGGCGCAAACATCCGCAAATGGCAATCTGATATTTGCGCGGCGATCGGGAGCTGCCGCCGGCCATTCAGAATCACCATTTGTTGTACAAATTGCCTGTAAATGATCCTACTAACCTTTTAGGCTTGCTTTTGATTGTCAATCATGGTGTTTGTCATCTTTGAACTGAACTCGAAAGAAAAAAGGTGCTGGATGTCCCCGACTGTTTCGGCTTCCCTTATACCATTAGTCAACCTGGGCGAGGGCGGATAGATAGCACTAGCAAAAGTCCGCCAATTGTCCGAGCTGAACAAAAAAAAAAGTCCGACACGTTTTGCAAGTCAATCGCTAGAGCTAGAAACAAATCAAGACTCAAGAATCAATTGCGGATGAGAACATGCGCTCTGTACCTAGGTACAGTACCTGTTGATGATGTCGCCTTTTTCCTTCTCCACCGGCTTGGAGTATAGTATCGCGATTCGTGATGTCGGCAATGTCCAACACCAAATTGGATACTAGATAGGTAGGTAGGAGCAACTGAAACGCCGTCATCAATAGCTTTTCATATTCAAACACCAAAGCGACTGCCGTCGAAAGAACACTGCAACCCGCTCCAGATTTGGGCACGTTGCTACTGGTGCCCGGTAGGATATACTGCCATGAATACACGCTCCGTAATTTTGTTTGCTAGCCCCCGTCCCCGCGAGCTCGCTCTCTCTTCTGGGTATCTTACACTGCCTTCACAAGTGATGAACGCCATCCGGGTTCTAAAAGACTGCATCTGGCACTGGTCCAAAACTACCACAGTTCTTACCGGCGGGCCTTAAGGACTCTGTCCCAGTTTTTCTGTTCCTCCCTGTTTGATTATTAGCCGCGTGCCATTACTGATATTGCTGTATTTTATCGACTTACTGAGTGAAGTGCAAAATTCTACCAAGCGTACCAATCATGTGGTTCAGATTTTGATCGCCTTTGACGTTAGTCAACGTGCCGTAAAGCGTCGCTTTGATCATTTCACGATTGATGAGTTCGTCTGGTTGTGAACCGGCCACGCTGCTTCTGCTGTTCGCGGCACCAGCGCCTGTGAGCCGTGCCTGAGCCGTCTCATAGTCCTTTTGAAGAGCTTCGTATCGCGTGTTTCCGTCGTTGAGTTGTTTCCTCAAATCTGCGACTTGCTTCTCGGCGTCTCTGCCCTGCTTTTCCAAGTTGTCCAGAGCAGACTGCAGACTCGACACCGTAGAACGCGCATCTTCTACCTCGGCAAGAGCTTTCCGCTCAGACTCTTCGAGCTCCTCCAAGCGTAGTCGGCGCTCGGTGACGGCGGCTTCGAGTTTCTCCTTTTCGGAACTGAGGGTCTTGACACTCTTCTCAAGTTCACGGTTCTTTGACTTGAACTCTTCTGCCTCTCGAGCTTTACTGCGTCCCACTGTAGCCGCTTCGAACTCGACACGTTCGCGCTCCTCAATTGCGGCCTCCATCTGGGCGCGCATGTCGCGGATCTTCTCGTCGGCTCTGGCGTCGTTGTCATTCATCATGAGCCGCATCTTATGGCTCTCGCGTGAACGCTCCTGGACGTGCTTCTGTGCCTCTGCAAGCTCTTCCTCAAGACTCTCGGCATGGCTTCTGGATTCCCTAAGCTGTGTCGTGAGTTCAACAGCTTGATCTTGCATCGATGCTAACAGGCCTTGGGCCTTGTTGTACTGCGCTGTCTTCAGCTCTGCTTCCTGCTTGAGGCCATCCTGCTCCTTCTTCATCTTCTCAAGCTCTTCCTCCAGAGCCTTGATCTTCGGTTTGACGTTGCTGAGTTCTGATTGCACAGCTCCCAGCTCCCGGACTGCTTTTTCATGTTTGGAAGACAGCTCGATCTTATCGGCCTCACTGCGCCTAAAGTCCCTTCCAGCCACGCGCTTTTCGTCCTCCAGCTTCGCCCGGGTCTTAGCCTCGGCGGCAATGCGTTCATTGAGCATGCGAACCTCGCCCTCTCTCTCGCCTAGTGCCCGTTGCAGGCGAGTCACTTCTCCTTGGAGCTCTCTTTCCTTCTTTTCCAAGTTCTTAATGTCGGTCTGTCTAGAGGCGAGTTCCTCCTTGGTCGTCTCCAACGTGTCCGTCTTTTGTCGCAGCGATTTGAGCTCAGGCTGTGCCTTGCTAAGCACCTCTTTGAGATCTGCTATTTCCCTGAAGCGTGATTGGGATAACTTCTTGGCAGCACCAAGCTCTGAGGTCAGAGTCGAAGTCTTCGTCTTCAGTTCCTCATACTCATTCTTGAGAGCGACGAGTTCGGATTGCGCTTTCGTGCCTGATTCCGCCTTTGAGGTGATTGAGGTTACCTCGGCTTCGAGCTCCTGAATACGCTCTTTCAGGGCGACCTTCTCAGCCTGCAACTCCTTGATCTTCTCCTTTGTTTCAGTGTGATCGTGGCCGATCGACATCAACGTTTCTTGCAGGGTCTCGACCTCCTCGCGAAGATCCTCTTCCGTCTTCCGTTGCTTGGACAAATTCTCGATTCGGGTGTCTTTTTCGGCAATCTCATTCTTGAGCTTTGTGATTTCTTCGCGCAGTTCGGAAGCGCCAGGGGCTTCTACATGTGCAATTGTTGGCGTTGCAGGGACCGACTCGACTGCCGTGGATTCCGACGTTACAGAGCCAGCAGTGGCCGCAGCGCCACCCTTCTTCTTCTTTTTGTTATTCTTCTTCTTGGGACCGCCTGGCGCTGCGGGAGTAGCTGGAGTTTCTGCCTTGTCCGCTGGTGCCGTTGTCACAGGGCTTGCCGGCACGTTTTGAAGCTGCTTGTTGAGTTGGCTTATCTTGTCCAGATCTTCTGTCTTGGCTTTCTTCAGAGAGTCTATCTCCAAGGACAAGGCTTCAATCTTCTTCTGCGCGTCTCTGATTGGAGATTGAGCCTTGGTCATCTCGTCGTTGGCTGCCTTCAGCGTCTCCTGGTGCTCCTTTGTCATCTTGACCGTAGAAGCCTTTTCCTTCTCCAATCGGCTCTCGACATCGCGCATCTGAGTTTCGGCTTTCGCCAATTTCTGCTTCAAGCTCTCTAATTCAGATGCTCGGGCTTCCAGTTGATCTCGCAGCGTCTGCCCAACAGAAGTATCACCAGCCTCGGCCTTCTCCAGTTTCTGCTTGAAGCTCTGGACTTCGGACTCCCGAGCATCCAGTTCAGCTTGTAGCGCCTGAACAGTAGATGTGTTCTTAATTTCGGTTTCCTCCAATCTCTGCTTCAGGCCTTGGAATTCAGACTCCCGAGCATCCAGTTGAGCTTGCAGCGTCTGAACGGCAGTTGTGTCCCTTGCCTCGCTCAACTCGCGGGTCGCCTTTTCCAAGTTTTCGACAAGACCGGTACTATTCTCCTTGGCCACTGCAAGCTCATCCTGCAAATTGCCGATGTCAGACTTGAGCTTGGTGATTTCTTGGGCTTTCGAGTTCAGCTCGGCTTGCAATTGGGGTATCTCGTCCTCGTATGAGAACATGTCCTCGGCCACCTCCTCATTCTGACTAGGTTTGGCAGACGGCTGCTTGTCTGCAGATGCCGAAATAGCTGCGGCAGTCTCTCCCTTGTTGGTTTGCGCTGTTTCTTCGGCCTTCGCGGCCTGGAGCGCAGTGAGCTGCTCCTGAAGCGTCGCGATCTTCTTGTCTGAATCCTCTGCTTGCTTTTTGAAGCTTTCCTTCTCAGCAGCGACCCGCTTGAGCTCGCCCATGACCATGTCGGTTCTCAATGTCATCTGCTGGAGATATTCGTTGAAGGCGTCTGGATCCTTGATGGTTGTAAGTGGCGTGTTCTCACGGAGAGCTCTCTCGAATGGCTCGATCGACGTGGCACGTCCATGGGCGATGCGGTACGAACGTAATAACTCTGTAGCACAATCAATCAGCTCCGGACTAAGTATCTAGGCCAAACTGAGACGAGTGTAGCTATTTGGGCACAACATACCAGGGTAGGTCTTTTCCAGCTTGTCAAGCTTTCGCAGCCTTGCTTGGATCTCTGGTGAAAGTTCGGCACGGGCCGGGGCGGATTCTTTGCCAATCTTTTCATTGACTAAGGTCGAAGCATCGTCATCTGTCTGCCCCTTAGCTTGGTTGTCGCCATCTGTGCTGCCCTTCTTCGCATCCGTGCCCAGCGCCGCGCCGCTCTTCTCGGGGTTCGCTGGCTTCTCGGCAATCGCTTTGGCCTCTGCCTCCTCTTCGTCTAGAGCAAAGGCGGCCTCGAAGACGGCGGGGTCGGTGTTGGCCACATTGTCACCGTTGGCGGCATCCGATCCAGGTCTCTTAGTCCTCCGCTTCGCAGGCGAGTCCCTAGCACTATTCGACCTCGAGAGAGAGCGTTCGCGGTTGGCGGAAGGGGATAAGGTCCGTTGCTCGCTCTGGCGGGCCTGCTCCTCGGCAATGGTGCGATCAATCGCAGTCTTGAACCTCTGAAACATGTTGGGCAACGAGCAGTCTACTCAAGATGCTGACGAGAGCGATGGGGAATGTGCTCTACAGCCATACGCTGGGTGAGACGAGGATCGTATGTGCGTGCGGTTTTCGTCGGGGTCGGGCGGGCTGTGGATGTTTCTTGGTCGATCTCCTCAAGGCAATCCACCACGAGTTGGATCTGTCTGTCGGCTTTTGTTGGACCCCAGGCAGGATGGCTACCGGCGCAGCAGATATAGAGATACGTGGAAGCAAGTAAGAAATAAGCTAGACTGCCGTGAGCATACTACTTTGCAAATATGTGTGCCTTGTTGTTTACGTTCAAAAGGTTTAGGTACATACTCCATAAGCCTCGCAGCTTCAAGACTTCAAATGTTCCCTACCCGTGCCCGGTGTTCATCCAAACAATTGAACCTTGGGAAGCTCCTGCCAAGATGCGCCAGGTGTTGGGTGTCGGCTCTGTTTTAGCTGAGCCTTCCGACCTAGCGGCCCTTGCAAGGTACATTTAGCAGATCCGTAGCTGCCGCGGCGGGCAATTCGGTCTGTCGGTCAATGCTCCAGGGGTCCCCCCACTGAGATGTAGGTATACTCTGCAGTGTATGTAAGCACTGGGACCCTACATACAGACTATCATGGCAAGGACGAGAGCTTGAGCCCGAGGTTACCACTTACGATATGCTTGTTTCCATTCCTCCATGTGTATATATATATATATATCTATTCGAGGTCCGTCATTCTTCTCAGCATCAAAGCTTGAGGTGAGTTTGTTCATACTATGGTGGGAGGTACCCCGTTCACTGGCAATGGATCGGCACAGTCATTGTGTTTCAGCGTACTCTTAGAGTATCTCTGGACCAGTGCACAAACAATCCATAATATTGGTGTAGGTTCAGCAGGAGATTGGAAAAATGTCCGAGGCATGCAGGCAGGGCAAACTGGCAAGTTGTACGCCCTCACCAAAGATGAAACCTACAACACAGGCCATCCAGTCCATCCACTGAGGCAGAGCAGAGCCAGACCTCGGACCCTAGAGGTAGGCTAGCAGGTCCCTAGCTGTCCTTTTATCGACAAGGTCTTTTGCCAGCTGCGCCTGTTTTACATGTCGTCACTGCTTTTCCCCCCCGTTTTCAGCCTGCCTGTGCCCTGGCGATGGGGACACACGACATTACCTTTTGATTGATTTGCTTGCACCTGATTAACCCCCTAATAACAACTTCCAACCTTGCTACCGGAACGAGAAACACCTTCTGCCAACCGCTCGCCACTCATTACTCACGCGGCCACCCTGAATTCTCGCTCTACCAAATCTGCCTGCTACCTGACGCTTCGCGCATCATGCGCACGTAACCCAAACACGCGGTCTCTTTCATCATGGTTTCTTTCTGGCCCTGGAAGGTAAGTCTGCGCCTCTTGCAATTCTGAGTCGGGTGCAAATCCGGGCCCCGGGCAGAGATCAGTGCAGTCTGACTTGACAATCAGGGCGACGACTCTTCACCGGCCTCCTTCGAGAAATCTCTGTCTACCCTCTCCAAGAAGATCGGCGCGACGCAACTGCAGCTGGACAAGCAACGCACCAGCTCCCGAAGGGTCAAATTTCTCGGCACGCTCTATCTGAGCATTGCCTACCTCATCTATGCGATCGTACTGCTGCTGGTGGTCGGCCAGAGCAACCTGAGTCCTTGGGATTGGACCGGGTTGGCTGGCGGCCCTGTGGTCTTGTACGTCTACCGAACCGCGAGCGATGCCTATTTTACATTCCGCGTCGACAAGCTCGAAACGAGACTCAAGTCTCAGCAATCCGAACGTGCCAAGATTATCCAGAAGCTGAAGGATGCCACCAAGTATGACACTACACTAGAGCTGTTGGAAAAGTACGGCGGCGAGAAGCCCAAGCCGAAGCGCACAAAATCTCAACATGCCGGGGACGGCGACGAGTCTGGGCAGAAGAAGCAGCAGAAGAACAATGGTATGGAACAGCATGGCAGAATCAACATTCAGCCACCGCCCACGGCCAACATTCAAAGGCCAGTGTCTGCTGCTGGCTCGCCACAGAATCAACAGCGACTGGCGCCATATCCTCCGCCGCCGCCGCGTCCTCAGACTTCTTCTGGCAGCCTTCGCGACTTTTCCGCTTCCGAGTTCGCCCCCAACGCTGAAGAGCAGCTGCCTCCCTCTTACCACCAATACGACTTCAGTACCGGCCCGCCAAGATGGTATGATCGCGTGCTCGACATGATGATGGGCGAAGACGAGACGGCGCCCAAGAACCGTATTGTTCTCATTTGTCAAAACTGTCGACTTGTCAACGGCCAGGCTCCTCCGGGTACAAAGAGTTTGAGCGACATTGGGCAGTGGAAGTGTATGGGTTGCAGCACTATGAACGGCGAGATGGACGAGGGAAAGAAGATAATTCAGGACGTACTCGGTCAAAATCAACAACATCACGAATATGAGCCAAGCAGTGCGGCCAGCGAGACCGGTGCCGAATCGGACAAGGCCGACTCGGATGAGAAGGAGAGCGTACCAGATCTTAAGGCCATTCGGAGGTCTGGCCGGAACAAGTCGCAAATGATTCCGTAAACATGATGGTTTACTTTTGAAATAAAGCTATGAAAGCACTGTGCCGGTCTTCTTCCTCCAAAAACCAGCCAGGGCAGTGTTCATTTCCTGCAACACGTCATCAGCTTGATTGCAGAACTATCAAGGACGTGCTCTACAATGTGGTGGGAAATTTTGCCCACGCCACCAGTTAACGGCATGTTGCGATGCCATCTAATTGCTCGAATGGGTTTGCGATCGCATTTATTTAATAAAAACAAGAGGAGAGAAAGGCCAGGTTTGAATCAGCACGCTGCACATTGCGTAGTTGCATTTCATTCGGTACGTTTGGCATGAGGCTCGAAAAGTTGCGGCTGTTGGCGTGAGTATTCTATTGGCGTTGAAGGGTGACAAATATGGGACGAGACGGCGTCTGGATCCGGCGTACTCATGCTCGCAGAGCTTTATAGACAAAAAAAATAAAATGTTCCTATTGACTTTGATACTTTTGCACCCGTTCAACACCAGCTGTCTGATGAGAAACCTTGAAGTTTGCTAGAATTTGAGTCCCCGTGCGACGAGCCTGGTCTTCACATTGTCTCTTATGCCTTGCAAGCAGTGTTTCCTCCTCTGTGACAATAGATTCTGATTCGCCGCTGTGCACGTCTGTATGAAAGGGAAGCCAACGGTTTTAAGAAGCTTACCCAGCCGTACTTGGGAAGTAAATCATACCTAGGTATTTCGCAATACCTCTTGCTGTCAGTCTAAGTAGGTAGCGAAAAAGGGTCGCTCCCAAAGAGATCGCGTTCACGGTTTCGGTCATATGGAAAAGATGTATACAGACACAAGCCGCTCGGCCCGATCGTTCGGTCAAATATGCCTTTTGACAATAACCGGCAGCCCTTGCTTACGCTGGGGATGGGTGCATCTCTCATGAGGCTCGTGTAACAATTGGACTTCGAAGGGCGAGATGTGTCTGGGCCTTGCTGCAGGCTGAATGGTTCCAGGTCGTTGGGAACTTGTAATGGAATATTGTACGAGTCTCCGGTGAAATGGGTGGCGGCGATCAGCCGCTGGGTAATTGGTTGTCACTTTTCATACCAAGGGGGCACAGCACTCAGGCAAAATACAAGAGGACGCAGAGAGCGGCTGAGAAAGGATTCAACCATAAATCTGCCTTCGGCCCTTTTACCAGGGCATAGAAACTGAGAAAAGTGAAGAGCTCGGCGTGAGGCTCCAACAGAACACTTTAAGGGGTGGCACTTCGAGATGATGCGTCAGGGCTACTCTGCGCTCCGTTCAAGAAAATCTTTATTTGCTGGTGGTGCTACCAACGAACTGGAATTGGGCAATGTATTTTTACATGGTAAATTTTGTCTTTTTCATTTATTCATACGGCGTTCTCATTTAATGAATGGCGTCAAAATATCCAAGGGAATGACTCTATAGGTAACAATATTTCGAGCTCGTGGCAATACTCTCGTTCTGTAGAGGTCGCTCTTCAACAACTAACCGCAGGTGCATTTGAATAGACCATCTCAGGATGCTTCCGTGAATAGAGAGCCAATTCTGTTGTTGTTAAAGTCCCAAGCGGTAACATCCTCATACCTGCAGGGCCTAGCCTCGGAGACGAACTCCTTGAGCGGCAGCAGCGACGCCGCCCGGTTCGGCTTGCCAAAGTAAGCGATGGAGTAGCGCTCGGGGATGACCCGGTCGCCGTCGCCGGCCGTCACCGTGGGCGGGTAGGTGACGCGGTGGCAGGCGGCGCGGAAGGTGTCGTTGGTCAGGCGCTGCAGCGAGTCGCCGATATTGATGATGATGTCCGTCTTGGCCGACGACGTGACGTCGTGGAAGGTGCCGTAGCGGTCCTGGTTTTCGACCTGCAGGCCGCCCGTCGAGTCCTGGAAGAGCAGCGTGATGGTGCCAAAGTCGGTGTGCTCGGCGATGCGCGTCGACGTGCCGTCGGCCAGCGCCGACGCCGGCACCGCCGGGTAGTGCAGCAGCCGGAACTCGTTCTCGGCCCGGCTGTGCAGGCTGCGCAGGTGCGCCTCCGACACCCTCAGCGCCTGCGCGATCGCCGAGATGATGTCCAGCTCCGCCTTGAACGCCTCGTCGTAGAAGCGCATCATGAAGGTCCGGAACCCCGGCAGGCACTCTTCCGGCACCCAGATGTTGTCTACCAGTGGGTCGTTGGCAGCGCCCATATCGAGTGTTTCCTGCGAGGCTTGTGTCAGGTATTTGCAAAGCTGTGGTCGATACATCCTCGAGCATACCTTGACGTCTTTTGTCACTCCTGGGCCGTATCCCTCCCCCTTTCCAAACCCGCTGATGGCCGCAATGTTCTCTTGGCCAACGTAGCTGTATCCACGATTTGGGTTGGCCTGAGGTGGGTGCTTCGCCTTCATCTTGTCCTCGAGTGACAGGTTGAAGAATTGTTTGGTCTAAGAGAGGTCAGAATGAGCTCCAAGACGGCCGGGGGAAGAAGGAGCAACGGTACGGTCTTACCATGTCAAAACACTTGTGAATCATCTCTTCCGGAATTCTGTGATTTTGAATCTTGATGCAACCCTTTTGCTTTAATAGCGTGACGAGCGTATCGCAGAAGGACTTCCTCTCTTCTGGTGTGCCGTAAAATAGCGACATGTTGACGGTATCTGCGTCGATTTGGGCAGCCATTTTGGAAGTTTATGCGTTCAATGTTTCAAGGGAGATTTCGATTGAAGTGAAGTGGTATAGATTGATCTTCAGGTCGTATTGTATAGTAACTGTGTCTTTGTTGATGGTAATTCTATTGAGCTATCTGCAGTCAAAACCTGCCTACTTATATGTCTGTTCATCTTATACGACCCTCGAGCTCCCATTGCTACCAATGCTCAGCAAAGTGAGGGTATACTCATCCTTTGCCGCGCATAACCGATTCTTCCAGAGGCAAAACACTATACTATACCCACAATATCTCGTGATCGTATGTCTATACTCTCAGCTGTCTAGGCTTATCGGGCGGCAAGATTCGACATAAGTCGAAAGAAGCTCTATCCGGGGCAATGTGGATCGAGCCGTCCCCAGTAAGCCGAGTATAATCCTGACGTGAAGTAGTCTGCGGCTCTCCTCTGAATCTGGGGAAACCACTGATGATAACCTGATACGATGGGTAAGCTTTTATGTCAGTCTTTGGGAAGGTGTCCGCGCCAGGTCTATGAGAATGCTAGGAAGACTATGGCAAGGAAGTGCCAGTCCCGTCGAAATAGATTCAAACCATTCACGAAATAAAATATCACTTCTTGAACAATTTTCACATTTGCAAATGTGTAACTCAATGGTTGTCATTCATGTCACCATTGTCAGTTGACATGTTGAAGGCCGTCGTCTCTATATCGTGAGTTATGTGGGTCATGGCTCAATGGAGTATGGCTCGAGCCTCTCATGTCGCGGACGCCTACCTTTTTGACTTACAAGACTACAGCCGCCAATGATCCTGTGACGTTTCAGTCCATATACGTGGCTTCTTATCATTCTGATCTGTCAAGGCTCCGCACCGAGCCGCTTTGTCTCGGGATGTCTTTATTTTCGGTCATGGCATACTCCGTAGGTTAGTTATCTCGGTTTCGGTACGTCTGGCTTGAGCCGAAGCCGTTGCTCAAACATTGGTAAGATCAACCCATTTTGCTAATCTTCACATCTTGATTATATATCTATTCGCCTGATCATAAAGAGCCCTGTATGGCGCAACTGGTATTGACTGTCCTGCTCAAGAACGGTCAAACTCCAGCTTGCTTGCAGCTATCGTTAAACAATGATTCCCCACCGGCCAGCAATGGCGTGCGTGTAATTGAAAGCGAAGCTCTGAAATATACGTGTTTGGCACAAGACATAGTCGTAGTTGTATCCAATCAACCACCGGCCAAATACATTCCTGGTCTGCAGCATGCTAAGTTGCGTTATGTGTCTTGGCTATCTTCGTGGTTGAGTCTGTATTTTCTCTACCCCGGATCGCCTAGAACAGAAGTGCCCAGTCTTTTACCCCAGAACCCATAACATTAAACCCACTATAAATGCAGAAGAAAGTCTCCGATTGGGATATGTAGGTACTCAACCATCGCTTCTTGACACTCAATTTGAACGTTCTCGACAATAATAATTAGATGTAACACATGCTAATCTTGAAACAGAGACATCATTCGAGAAACGGACATGTCGGGGCTGATGTGCACTGGCAACTGCAAGCTTCGACTATTCGAGATGCCCAAATGTACATAGCGGCTGGCCTTGTCTTTGCTTTGAGCATTCCTCCAACCCCGGAGATCAATAATAACTTAATTGTTACCGCAAGACCAATAAAAGAATTGATGTATTCTCTTCACAAAAAGCAGTATGTTCGTTCACTCATGCCCGCATGAAAACATATGCGCTGCTGTAATTGTCCAAAAAGCCCTTGCTTCCTTGTCGTCTGATCAGTGCTTCTCTCTTACGAGATATACGAGAAAACGGACTTACCTCTTTCGCGGATAAATAGGGAAGAATACCACGCCTGCGGGGGAAAGAAGAAATCACCCCCCAGGCGGTACTGCGACTCCAATATCCGTCTTGGCAATCGACGAGGGACCAGGGCCGGGGGACAGAAAGTAACCAATTGGCTGGTTCCGGCCGAGGGTTGGGCCGTCCTCCCGTGACTCCGGGGCCTCGATGGATTAATTTGGGGGAATAAAGGAAGATATTACCTTGCCATACGAGAGCTTGGGGGGAGAGGATCTCCATTTTCCCCAGGTATTGTCAGGCCAGATTAAGCAGCAAGGGGGTTTCCCCCAATGAGCTTGTCTACGATCGACAACCACGTGTGGTTGCACGGTTGAATATGTGCATACGAGTCCCACAGATGGCAAGATGAGTAGACATATTTATGCACCAGGCCCACGGCCCTGGGACTTGGTGGTATTGCTTCCTTTATATTGATAGAGGACGAGGTTCCATCTTTTCTCCTGATCCTCTCCACATACACTCTGATCATAACCCAAGAGACTCGTCAAGCCATGGCTCGCATCAAGCCAGACAAGCTGCACAAGAAGACGGACCCGTCGGCGCAGGGTACCACCGGCGCGTCGGCCGACCCCATCGTCACCCGCCTCGCCAACGCCGACAAGATACCATGGTACAGGAAGCCGAACCTGCGCGCCCTGTACTTTCTGCTGTTCCCGACCTGCATGGGCATCGAGTTGACGTCAGGTTTTGACGCCCAGATGATCAACGCCCTCCAGATCGTTCCGTCATGGGTTGAATGTGAGTTCGATGTACCAACAGAGAGAAAGGTGTCTATCTCGCCGGGAGAATCATGGGCTGATCTTGTTGCGCAGTCTTTGGCGACCCGAAGGGTATGTATGCCACCATTCAATGCAGCGAGGCATTTGGCTGAGACACGTAAAAGGGTCATTGAAAGGAATCATTTCTGCCGCTTACTCGCTTGGTGCCATTCTTTCACTGCCTCTGGTCCCCGTCGTCAATGATCGCCTCGGTAGGCGATGGTCTATTCTCATCGGCTCTGTTTTCATGGTTATCGGCGCAATTATCCAGGGATTCTCCGTCAATGGTGAGTAACATCTGCTCTTCGCTTGGGATGTCAAATTCAGGCGGGGGAAACTGTGTTTTGCGGTTTTTGTCGCCGGAATAACTGCTAAATCTTTCATATCGCAGTTGGCATGTACATTGCCGCTCGTCTCATCCTTGGTTTCGGTATTCCCGTCTGTATTGTGAGCGGATCAGCCTTGATCGGTGAGCTGGGTTATCCTAAAGAACGACCAGTCTTGACGTCTCTGTTCAACGTGTCATACTTTCCCGGTCAAATCCTGGCTGCCGGCATCTGCTTTGGAACCAACAACATTCCGAACAACTGGGGCTGGAGGATTCCAAGTCTCTTGCAAATGACGCCGTCGCTATTTCAGATCGCCTTCGTCTTGTAAGTATTTTTCCTCCCTTCGATGGTCAAGATGGGACGGGCATCAAGCCTAACAACAGAAAGATTCCTCCCCGAGAGTCCGCGCTGGCTCATCACCAAGGACCGGAGCGAGGAGGCCTACGAGATCCTTTACAAGTACCACGCCGAGGGACACCGCAACTCGGAGTTCGTCAAGGCCGAGATCGCGCAGATCAACACGACGATGCAGCTCGAGCTCGAGGCGTCGAAGCGGTCGTGGAAGGACCTGGTGGCCACCCCGGGCATGAGGCGCCGCCTGCTCGTCACCTGCATGCTGGGCCTGTTCACGCAGTGGAGCGGCAACACGCTCATCTCCTACTTCCTGGGCGACCTGCTGCAGCTCGTCGGCAAGACGCAGAGCATCTTCAAGGCCCAGATCAACGTTGCCCTCGCCTGCTGGAGTCTGGTCTGTGGTGTCGTCTGCGCCGCCATCGTCACCAGGTTCAAGAGGCGCCCCATGTTCCTGGCCTGCACGATCAGCTCTCTGGTTGTCTACATCTGCTGGACCGTGAGCATGGAGAGGGCCATGGCTGCGTTGGACGCGGGCACGACCAACTCCGCGGCGGGAGCGGCTACCATATTCTTCATCTTCGCCTATGTATGTTTTAATTTGGTTGTGTTGTATTCACCTTTGTTGACAATTTACCTACAGAACCCATGTTACAATATTGGATACAATGCGTTGACATACAGTCAGAATTCCCCACAGCGCAAAACACTCGTTTTGGGCTATATGACTAACCCGAATCACTCACAGCTTTCCTTGTCGAGATCTGGCCTTTCATGGAGCGATCCATGGGTATCGCGGCTTTCCAGTTCTGGGGGCGCGGCGCCGCCTTCTTCACCACGTTCGTCAACCCGATCGGTCTCGACAATGCAGGCTGGAAGTACCTGATCTCGTACTGCGTCTTCCTAGCATTCGAGACCGTCTTTATCTACTTCTTCTTCCCCGAGACTTTTGGCAGAACCCTCGAGGAGTTGGCCTTCTGTAAGCTCCATTTTCTCATCTGTCGTGATTTCTTCCGCCGTGACCCTTGTAGCCAATGCTGATCGTCTTGCTTCCGCTTTTGTAGTGTTCGAGGACAAGGCCCTCGCCGACGAGGCCGTACGCGCCGTCGAGAAGTCCATTGCGCATCACGACGAGGGACCAGTCCAAGAAGAGAAATCGGCTCCAGAGATCCAGACTGCGACCAAAGAAGTTTGATAATACGGATGCTTGGGCAATTGATTATGTGGCTCCTCGGTGCGAGACGCAGCATTTCCAGTCATTCTACGTCGCAAGCACAATATCTGTATCAGTCTACTCGATCAATCATATATACAACTCGGCTTGTTTTGCATGGTCTCTAAAGCGGATCGCATACTCGTTCACGTAGAGTCTGTTGCTCAATTAGTTGCCCTCCTATACACCCGTATCTGCCCAGTTTTCCGCCACGATCGCTGTATTTGCGCCGCATCATTTTCTTGTTGCCTTCAGTTCAATCTGTTTATTATACCTATATGCTTGACCTTGAATCTCATCACAGTGTTGGATTGGGTTTACCATTGGCGTTTCACTACATTATAGATTATGCGAGATACCGGTCTAGCGGTTCTCCACGACCCGCTCGAGATGCTTCCCGGATTTCAGCAGTACTCCTTCGTATAAGTTGACAGTGAAATGTAGAGACTTTGCTTATCGACTTCCGTATCGCTAATTTACGACGACTTGAAATTGTTACGAATACTACACTTTTGTCTGTACTGAGATCAGCCCTCGGCGTCTTGATTTTCTCGAACCCGGACCGTTCATGATAGCTGATACTTACCAGCTTTATCCGCGTCCTTCCCCGCCCCGCTCCCATCTTATCCGGTCCGAAGCAGCACATGCAGGACTGAGACCGAGCCATTGAGAACAATATGGTTCTGGTATTTCACGGCACGGCCATCCACTCACTGGGCCCCACCTCGCTCGAGATCCTCGAAGATGCGCTGCTCGTCGTCGGCGCCGACGGGACCATCCAGAGCGTGGACGTCGGGGTGCCCAGCGCCTCGGTGCCCGGGGCGCTGGCGTCGCGCGGCCTCGACGCCGACGAGGTCCGGTATCTGGGCCGCGGCGAGTTCCTGATCCCGGGGTTCGTCGACACGCACAACCACGCGCCGCAGTACGCGCAGCGCGGGCTCGGCCAGAGCATGCACATCCTCGACTGGCTGGACCAGGTCACGTTCCCCAACGAGGCGCGGTTCGCCGACCCCGGGTATGCGGAGCGCATCTATTCTGCTTGCGTTGACGGGTTCCTGAGGCAGGGCATCACGACGGCGTCGTACTACGGCTCCATGCACGCCGATGCTACGAACATCCTGGCCGACTTGTGTCTCAAGAAGGGGCAGCGGGCTTTTGTGGGAAAGTGCAATAGTGAGTTCTTATTCATATGGACCATCCTCAAGTCTAAGTAGTGACTGGCCTTATTTGAGAAATGAGGAGCAAGTTGGGCATATAGCAGGCCTAGGAATGGTAATGCCTGTACTGATGGCCTTGTATAGTGAACCGGAATGCCCCGGACTATTATAGAGACGCAACAGTCCAATCCTCACTAGAGGACACGGAAAAGTGCATCGCGCACATTCGCAAGATCGATCCGGAGAGCAAACTCTTGAAGCATGTCCTCACTCCGCGGTTCGCCATCACCTGCGACCCCGAGCTGCTGGAAGGCCTCGGCCAGATCGCCGCGCGCAACCCGGACCTGCCCATCCAGACGCACTTCAACGAGGCCGAGCAGGAGATGAGCTTTACCAAGACGCTGTTCCCGCAGTTCGACAACGAGGCCGACCTGTACGGCGCGTACGGGCTGCTGACGGAGCGCTCGATCCTGGCGCACTGCTGCTTCGTGAGCGAGTACGAGCTGGGCCGGCTGAAGGAGCTCGGGTGCGGCGTCGTCCACTGCCCCGTGTCCAACATGACGGTGGGCGGCGGGTTCATGGCGGCGCCGGTCCGCGAGTTCCTCCGCCGCGGCATCAAGGTCGGCCTCGGCACCGACAGCGGCGGCGGGTTCTCGGCGAGCATCCTCGACGCCATGCGGCAGGCGCTCGTGGCGTCCAACGCGCGCGAGGTCATGAGCCGGGGCGCCCACAAGGGCCTCGGCATCGACGAGGTCTTCTTCCTGGCCACGCTCGGCGGCGCCCAGGTCTGCTGCCTCGAGGACAGGATTGGCAGCTTCCAGGTCGGCAAGCACTTTGACGCCCTGCTCATCAATAGCGGTCGGCCCGGGGTCATGACCATGCTCGAAGATTTCGATTCGACGAGGACCATCTTTGACAAGTTCATCATGACGGGCGACGATAGGAATATTGAGCTGGTATTTGTGAACGGCCGAAGGGTCCGACCTTAGCCGTATATCAATTTCAAGGGCACGACTCCATGAGTGTAGACGGCACTCGCAAGTACCACCTTATTCCTCAGCTGTGACTATGCATCGACAGAGGAGCCGAGCCGACTATGATCTGTGAAGGTGTTCTCGACTACCGAGGTAGTAACAAAAGAGTCAGGTAAACTTCTATCGGGTCACATACTTCGACTTCCACCTTCATACCAAGTCCCGAGATTCAGCTGGCACGTTGTGCAGTATATCATAAAAATTGTTTCCATTTTGATTTTCGAGCTTTTGATACCAATTACCAATGTGTCAGTCTATGCGCATTCGCGCTCGTGTTCGTGGCCTTTTGCTGCAGTTCAGAATTACCCGAGAGTCCCAGAAGAAAAACAAATAACGCCTCCGACTTATCCAGCGCATTACCCATTCCTTCAAACTTCACTCATTCAACATTACCCAGTCCGTTTCATCATACCATTCCCCGAAAAGAAATCAAACAACCATTAGTTACTTCCTCCTCAGACTCTTGCCCCTGTCCAGGAGATTGAGATCCCACCAGCCGTCGATGATGCCCCAGACCGTCTTCCGTTTGGGCTTCTCGCGGGCCTGGACGGGCACGGGCAGGCCGTCGGCGTCGCGCGCGGCCGACGGGCTGAGGGGCTCGAGGTCGTCCTCGACGAAGCTGGCCGTCTTGGGGCTCATGGACCGCGCGAGGGCCTTGATCTTGGAGATGGGGATCCCGAGCGCGTCGCGGGGGCTGATGGGCGAGCGCGGCATCTTGGCCCTGGCCGACCTGGGGGACAGGTACGCCGAGAGCGGCGCCCCCGGCGTGTTGGCGGGCGTGAATCCGTCGTCGCTGGGCGTCGGCGGCGGCAGGACGTCCAGGTTCTGCGTCCGAATCTTCTCCGGGACGCGCCTGTGCCTGGCCGGGATCGAGTCCGGGGACTCGAGGATCGCGGGCATCGCCGCGGCGGACCGGCGCTGCGCCGTCAGCGACCGGCCCCGCGACGCGGGCCGGTTGACGTAGATCATGGGCGGCGGGGGCGGCACGTCGGTGATGTCCTCGTCGATGCCGCGGAAGTTGAGGACGGGCGCAGCCTGCGGGGCCGGGAGGGTGGGCGCGCTCGGGGGAGGGACGACAAAGGTGGGTTGGCGGGCGGCGGCCGGGCCTTGGTGAAGCACGCCGGTGCCGAGGCTGCGGGAGGAGAGGGCCAGGGGCCCCGTGATGCGCCCGTCGCCGTTGTCTTGGTGGGGCGGCGGCGGGATGACCTGGAACGAAGCGCCCTTCTCCTCGTATACTCTCGGCGGTGCCGCCGCAACAACGACCCTACCCCTTCCCTTTGTCGTCTGCACAACCCCGCGCGCGCCCGCGCGCCCCTAACCCTCAATGTCCTTGGGGGCGGCGGCGGCGGCGACGCTCTTGGTGCGGCGCCACAGGCCGACCAGGACGGCGGCGCTGAAGGCGAAGAGCACGCAGAGCGAGATGGAGAGGCCCCAGACGGCCTTGATCTCGTAGCAGTGGGGCTGGTCTACGGCGACGTAGGTGTAGTAGTCGACGACCTTCTTGAGGACGCTGCGGTAGGTCACGCCCGAGCTGCTGGCGACGAAGACCTGGGACCCCGAGGCGATGGTCGACGTGCCGGCCGGGGCAAGCGCCTCGCAGGTGAGCTTGGACAGCGGCTTGCCGACCGTGGTGGCCACGACGATGGTGGCGATCAGCAGCATGAAGTCGCAGACGCCCGCGACGAGGAGGGGGAGCAGACCGTCGTAGTACAAGATGTAGGAGATGGCAATGTATAGAGATGCCGTGCTCGCCTGGTCATTGTTAGTTTCGATACTTGGCATAATGATATAGATAAGAGCTTACCACGACGAGAGTGCCAATGAGGACGTCGGGAGCGTCGCGCTGGACCGAGACGATCTCATTAATAAAGTTGGCCACGAGGCCGATGATGGTCAGAAGCGAAAGGAGCTGTGCGGCGCGCAGAGCCGTAAAGGTGACGCCGAGAGCGCCGAGCTGAGGAGCCTGGAAGCGCATCTTGAGCGGGATCGGCTTCTCAAGGTCGGTGATCAGAGAAAGACTCGGGCGGGACTTGTAAGCGGTGCGCAGGGGAAATTGCGGCCGCGGCTGTGGGATGGAAGCCGTCGGGAGAAGTGGAGAGGAAATGTTGAAAGATTGGGCGGTACTCGGACCGTCTTGTTTAATATCAAGAGAAAGTGTTGCCAAGTGTCTCTAGACTGGAAGAAAGTGAATGCAATTGGTTTCCCAGAACCCAAAGAATGTGGACGAGAAAAGACTGGAGCAGGTCGACTGCCGTGATGGACGAAATGGATATCGCTGGTGTGGTGACGGAACTGATTTTCAATATGAGACCGCGAGAGATAGGAAACTCGTAAAGGCCGGAGATGACGTTGAAAGACCAGAAAACCGTTTATAGTAAGGAAATCCCAAGAGAAGAGACAGAGAGCCAAGGAAAGAGATAGGAAAAGACCCAAGGAAAAGACCCAAAGGAAAAAAAAGAGACGTGAATGTAACTGTGGATTGTTTGATGAGAATGAAGATCTAACTCGAACTCAAGGGAAGAAAAGACGTCTATATGTATTCTTCTCGCGTCCTGCTGGGCAGAGTCATACCAGCCATGTCGAAACATCACACTCTACAAGACTGCAAAGTCTAGACCACCTGCATCGCGGTAAACCCCTGACCCGTCCGACTTATCGGAATCCAAGGTTTGATTTCCAGGGCAGAGCCTTTGCTTTTCTCGCGCTGCTATTTTCATCATAGTACAACATATATGTCGAAGTCGGTACTTGAGGCAGATGGCGTATTCAGCAGCCGCCGGCGCGACCAATGAGAGCGCCCAATTCGCTCTGCGTCTATTCAATATCGCTTTGGCAGGGCTCCGGCCAACCACGATCAACCAAGGGGATCCACTGCCTGCAAGCAAGGTCTTATTGCCTGCGCTTCCCAATCAGGCCGTGGTCGCTTAGTGTCGTCTCAACAACCGCGATGGCCTTCCGTGTCGGAGCATCATGGTTGGCTGCTGACCTGGGCACTTGTTCATCTCGCCTCGAGGTCGCAGTGGTGGACCTGGAATGCAGTCCGGGGTCTTAAGCGCGGTGCGCGGTTGCGTACATACCCTAGGCCTTGCTCCCAGCGATCTACGAGGTATCGTCCATCTATCGCAGTGGTGTCTCATGGCCGGCAGCAGAGGCGACCCGCAGATCACAGTGAACAGGCGAAATTGGAACGGAGGAGGCGATGCTGCTTCCGCTGCCCTGGAAATGCAGGCAGCTTCCCGCGTTCCTGGGCTCTGCAAGTGAGTCGAGCTGCTCGACCATCGTCAGCCAGTCGAGCTATAGTGGATACGGCCGACCACTGGCCTCTACGACTATTACCTAAGCATCGGATGGTCCTGAGACGATAAACATCAGGGTTGTCGTGTTTACATCCTGGCGTTTCCCAAAGATAAGAGCCGCAGGGTATCATTGCCATAGATCATAGGTCCATGCATCATGCGATCCGGGCATAAACATCTGGGAATGAACCGCGCAAGGGGTCTCTTTGTCTCTTTCAATCTTGGATGGGCCACGAACGCGAACTGTCAAAACAGTCATCATGATCAAGAAATTGTGTCATTTTTTTGCGCCTGACGCCTGTAAACAAATCTGCAATCGCGTCTCACTTTATTGCCTAGGTCGTCAAATTTCAAAAGCTCCTTCGCATCTAGATAAATCGTCAGTTCGGCATATCCGATCGTGACGCGCCTGTACCAAATCCCTGCGTTCGCAGCGTGTTCCCACACTGACAAAGCCCACCATGTACGAATCGACCTTGTCTGGATGGTGTGTTGCTCATCCTAATAGGTCGTCAAGTCCACTGCTGCCTGTGGACTGGGCAGGTTTGGAAGGGGCCGCGCCAGTACTGGAGGGAGCTCCCCAGAGAGAGGCGCTGGTCTTCTCCTTTGCGAGCTGGCCCAATTTGGGACCCGAACTGATGCTGTTGTTCTTCTTTGCACCGCCACCAGCTGCCGTGAAGAGATTGGCAAATGGGTCACCACCTGCAGCGGGCTTGGCGGATGCTGTGCCGGCCGGCTTGTTGAAAGCAGACATTCCAGATGCCCCGGATGCGCTGGAAAAGCCAGTGTTGGTCTTTTGAACTTGCTGCGCAGGCTGAGAAGTCTGAACAGACTGGAAATAATTAGGCTGTGCCGGCTGGTACCCTGTGGGCTTGGGTGCCTGAGGAGACATCATATTGGTAGGCGCGCTGAAAGCCGAGTAGTTGGCAGCAGGTGTAGCATTAGCGCTTGCTGGCGGCGAAATTGCCGACATCATGCTGGTGATATTGGCGTTCTGAGGTCCAGAAAGCGGCTGCGGGGCCGCGAATTGCGCAGTGCCTTGTGCGCTTGAAGTCACCATGGGAGGCGCGATAGAGAAGGCGTTTGAAGGGGCTGATGTCTGCGTGGCAGGAGTGGCCGACTGGAAGTCATCGAAATCGTCGTCATCGTTGCTGGCCAAGGCGTCAATTCCAGAAGAGCTGGCCGCAGGAGCTGGTGCTGCAGCTGCGGGAGCGCTTGGGGTGGGCTCAGGGTCATCAAAAGAGAACAGGTCGACTTCTGGCTCCTTGGCTTTCTTTGGTGGCGCTGAAGGTGTCGTCTTCTTGACGCCGGCCCTCTGGGTTGTCTCTGGCCTCTTGGTCCGCGACGAGCTTCCACCAGTCTCGGCCTCATCGTATTCGTCGTACTCGTCGAATCTGTCATTTCCTCGGGCACTGAAGTCGTTGGGCTCCTGGCCGCCGAAGCCGCCGCCATCGCCATAGACACCGCCAGTGTAACCGCCGTATCCTGCTGAGGAGCCGCCGCCGCCGTAGCCAGCAGACTCGCTTCCGAAACCACCGTAACGGCCGGCGCTGCTGCTGCTGGAGAAGCCGCCCATTGCGCCACCCTCAACGCCCGTATATTTCGCCTTGTTGGCTCTCGCCTTCTTTCGCTCGGATCGAATGCGCTCGACGTCGCCCAAGAGCTCGGCCAGTTCTTTGGCGCGGTTGCGCACATTGATACCCTGGTCCTTGCCATTCTGGTCGATGAAGTGGAATTGTCGGAGCATTTTGAGGAGCGTGACATGGCCGCGCGCGTCGTCGATGACTCTCTCGGAACCGTGCTTGATCAGGAACTCGAGCAGCTGCAATGCCTTGTAGATCTGTCGCCACTCCTCGGCCGCCTTCTCCGTGAATCGCCGGTAAATCATGGGCATGATCTCGTTGAGTGTTTGGCTGTATTACCGTTAGTACAGGGCTCGCAAGACTTCGCCGGTGCGGCGCAAGAGTCGCTTACTAGTGGAAAGTGCCATTGGCGATCTCCTGCATCAAGGTCGAGGAAGCACCCCATGGCTCGTTATTGGTAGCCTCTCGGACCTGTAATGGCGATGATTGTCAGCAACCGGCATAGCGAATGTTGTCAACTCAATGGTGCTAACCTTGGACTCCATTTCGGTATAATTCATGACGGCTATTCATACTGGTCAGAACTGTGATCTGCGCGGCCCATTCAATGCGTGCATCTCTCACCATTCTGGACCTTGCGCACACCGGCCTTGACATCATAGAGAGTCAGGTTGGACACAGTGTCCTTCAGGCTGTTGAAGTCCATGGTGCCGGATTCTCGCGGGCTTCGCGCTGCGCTTCGTAATGCGAGACAGAAGAGGTGGAAGGATTCGGTCAAACGTCGTTGAACCTTTGGGAATTACGAAGGAGAGATATCTGGATGATGCTCCAATGTGCCCAAGTGTCCAACTTCAATGGGGGAGTGTGAGCCCCTGGTCCAAATGTGCCCAGCCAAGGTTCAGGTTAGAGCCGCTGACAGCTGAAGCGTCGCTTGGTCCCACTTCTCCAGCAAGTCAAGGTTACGTTCCTGCCGGGTACCGCTGCGAGTCAAGAGATCCACGTGATCTCTAGATCAGTGACTGACACTTGAAGGTTTATATTGGGCACGTCGACTCGCAATAGAACTCATATTTCCTATTCGTGTAATTCCAGGTGCTGGAAATATTGTGTACTTTATATAGATTTACTTGATTACCTTGTAGTTTGCCTCAAACCTTGTCATGATATCGCTTCCCCAACCGCTAGAATTTCTCGGTTTCATGTACACTTGGCAGCCGCACCCCTTGCTGTATCAAAGCGCGTTGTAGCAACGCTTGGTCATTTCAGTTGGAGTTGGGCACAAACAACTTTCGAGACGCTGAAATTCTAAATACAAAAGAGAAGTTCGACATTATCACTGACTTGTCCGTATTGACAATTATATTTATACAAGAGGCATGGTCAAAAGTCAAGGGCCGCAGGCCGACATGGATTCCCGTCGGATGTGGACGTAATGGTTGAAGCTTAACCCAGCTCTTTTAGCTAGCGCGTGTCCTATTTCGGACAGCAAAATTTCTAGAGCTCGACGAGCACTTCAAGCTTCATTGACAACAAAAGCTTCCACATAGTTGTTCATCATCACCTCCACGTTTGTACTATATTTCAGAATCAATTCATCTTCTTCGGCATCTCGACCCGAATACCATCACTGTACTTGTATACATAAATCATTTCCAACCAGCCTGTAACGTGAGTAGCTCTTTCTCAAGGTCTTCCTTTGTCTGCCCCTTTGCCCCAGCTCTCGGCCAAAACAAGTGTCAGCAAAGCTTCGAGGCGTCTTCAAACCACATGTTTTGTGTGGGCACATCATCCGCATTACCTCTGGCAGTACCGGGGTGAACTCCAGCCATCAAGTCTCGGTTCTGTCCGGGCCATGGAGCTGTCGAGAGAGAGAGAGAGACATCAGGATGGGTAGGTGAGAGCAGGTGCAGGCAAAAGAGCCATGCCCGCCAGTCAAATGGATGGATTGGTGCCGCATACTGCTGCCACTCACCAACTGCCTCGATCTGCCACCTCCCAGCTTGTCCATTCGCATCTCCCGGCTACTGCTGGAAAATCCGAAGCTTGCCGACGCTACTCGACCACGCGAGTGGGGGGTGGTCGTGTCGTCTTCCACGCTTGACGAACATGAACGCACGACATTGCGCCTTGCATGTCGATGGCTCATGAATGTTTCAATGCGTTTCCTATTGGTTGCGATATATCGTTACCTTCAGGAAGAGATGCTTCAGCTTCCACGAAGCCCGTGTGTACCCCATAGCTGTCTCTGGAAAGTCTACTGTTGAGCGACTATACCTACCCACCCTGGCAGACTCATCTTCAGCCTTCACGGTCCGCAAGCAATTGGCAGTCAAGCCACTGCCGCCAGCCGGGGTAAATGATTTCCTGAGCAAGTGCCAGACTTCGGGATTTGTCGCAATCGACAGTTCTGCCACCCAATCAAGACCTCCAAGCAGGGCACACAGGCAGTATGGCCGATCCTCCTCGGAGGTGGAGCCTCTGATGAGTCCTTGCTTCTAAAGCAAAGCAGCAGCTTCTCCTGAGTCCCGACGAAGGGGAGGCGGGGCAAGCGCCGGTACACTACACAGTAGAAGCTGGGTGACGCAAGGGAGAAAAAAAGAACCCCTCTGGCGGCAAGCAAAGCACAGCGCGGGAGAGCGAGCTTCTAGCTCGGCCATGGAATCTCGTGCTAGTAGTCTTGCAGATCCGTGTTCGCGACGATGCTTTTTCTGCTCTGCCCGCGATGCCCAGGGAGGCAGGCTGTTTCTTGCAATTGACCGAGACGGACTGGGTTGTCGTAACCGGCCGCTCCGTCGGCCCCGTGTTCTCATCGACTCCTTGCCCTCTGAGGTGCCTGCGGATCGAATTTATGGCCTTGGTCGTGCCTCTGAACCTCCTTGGCTCGTTGCGGGCCGGCGAAAGACCCCTCAAAACTTCATGGGAGGCGGGGCATGAGCTGCGCTTTTACCATGCCTGATTGGATTGTGACCTTAAGCTGACCTAGTTGCCCCGCCCAGATTTTTGTCAACATGAGCTCGACCTTTCGACCCCTCCTCAACTTCTCTCCCCGCCTCTGCTCGAGAGTTTCATCTTCATCTTCTACCCTTCGACCCAATCTCTTCACGAAGTCTGCTTTCGTGTCTTCTTCCATTCCATCCATCAGATACTTCTCTGCAACTTCCGCCAATATGACTAAGGCTTGGTGAGTACAGCGCATTCTATAGCACCGGTTATCAAGAGCTCCTTCCCTGTCCGCAGGTTGCTCCTTTTTTCCCTCTCCCATTCACCCCGCCACGTTCGGCTTCTGCACGAGCTTCTTGCTGATACCAATTGCTTTCAGGTTCACCGTTGAGTGGGAGGGTCCTTCGCTGGACGCCCAAGGTCGCCCTACCGGCCCTGCCAAGCGTAAGTCTGGCAACGATCCTATCATGCCCTCGACGAACTCGAGCTGACAAAACCTGCCATTATAGAGCAGTCGGGTACCATCAACTTCAAGCTGTACAGCGACGTCGTCCCTAAGACCGCCGAGAACTTCCGTGCTCTCTGCACCGGCGAGAAGGGCTTTGGCTACAAGGGCTCTTCCTTCCACCGTATCATCCCTGAGTTCATGCTCCAGGGTGGTGACTTCACCCGTGGCAACGTACGTTTACCTGATAACCAAAGCTTAAGAACAATTCACGGGTAGCTAACCCAATTTTCAGGGTACCGGTGGCAAGTCCATCTATGGCGAGAAGTTCGCCGACGAGAACTTCCAGCTCAAGCACAACAAGCCTGGTCTGCTCTCCATGGCCAACGCTGGCCCCAACACGTACGTGCTATATCATCCCACGACAGCCCTTGTGTGCTCCCACGATATTCTTTTGTACGGTAGCTGACATTCTTTCTAGCAACGGTTCTCAGTTCTTTGTCACCACCGTTGTCACCTCGTGGTTGGACGGCCGCCACGTCGTCTTCGGCGAGGTCGCTGACCAGGAGTCCCTGAACATTGTCAAGGCTCTTGAGGCTACCGGTTCCCAGAGCGGTGCTGTCAAGTACAGCAAGCGCCCCACCATCGTTGACAGCGGTGCCGAGTAAGCAGTTGGCAAGAGGTTAATTTGTTCCTTCTGCGTGTAACAATTGATCGGGAAGATTTCACGACGTTTGGGGGAATGCATATATGCTAGATGAATCTAACGATAATCAAGCGCTCCCCTATGTTCTCAGCGTAGTTAGATATGGAGCCAAAAAGAAACAAAAAGTTCTGCACTTCCATTGTCCCATCATATGTGTGCTAACAACCCAAAGATGCGAATTCTGGATATCGCAATGTTACTAATTACTACCAAGTGAAGCTGTTGCTTGAAGGGTGCTGTCTGCTCAAATCCCAGAGCCTGTACCGTGAGGAATATACATGGCTGTGCACTTGCAGTGATTAAATGTTCACCTTCATTTTTGTCGCTAACCGAGACATCATGGAAAGGGAATCGAGGGAATCTTGGAGGGTCGATCAAGCAAAACATTATCAACGCTATGCTACACTGATGACCACTGCAATGTGGCCTGTGCCATCTTTTTGTTGACGGGCGAGTGAGCGCTTTTCCCCAAGAAATAGAAGTCCATGCCGACTCTCGCGGCGACACCGGCCGGGAGCCGGCTCGAGCAGAGTGAAACCCTTTATCCATCCTATGCCTCCTTTGAACGCCGATGCCATGCAATACAATATGAGTTGTGCCCCGAGAGGCTTGATCTCAAGAATCTTTTACAAAGTGATCTCATCCCTTTAGATCATGACCCTTTGCACCCACTTTTTTCATGGGTCACACCGTGGAATCTCTTCGCCAGGGGCTTCACACCAACCACTGGTCGAAATACTCGCACCCACCTGCCCATACGGGTCCGCCTTCCTCGCAAAGCTCAAATACAGGACAGCGACCACACGGGGCAGTGGTGAGTCCGTTGCTCGGCGGCTCGAGACAATCGTCCTCCAGAGTCATGGCGTTTGCAGTGGTGTTGAGCTTTGACGACCGGATCGTCCGGTAGCCGACCTTTCTTCCAATCTTGATCTCTTCGACTCGGTTTTCGTACATTAGGACATCCACGAGCTGCTGTATGTCGGACTCTTTCAACGGCATGCCCTTGGTCACACCGGACTTGGCAAGCTGCTGGGTGATCTCGGACAGGGTGAGGTAGTGCTTGTAGCCAGCGGGCATTGGAATGCGGACGGGCTGGCTCGACTTCTTTCGCGTCTTCGTGGGCGAGTCGGCAAGCAGGTCGTCGTCGTTGGTCATGTCCTCGGCGGCTCGCTTCTTGCCTCGGGCGGCCAGGGCTGCGTCGCTGTGGCCGCCGTTGATGACCTTCTTGGGCAGGACCGGGCTGGAACTAGCACTCCGGGTCGCCTCGCCCCGCAAGCTCAGGTACGTGCCCGACGTCTTGATGAGGTTGTGCGTGACGGCGAGCAGCATCTCGATGAAGGACTCGTCCAGGTCTCCGTCCGCGAACCAGGGGCCGCCGGTGGCCTTCTCGCTGGGCTTGATGCTGGCCTTGATGTAGCAGCGGTGACTGGCCTGCTGGACCGACGTGAAGCTGGCAATCAGCTTCTTCTGATTTTCCAGCTCTTTCAGAACCTTCTTAAGGGTCTGTTCCCTCATGTTGGTCCGCTTGCGCATCTCCTGCTGCCAGATGCCCTCGGCCCCGGCATTGTCGATCAGGGTGTAGATGATGTTCTGGTCCTGCGTGAGGCCGTGGTACTTGATGGCCTCGGACTCGGGCCGCAGCCTCCAGGCCGAGCCGTGCGATGTGCTCAGGGCGACGAAGAGGTAGTCGTCCATCAACCCCTTGATGACCTGGAGGAGGGTCTTGAGATCCTTGGGGACGGCATCCAGGTTCTGGAGGTCCTCCTGGGAGAACAGCTTCTGGTAGGCCTTGTCGTCATCCCCGTCGAGCTTCTCAACGCAGGCATCGTACAGCTGGTTCTTGAGGACGGAGAGCTTGTCAGGGTCCATCGCGACGTTCGGGCGGCCGAAGCCTTGTGGGAGTGGGGTGAGTCAGGGTCCGATGGGCGACGACGAGGGCGAGAAACTGCCGGTAGAAGGAGAATTCGAAGGTCGGGAGAGCGAGTGATCGTGCGACGAGGCCGATTGACACGGACGACATGCGCCAACGTCGTTGGGTTGGTTTTTTTCGTTGGTTTTCGTCTGGGGAGGGAGGCTAAAAATCTGGCTGGTAAGCGCAAGGATGAGTCTCTCGGCGAGGCTATTGAAGATTGTCGCATTCTCCAAAATTTCTGGACGATCTACGAAAAGGACGGCGCTGCCCCGCGATTTTGGAGCTTATCAAGGGCTTATCGTCCAGGGTGGGCGACGACCAAGTGCCAGCCAGTTGAGTTGAGCTTGGAACCGAGGTATGTACTTCCATCTTCTTGATCGAGCTTGAAGTTTAGTTTTACCTTGGAATATGATGGCCACTTGAAACTCAATCCGCAGATGGAGAATCTCATATTGGATTGGTTGTTGAAGAGAACCTGAACCAGTATTGCTCCCTCATAGGTCATCGTCAGAACTTCATTGACGTTACAGAATACCTGAAAAGTGTACAAAAGACCCTGCTGAATTCGTCCCTCCGATCGTTGCTAGAACCAACCACGCCCCATCGGTTCTAGCGCTGTGCAACTACTTCATAGGCGGGTCAGGAACCTCGAGCTGTCCATCTGGCCAATCAACTTCCCTGTTCGTCTTCTCTTGAGCGGTGGAATTGCATCGAAGCTCTCGACGACAGGCCTAAGAATCCAAAGTCAAAAGCGGGCGCAAGAAGGCGTTTGTCTCTGCCTTGCCAGTAATTTGTTGTTTCCATTCTTCAAACCAATCTTCATAAAGACCATTCAGAGACACTCTTCTCGACCTTGCCAACTCTTGCCATTTCCTTTCTGTTTCCTGATACCCAAACCCCGTTTCGTTTTCTTGCAAATCCAAATCAGCGACTCAAAATGTCGACCGCAGACGAGCTCAAAGCTCTCGGCAACAAGGCCATCGCCGAGAAGAAGTTCGACGAGGCTATGTAAGTATTGTCCAGGCAACACTCTTGGGCCGCCACAAACTTTCCATGGCCCAGCCAGTTCATAGAAGCACTTGCTGACGCAATTCCCCAGTGATGCCTTCACCAAAGCAATCGAGATTGACGGATCCAACCACGTCCTGTACAGCAACCGATCTGCTGCCTACGCCTCCAAGAAGGAGTGGTCCAACGCACTCAAGGATGCCGAGAAGACGACCGAGATCAAGCCCGACTGGCCCAGAGGCTGGGGCCGAAAGGGAGCTGCCCTGCACGGCTCTGGCGACCTGCTGGGAGCACACGACGCCTACGAGGAGGGCTTGAAGCAAGACCCCAACAACGCCGGACTGAAGAGCTCATTGGCTTCTGTCAAGTCGGCCATGGAGCGCGATGCTGGCGGCGACCCCCTTGGTGGCATGGGCAACATGTTCAAGGACCCCCAGCTGTTGACAAAACTCATGAACAACCCCAAGACCAGCGGCTACTTCTCCGACCCCACCTTCATCCAGAAGGTGCAACAGCTGCAGCAGAACCCCCAGATGACCCCCGACCTCTTCAGCGACCCGAGAATGATGGCGGTTCTCGGTGTTGCCATGGGCGTCGACCTGGAAATGAGAGCTCCTGGTGACATGCCTCCTGGAGCTGGCGGTCCTTCCTCTGGCTCTAAGGAAGCCGAGGAGGACGTCGAGATGCCCGACCTGGTCTCCGAAAACTCGAAGCCTGCATCGAAGCCCGCGCCGAAGAAGGAGCCCTCTCCTGAGCCCGAGCCCGAGCTCGACGAGGAGGAGGAGGCCAAGAAGAAGGCCAAGGCGGAAGCCGACAAGGAGAAGGCGCTCGGTACCGAGAACTACAAGAAGCGCAACTTTGACGAGGCTATCAAGCACTACAGTGCCGCGTGGGAGCTGCACAAGGACATCACCTACCTCAACAACTTGGGTGCCGCCTACTTCGAGAAGGGCGACTACCAAGCCTGCATCGACGCCTGCACCAAGGCTATCGAGGAGGGACGTGCCATCTATGCCGACTTCAAGATGATCGCGAAGTCCTACGCCCGCATCGGCAGTGCCTATGAGAAGCAGGGTGATCTCGACTCTGCTATTGAGAACTACAAGAGGTCCCTGACCGAGCACCGCACTCCCGACGTCAACCTCAAGCTCCGCTCCGCCGAGCGCAACAAGATTGACTCGGCCAAGAAGGCCTACCTTGACCCCGCCAAGGCCGAGGAGGCTCGTGAGGAGGGTAACAAGAAGTTCAAGGAGCTGGATTTCCCTGGTGCCGTTGCCGCTTACAGCGAGATGATCAAGCGTGCTCCCGAGGACCCCCGTGGATACAGCAACCGTGCCGCCGCCTTCGTGAAGCTCTTTGAGTTCCCCAGCGCCCTCGAGGACTGCGACATGGCTATCAAGAAGGACCCCAAGTTCATCCGTGCCTACATCCGCAAGGCACAGGTCTACCACGGTATGCGCGAGTACTCCAAGTGCTTGGACCAGTGCAATGAGGCCTCGACTGTGGACAACGAACACCACAACGGTGCCAACGCACGTGAGATCCAGCAGCAGTCGGAGAAGGCTCTTCAAGCCATGTATGCTGCTCGGGAGAACGAGACGGAGGAGCAGACTAGAGAGCGACTCCAGAAGGACCCCGAGGTAAGTCCTGATTTGTTCTTGTAAAAGAAAGCTGAGTGATGACTAACTGATGTTTGTAGATCATGTCGATCATGCAGGATCCTATCATGCAGTCCATTCTGCAACAAGCTCAGTCCGATCCCGCAGCCCTCCAGGAGCACATGAAGAACCCTGGCGTTCGATCCAACATCCAGAAGCTGGTTGCCGCCGGTGTCATTCGCATGGGACGATAAATGTAGCGATATCTGGAAGATACTCGGCTCTGACTAACGGTGCCTTACGCGTACCTAGTTGATGAATGGTTACGGACTTTCCAAAAGTGATGGCAGAATCACAGGCCGGTGAGCAATAGCGGTGATATAAATGGTTACGATAGGGTATGCTTGAGTATTCAGATAGCACGGTCATTCGGCGGCGTTGCCCAATTGCATGGCTAGGAGTAATTTAATGATTGCACGATTGTCTTTATAATATTATTACCAACTATGATGACTGTCTGTGATCAAATTGGCGTTTGGATCCAGTGCCGCTCTGCTTGACCGGGTTCTTTACAGTGCTATATCAGATACCGACTCTGCACAGTGACTTCTTTGTCTCCACCCGCTCGACTGCCGGATTCGGAAGATGCCCCAAAATTCTCCGATCTTATTTCGGCATTTGCCCTCCCGGCTTCGGTATACTTGACTCTCCACCAATCATCCGAGGGCATATAAGAGACAAGGCCTAAAATGGAAACAAACGTCCAGAACCTGCGACTGGCAAAACAGCACAAAGTCCGAGCTGAGGCGAACGGGGCATGAGAAGAACTGTACGAAATATATTTGGTATATTCGTATATATATATAAGTGTTTCCAAATAAATGGGATCCACCTGTAAGTTGTATAGTGAATAAGAAGTTCGACGGTAACTCTACGGTCCAGGCTTGTATATTCAACATTGCTTCCAGATTTCACAGATACCACGACAGTGATCCGATAGGCGAGAAAACACCATCTCTTGGCGGCGGCTGAAAATCCATATACCCGGAAGCATCTTCCCATCATCATTGCCATGGCGTCGCGCTGGCTACGTCTTACGTTCTTGGCAGCTTCTGTCGCGGCCTCGGCTCTGCCATCTCGGGGCGGGCCTCTTCCTCCTACCAGAGTCGTCCCGCGGGCAGCAACGTGCACTCCCGTGGCCGGGGGCAGCGAGTCCGTCGACGACGTGCCCGGGCTGCAGTCGGCGGTCGCCAGCTGTCCTTCGGGAACCATCATGATCCCGGCGGGGGCGACGTACCACGTCAACTCGGTGCTCGACCTCAAGGGGTGCGCCGGGTGCACGATCCAGCTCGAGGGCACGCTGCTTATGACCTCGGACACGGACGTCTGGAGCGGCCAGACCGCGCAGATCCTGGTCGACGGCGTCGACGGGCTGACCGTGGCCGGCGCCGGGACCATCGACGGCAGCGGCCAGACCTCGTGGGACCGGTTCGCGGCGGACTCGTCGTACGACCGGCCCACCATGTTGTACATTTCGGGCGGGTCGACCAACATCGCCGTGCGGGGCCTGAAACTCGTCGACGCGCCCAACGTGTTCGTGTCGGCGGCGGCCGGGACCAGCGACGTCGAGCTGTCGGGGCTCGCGCTGTCGGCCGTGTCGACGAGTGATAATCTGCCCAAGAACACGGACGGCTTCGACGTCAGCGGGACCCGCGTCGCCCTGCGCGACATCTCCATCGTCAACGACGACGACTGCGTCGCGCTCAAGCCCGGCGCCGACTCGGTCGAGGCGACCAACATCACGTGCACGGGCGGCCACGGGATCAGCGTCGGCAGCCTGGGCAGCAAGGCCGGCGCGACCGACACCGTGTCCAACATCTACATCGACGGCGTCACCATGATCGGCACGACCAAGGCCGCCGGCATCAAGCTGTACCCGGGCGGCAGCGCGCACGGCGCGGCGGCGGTGCGCAACGTGACGTTTGCCAACTTCGTCGTCGATGGCGCCGACTACGCCTTCCAGGTGCAGTCGTGCTACAACGAGGACGCGGACTACTGCGCCGCGTCGCCGAGCACGGCGGCGCTGGCGGACGTCGTGGTCCGGGGCTTCTCCGGGACCACGAGCGGCAAGTACGACCCGATCGTGGCCAATATCGACTGTCCCGCAGCCGGCTCGTGCGATGTCGCAATGTCCGGCATGACCGTCAAGGCGCCGTCGGGAAAGGCGACGTACCTGTGCGCCAACACGCCGAGCAATCTGGGCGTGACTTGTACGAGCGGAGCCAGCGGTTAGGTAGAGAGAGGTTATGTAAAAGAGTCGGCATTAAGTGAAATCTACCTACCTACATGTACATGATAAATAGTGTCTGTATGTCATTTGGGCTTTTTACCACATGATCAAAGCCTATAGGCTATAGCCCATATCTTCTCCATTTGATCTTCTCATATTTTGCATCGAGGCGCTCTTTCGTCCGAGCCATGGAGCGACGACCCTCCTCGTCAGAGTCCCGGCAGCTGCTCACGCTGCTGACGGTAGGTGGCTTCTTTGAGGATTTACTCTTTTTGGATGCACCATCTTCCGCCTCGGAGCTACTGTGATAGTCGCTGTAATAGCTGCTGGCCACCGACGGTCTGTGGTTACTCGGGGGCCGCGACCGGGCTGCAGTGAGGGTGGGCGGCGGCGTGGCCGTGCGGCAAGTGCCAGGGTCGCTGGTGAGGGGGTTATACCCCCAAGACGGTTTGAACGGGTTGTGCCCGTAGATGAAGAACCGCTCCGCGTGGTGAGGCTGCGAACAATGCGACAGGTCCCTCTCGCACGCGAGACACCGCCAGAACCACTCGATGGGCTGTGCAGTCCGCCCAGAGGGCACGAAGCTGGCGCCGATGGACGGCAGGCCCCAGTAGGCAATGGCCCAGTCGAGATGTGGTTGGCAGAAGGCGCCGTATGCCTGTGCTCGGGACTGCGGATCGTTCTGCATTTCTGGAGTCAGGACTCGTGATATGTTCCACTCGGCCCATTTCTTGAGCCAGAGGGCCATGAAGGAGACATTATCGTCCATGACACCCTGCTCGTCCTGGCACTGGCAGCTGTATCCGTGGTTGATGTCCGGCCCGACAGGAAAATATGGACGTGTGAGATCCGACGGCCCAGCGACGTGGAAGCTGCAGCCGCCGGGCAAGATGATTTTCGTAGTGGAAGACATGTGGGCGCTGGGTCTCCGCAATGATCATACTGCCTTGACCATTGCATGGCATCTCTAGCAGGTGCTCGTGAATGAGCATATATAGATATATCACCCCCAACATGTTTCTGTCATAGCTGAACAGTCATGGCGGATAATCTAGGTATTCATTAGAGTCAACGACAACTTCTTGTACCTCCCTTGACTGTGAACATGATGAGATTGTCTTCTTTGATGACATTATTCGTCAAGAGAGGGTCTGGTAGGGTTATCGTGTAGAACGGGCAGCTGAAAGTCATGATCAGTCGCAGTGTGTAGAAACAAGTCATGCCCTGGCGGCTGCTTGAACACTGATCGTAACAAGCATGACAGATCATTCGTTCATCTGACTGTTGCCATTGTGAGACCTTTACATCCAGATAATGCGAGTGCTGTGTAATCTATTATTCCGGCTCGAGGAACAGCTTGGTGTTCCGGGACCAGAAATCGCCGCTGCCCATCTCTGGGAGGAATCAGACCCTGATAGCTGTAGAAGCCATGATTGGCAGGCTTGACTACAAGGTTTTCCAGCTACCCTAGGTTAGGGATTTCCGCGAAGTGATTTTGGGTGCAATTTGCCGTCTCGTTGGGCTGATGCCACGGCAAAGAAGTCCTCGTCGTCACGTCACCAAGGGACTAGTGGTGACGATGCGAGACGTGCCCGAAACTGGCAAACACTCGAAACAAATCGTCATTGGGACGCGGTTATCTCTTGTATGCACTGAATGGCCAGCAGTCATGGAAACACAAACGGATGAACATGAAGGGAGAGCAAGAAGAAACAGAGATGGTCGTCCGAAAAGTTGCCTGCCGTGGGCTCCAAGATAAGGTTGGTTGATGATGGTCTCTCGATGGGACGGATTTGGTTGGGCGGCAATCGACAGTTCACCAAAAACCAATCTTCTGCCTTCTCTTTTTTCAGGGGGTTTCAGCAGTTAAGATTAGCGCGTCATCTATCTGCTGGGAGCGCCAGAAACGACGATTTTGCGGTGTGCCTACAGGGAAGCAATTAATTAATGCAGGGCCCTGAATGCGCCCCACCCGTCCCCTGGGTCCCTTGAACAGAGCTGAGCCGCTTGCGTTACACCTGGGTTTGTGTATCGAGAAGGGATGAGATTTTCTTTCGTCTTTTTATTGGAACATAGGGACATGTCAAGAACGTGTCCTCTACATCACGATAGAATATCACCTTCTTGTTCGTTCCTTGTCACGTTTTAGCTCTCGGTCAAGATTCTATTAGGGACTGTCCAGCCACCGAGATATACCTTCAGGTGCCCAACCGAGTCATGGGAGCCATGGTGCTACAGACGCTCGAAGCCACCATCCTGGCAGAATTCGACCGTCGCCGAAGGGAGGGTCTTATATTCTACGACGACAAGCCAGAGATACAAGTCCATGACTATAATGGCTTCCAGGTAAAGACGCTACTCCTTGACTACAGAGGGAATCTAGGTCCATGAAGATGGCGGCTAATTCGGAAAAATAAAATAAAAAGTTTGAGTTTGCCGTGACGGACGCCATCAGTAAAAAGCCTTATATCAAGGACAATGGCGACGAGCCGGCAGTGGCAGGGAAGCGGCCGTCGGGCTACGCCCCGGGCAGCGACATTGACATCTCGGGCTACGAGATCGGAGACGTGAGCAGGACGCACCTCTGGGCCTTCAACAAGTTCTGCATGTACTCGCCGCACCTCCTGCTGCTGACCAAGGACGGCTACAAGCGCCAGTACGAGCGACTGGACCTGGACGACGTGCAGTCGGCGTGGGGCTGCCTCGAGTCGCTGGGCTGGAACTACTTCATGTTCTTCAACTGCGGCAAGGAGGGCGGCTGCTCTCGGCTGCACAAGCACATGCAGCTGACGCCGTACCTCCGCGACCGCCTCGCCCCGTGGCCGGAGAAGGCGGGCGGCAGGCCGGCTCACGTGCCTTATCAGTATATTCTGCGCCGCTTCGATGCCGACCTGGGCCCGAAGCAGCTCACGGACATGTACGAGCAGATGATGAAGGAGGCGGCGCATATTCTCGGAATAGAGGACGATAGTGTCACGCCTGCTCACATCCCGCACAACTTTATGCTGGCGAGGAACTGGATGCTGGTCATCCCACGACAAAAGGCGGGCGTCGGAGGCGCATATTCGAATACTCTGGGAATGCTGGGCATGGTGTCCGTGGCCAACAAAGACGAGCTGAAATTGTGGCTCAACCAAGGGCCGCTCGATATCATAGAGCAGCTTGGCGTTGCCACTGCGCAAAAGAACGGAAATGTCGCCTAAGCACTCGGAAGAAGGCGATTACTCTGGGGGGAGACACTGAATCTTTCCTGTTTCTTGGGTCACTTAGACATGGAGTGGTATGCAAGGCGTTTGGGAACAAAACTGATGTTGGGATAGAAGGATAAGATAAAATTTGTCACTGTAGAGCGTTATGGTCTGTTATTTCAAGGTAGAGGGTGCTTCTTATTTAATATGCTTGCTAATTTATACACAATTACTTACATACGAAGAACTCGACCTGTCAAGTCTTCATTCATAAGAGAAAGTCTCAATACCATTCGGTCTTGACCTTCATATATTCATCCTCAATGCTTACTTCACCATTGAACTCGTCCTTGACGCTTACCTCCTAAGGGAAGTGTCAGTATTCATCCATGCGTATTCATCGTTGATGCTTACTTTATCTTTGACTTCGTCTTTGATGCTCACCTCCTAGGGAAGCGTCTGGATGTTGTTCAAGAACTGAGGGTTGAGGATCGGGTTGTGCAGCTCGGCAATGGTCGACATGCACGCCTGCGCCGGGTCGCCGCTGGCGGACAGGCTGTCGTTCCAGTACTCGTTGCCGGGGAACGAGTTGCCGTCCCACGCGTACGACACGACAAGGAGCTCGTCCTTCTTGTGCTCCGGGAGCGGGTCCGCCGGCGCGCGCAGCGAGAAGAGCACGTCGACGCCCTCCTTCGCCCCGACCTCGGCCACGTCGTCCTGCGCCGCCTTGGTCGCGCGGAGGTGCGAGAAGTTCACCGTGCCGACGTGCGGCCACAGGCCCGGCGCGTCCTCGATGACGTCGGCGAACGCCTCGACGTACGCCTCCGGCACGTCCCGGTCGCCCGCCGGCGCCCACACCCCGAGCCCCAGGCCGACGACGTGCACGTACGCCCGCTTGCCCGCGGCCCTGGCGCGCTCGTTGGCCTCGCACAGGAGCAGCGACGCGCTGATCTTGATGCGCTCCTTGTACATGCTGTGGTTGAAGGGACGCTCCGGCCGCAGTCCCTTCTTGCCGAAGAACTCGACAAAAATTTGCGTCAGCTCCTGGTGCTGTCGGGGGCGTGCGACCTGGGGAATACAAAAGACGCTGTCCATGCGGTCGGCCCTCTCGAAGCGGGCGCCCACGAGGCCCACGACGATGCCGCGCGGCTCGAACGTCCCGCGGGCCCCGGGCCTGCCCACGTTGTGGCGCTCCCCGGTGTTAATGAAGTAGCTGGGCCCGCTGACGCCGACCAGGCTGCCGAGCATGATCTCGTCGTACGACAGGTACTCGGCGAGCCGGAGGTAGCGGCTGCCGACCTCGGCGTCGGTGCCGACGCGGTCCCACTCCTTGCGCATGTGGTTGACCTGGACGCCGTCGCGCATCACGGTGCTGTCGCTGCCGCCCATGAACATGAGCGGCCGCTTCTCGATCAGCCGCCGCGTCTGCTGCTCCCAGGTCCACGTCGCGGCGGTCTTGTATACGGCCTTCTCGGCGTCGCTGCCGTGCGCGCGCTTGTGCTCCAGGAACGCCTCGACCAGGGCCGGGAACCGGTGGTCGACGATGATGCGCGTGGCGGCGGCGTCTGCCCTGATCTGGTTGGCGTCAAATTTGGTGATGCTGTTGGTGTCTATCGGCAGGAGGCCGAGCATTGTCTTGACGGCATCCTTGTCCGTGGACGTGGTGATTGGGTATGCGGCTGCCATCTTTGCTGTTTGAGGTTTGGCGATACTTACCAACTTGCGAGTTCCAGGGTGTCGAATCGTTGTTTGGGTTGATGTCTTGAAGTATGATTGTAAGAGTGATTGGATTGGATATGATGGGATTGATGGGAGACGGGCGTTTGGAGGCTGCCTCTTATAGGCAGCAGCCATCGTACGGCTGAACATGGCTTTGTCGAGTAGTTCTCTCACAGTGGCTGTGTTCACCGATGGATTGTTTTTTAAAACGATTGTGGTTCACAAAACATTGTAATTTCTGGGATGTATTCGCCGACAAAGAAAGCTGAGCACGAGCCCTTTTGTACAATGGTGATGAAAAGAAGTCCGGTCTGACTCTTCTTTGTCTTTCTCGTCACCACAAGTGGGGCGACTACTTTCAGCTTACTTCGTATACTCGACCACCGTCAATGATCCCCACTGGGGAACTAAACCGAGAGCCTCACAAGTGAATTTTGACTTCTACTCGCCGCACTACAGATTCATGAAAAGGTTCAAGCAAGAATATATGGTGGATCTCGATGTCTGTGGCAAGTTCACCGGCCAAGTAACTCAGTTTAGCAGTCATGCTTATGACCTTATGAAAAGGCAGTCAGCGCAAAAGGCGGGCGGCCGTGTGTGGATAGGTGGAATACTTAAATAGGAAAAAGTCTCTTGTATATGCGGGCATTGCCTACTTAGGCAAATATGAAAACCTTCTCCTTTTTCGTGGTGCTTTTATGGCCATGACAGAATTTTGCAGGCACACATCGGGCCGAGGTATACATGTCACTTGACCGATGGCAGGTGAAGAGATTTCTTTTATACGCAGAGTCTTGCTCCGAGATCTCTGCCTTTAGCAATATCATCATCTTCCGAAATTCTCTGATGGCGAACAACCGCGAATTACACGAATAGCCTCTATGTCGGAATCCGAAAAAGAGCATCATGTTTGCCTTTTCTTGTGCATTCTCGTCGCCACAAGACGCTCTTCGAGCCACGGCCGAAGTCTTGACAAAATGAATTTGAATCCTATATGAAATGGGAGTAATATTTATAAGTGATCTGGCTCTGCATACTGGAATCCAGAGATCCCTCTCTTTCTTCTCCCTTTCCTTCATACATATAGCTCTCACTCACCTAGCTGTATAAGCTATACCGTACTCTCACCGCCAACATGCGTTTCCGCTCTCTATTGGCCATCGCCATCACCCTAGGCGCCTCGATGGTCTCCGCCGCCGCCGTGCCGCAACCGGCACCGGTCATGGACGTGTCCGTTTTTCAGGCGAAAGCCCTGAACGCCTCCCTCGCATCGGCGCCCTACGTGCCGATGCGCGAGGACTACGACACCGACGAGGAGTTCATCTTGTCCTACCTGGACTGGGAGGAGTGGCACAACGACGAATACCTCGGCGGCGAAGACTCCTCCTCCTCCTCCTCTTCCGCCGACTGGGACGACGATTGGGAAGACGACTGGGACGACGACTGGGACGAAGAGTTCCGCCTCCTGCAGCCGCGCGGTTATATGAAGCCCGACCTCCCGCACGGCCACGTCAACATGAGCAAGTACTACCGGCTGCCGCAGCCGCGGCCCAAGCCGACGACCATCAAGCCGCTGGCCCACCAGTACCCGTACTTCACGCCGACCAAGTGCTTCGGGGGCGAGATCGTCCCTTCGGACCGGGCGCTGGCCCGGGCCAAGTTCGCCGAGCGCATCCTGCGCAACTCCAAGGACGCCCGGGGCGCGGGCTTCGGGGCCCAGAACGGGGGCCGGCGCGTCTGGCGCGAGTCCTTCGGCCGGGCGCTGTACTACGCGTGCGCGTGCAAGCCCGCGGCCGCCATCGACTACGACTGGCACATCTCGCTCGAGGACTTCGACCGCATGGAGGAGTTCGTCGTGCAGGACTGCGGCACGCAGCTCGGGCGCGCCTACAACATCGAGAAGCAGATCAAGGTCGGCGTCGCCCTGACCGTGCCCTGGTGGGACGCCCGCCGCCTCTGCCACGGCGCCTGCACCAGCTTCAGCTCCCAGCTCCGGCACACCAGCGCCGAGTTCCTCGACCGCTACAAGATGGACATGGTCGAGACGGGGCCCGAGGAGGGCTGGGAGTATACCGGCCACATAGCGATCGAGAACCAGTAGCGGGATCGTGCAGCGCCAGTGGTGGAATGGTCTGACGACAAGTCTCCGTGTATGGCCAGGCTTGCCGGGACGCGCTTATTCTGTACCACTTTGTCTTCCTTCATTTCACTTTGTCTTCCTTCATTTTTGCTCTTCTTCCTCTTCCTTTGAAATTATTCTGTAGATCAAATTAAAATCTTCTGCAGAGATGGCGTAAAAAAAAACTACTCCGGAAACAATCGTCTAGTATGCTTTTCAAAATTCGTCTTGAATGTTTGGATAAACAGCCAGGATGTACCCAGACCTTGGAAAGTACGGCATAGACAAGACTGCGAAGATAAGACACAATTCTATCCAGTATGAAATGTAAGAGTTGTTAAGGAACCACATGGTGTTTCTTCGCAGACCTGACTATGCAAGTGGGCGGACTTTGTGATGCCATTGCCTTCAACTCAACCGAGGTTCGTGCCTGACGAGATTCATGACATTCTCAGCGTTGTGTATATCGGGTCAAAAAAGTATCGGCAAGAAGCACCAAGAAGCGGGACAAGGCAAGAAGAAATCATCGTAGTAACAAATACTCGTCTTTCTATTTGCGGCGCTGTCGTCTAGTAGCTTTGTCGCTATGGATGAATAATACCTGGGGGCAATCACCCTGTGGAAACAGGGGCTTCATGTCTAAACCCGATCGCTGGCCCTCGCCTCTGCAAAAATGAAAAGTAAAAACCACATGCTATATCTCACAAGCGCTATCAAAAGGCATCTGTTTGATGCAGCGCGCACCACGCTTATTCCATCGTCGCATAAGCGGTCATCCGTCTTGCTCCATACCTCATGCAATAAGTATACCGGAACGCCAGGGCTTTTGTCTGATGCGAGAGATCCCACCCTTCTCGTTTGCCTAATGTCCCCTACCCAAATAAAAAAGCAGATGAACAAGACAAAAAAAGTGTGATGAAGTACATATAAAGAAATGGTTGCCTCTATCCAGAGGAAACTCAATACGCCGCCGTTGTCCAAGATAATTGGCCGATCGGATGAAGTAGATGAGAAGAAGTAGCAAAGGAAAAAGTCTTGACATATAAAATATGCGTCGTGGTTCGGAGTTCCGAGGTTGGTATAATAGGTAAGGTACAAATCGAAAGCTGCTGTTTTGCGAACAGTTGTCGTGGATTAGACACAAAGGAATTAGATGTGAATGTTGTCGTGGTAGTCGTCCGTGGTCGACTTAGAAGCCTCGCTGAGAAGGATCTTGGGGGTCTTGGAACTGCTGGTTCCTGCGGCCGTTCTCACCACGAGCGGCCACCCATTCTGCGTTGCCGCTCTGGCGTCCCGGCTGCTCGACGGGCAGTTTGTGGTCGTCGCTCGAAGATGACTGGACGGGCGACGGGCGCGTAGGGGGCACCGGCATCACCGTCCGTGCCCTTGGGAACGTTCCGGGAACCATGTTTGTTACAGCCTGTGTTATCGAGGCCAGGACGTAGCCTCGCAGCTCTCTGTCCTCCCTCGAGTCTTCCTTCTCGAGCGCGAAGCGTTGGTCCTTGCTCAGGTTGGCCCTTCGCAATTGCTTGATCTCCTGCGTTATGTATAGCATAACCTCTTCCGGGCACTTCTTGCGCTCGGCGGCGTGCTCGCTCTTCCGCACGTAGCGGCGGGTGACATCAGTGGCGCCCTCAATGCTGAAGGCGATACAGTATGACATCTGCTTGCCCCAGCCTTCGGTGTAGAGTCGCGGGTTATCCCAGGCCTCCTCGCAGGCGTCGACGTGTATCCAGCGCTGCTGGTGGTCCGAGTACACTTCTGTCCACACGTGGTCCTCGGCATTCCAAACCCATCTCACTCTACCACCGACAGCCCGGCACAGCATGGAGAAGGCATTGGCCCACTCGCCACAACGACCTCTTCTTGTCTGTAGTAGTTGCCAGACATCGCTGTATCGTGGGAACCGCTCAAAAGCTCTGCATACCTGGTTTGAGCACTCGTACAGCTCCACACGCATGGCACCGCGAGCGCTCTCCTCGGGAGTAGGCTGGGTCATACCCCGAGCAATCGTCGGCGCGAGGCAGACGGGGCATGCTGGGTTGTTGACCCATGTGAAAAATGTCCGCTTGAACCACCTCAGCAATGCGCGGATAACGCAATCTTGGTGGCCCCATTCGGGTTTCCGACCGTCGCCCATGCTCTCTGCTTGGGCTTGTAACACCTGGCTCTCCTCTTCGGCTTCGCTGTATATTCTGTCCAGCGGTATCACCTGCAGAGCCTCGTCCAGGAGTCCGGGGTTTTCGTACTTGGTGGGTGTGGCGGATAGAGCTACCATCAAGTTGCGGAATTTTTGCGACTCGCGGTCGTGGGCGGCGGGCGGTGATGGAATCAAAGGCAGGTGACGCAGAGATGAATACGATGGCGGCATTGGCGGGGCAGCTGCGTGGCCGTGTGGTGATTGGCCATGCGAGGTGGTCGGTCTGCTGTGGTCTGGTGAGAAGGGCGAGCCGAGGTTGGAATGCGAAGCCGATTCCCTCAGCGCCGGCGACTCTGCTCGTAACCTGTCGGCACGGGCCTGTCGCAGGTCATTCATGCGCCTCGTGCTCATGAGCTGCTCGAATTGAGCAGTGAGACCCCGGGCCCAGTCATCGCCGTAGTCTTCGCCCTGGCTTTGCGGCGTCCTGCTGTTTTGGCCGTCCATGATGATTTTATTTGGTGGGTTGTGGTAGTCGTGTAATGTAATCGGTCTCAGTAAAGACTGTCAAAGTTCTAGCTGGCCGTTGATGGGAAGCCGTCGCCGTTGTCGTCGAGGCAGATGGTCACCAAAGAGGCGACAATGTTCGCCCAAGATTACAGCAATCACCGACAGCGCTCAAAGCCGTAAAGACAGAGGGTCTGATCTCTGTGGTCGACGAGATTGGATGCGCGACAATCGGAAAGTCGGGCTCTCGTGGCCTAGCCGGTCCTCTTTATCGCCTCAAGAATTGCATTCGTAGGTTGGCGGGCTCGGGTCCGTCTTCAGCAAAGGCAAGGGAAGTCGAGTCAACGTCTGTTAGTCGTCTGGGTCCTGGTCCTCCACGAAAGAACAACGGCCGAGTCGTCGGGGATATCGATTAGGTGGACGAGGGTTAGAAGGAGCGACAGAACAGGTCGGATGGTCGGGGCGAGATGGATGTAGTAGTCGTCGGAAGGTTTGGTTGGTATATGGGGAACGTGGGTGTGAAGAGGAAGAAAAAGGCTCGAGGCAGGCCACGACGACCTCAACGGGGGGGCAGGGTACCGTTACGTAGCAGAGGAAAGAACACCGGTAAATGGGGGGAGAGGGCCGGCTTTGCAACAGGGTTTCAAGGAGGAAAACGATTATTAGATGAATAGAGAGTCTGTGGACACGAGTGGATGGCGAGGTTGCGTGGACCTGTCCGGCTTGGGAGATGGGGATTGAGATGGGGGGGCCTCTGACTGGGGTGGTCGTGGTCGCAGTGCGTAAGTAGGTTAGGTAGTTGTGGTGCGAGGACCAGGTAGGCTAGGTACGTAGCTCAGTGTGGATTGGGCGAGGGTACGCACCACGCACGCTATTTTCGTGCTGCCAGGTAGGTACTGTAGGTGCCTAGACAGGTCAGATGTATGTATGTAATGTAATGTATGTACTACGGTAGCAATGCGCATCCGTACGGAGTACATTCAATCAATTGATGCAGCATTGAAAGCCGCTCTGCTGCCACACTGTAGGTAGCAGTCGCAAGTTCTGTTCTGGACGTGCAGGTAACCTTGGTCCTATATTCTAAGTAGGTATGTTCTCGTCAAGCGATATTGATAGTCGAGATACATTACAGCCACCGTGACCTTCTGGGAGGCTGTATCTGTATCACAGGAATTCGTGTGTATCGGCTTCTCTATAACATCCGCACAAATATACTTCATTATCATTGTGCCGGTTTCAATTCTACAATGCAGAAACATCTTCTACTACATGGCCATTATTGAATAGAACTTTACGAATGATACGAAGTATACGAGGGATGCGAATTGATTGATGGTACTGTAGTACTCCATTCCCAGGTAGTGTTAATTAAAGCTATGCGCGCAGAGATGTAATTTTTACTGTACAGGGACTGTCTGGTAAGGCTTCTTTTTCGAGACGCAGAAACCCCCAGACAGAGCTGTCCATCAGCGCAAAACGACAGACAATAATTTCATCTACATACGTACTGCCCATGTCCCGAGACCGAGATACCCAACAGAAAGCAGCGACTCGAGGGCTGGCATCAGGGCATCCGAGGGCGGCTCTCTTGGAAATTTGGAGGGAACGCGCGTCTTCTGGCATGGGCCGTCCAATCAGCGGGCAGGCATGTTGAAATGTGCCTGAGGCGGGCACAGCACCAAAGCAGCAGCGGACCGGGGTCTGGCACAAGGCTTTTTGCACGCTGAATGAGTGAATGAATGAATGAACTGGGGTGGGTCGGACTCGACGGTACATAGATGTTCATGGGGTCGGGGGGTTAGGACCTCGTTCTTTTTATTACTTGCTTCCGCTATTACACACCTGAGGGTTCATGCTGAGTCTGGCGTAAATCAGATATATGGTCTCTCATCAAAGGTTCCAGATGGAAGTAATGGACAGATGATATGCCCTGGGTATATCTCAGCAATCTAGTCCTCCTGTAGAGTGTAAAAGCATGGTACGCAGTATCTGTCTGCATGTACTGGAGCAGGCAACTAGGTTAGGTCCGTCTGGTGTGTGGACCGGCCATCACGTCTGTTTTTAGTGACTCTGTCCGCGTCTTGCCTGCTTGTCGCTCCCGTCCTGTCCAGGCCACAGCTGGTCCTAGTGTAATTCCCACTTGCATGCAACACCAGCAGGCCAAGCATCAGCTCAGCACAGTATGCGCGAGTCCACTGATCAGCAGCCAAGCAACATGCGTCTTGCTGACAATGTTTCGTGTCGGGCTCGGCACTCATCTGTCAGTCATTTTATCCCTCCATCCAGTCAGCCAGTCGGCCAGTCCATCTTCGCAGACAGCTTGCCGGCTCAGCTGGGTCTGCGCAAGCCTCATGGACGTTGCCGACCAGGTTGACGACTACTTCCTCCGTCAATTGATCCCCAACTCGGACATCTAGGCTCTTGGCGTGGCCGCGGTTCGATAGATTCCACGGAGAAGAAGATTGAATTTTCCAAGACTATTCGCGTCTCTCTGGAGCATCTCGTTCTCGGCGCAATGCCATACCTGTACCCTCTTCAGCGACATGCCTACTGGAGTAAGAGTGTGTCGTATACTGTGTACATGTTGGTGTAGACCACGGCTCGGCTATGTAGGGGGCAGGTCTCGAGCGCCGCAGCAGCAGCATCAGCACCACTACAGGCACAAGCACTGTACAGACAGAGTGTGCGCGGTACTCCGTACTGCGCGTCTCTGCGTACAGTATCTCTCTGGGTGATCCCCCACCCCAGAGAGCCAAAAGAGAGACGATGATTTGCAGAAACGCACCGAGTAGCAGTATACTGGACTGGGGTTTGGGAATATACCCACCCCAATCAACCCATACCCTGTAGACGAAACGCCAACTCGGGGGTTTGGCTTGCTGCAGGGAGAGGCGATGACGAGGCTCGGCCTTGGATCGACCGCCGGGCAGTGGCTGAGACTTGCCTGTCTGGGCTTAGGCTGATGGTCGTTCCCTCGGCGGCCCCAACTTCTAAAAGTGAGAGAGACCCTCTCGAGCCTCTCCAGTTCATACAGTTGTCAGTGGCTCGAGTGGCCTCTGCGATCTGCCCTCTGCCCTCTGCCTTCTGCCCCGCGGCGCTGCAGGAGGCAAGAGTGTGAGAACTGCTGAACAGGAAACGGATATGTATCATATCCATCTGGATTCCAGGAGGAAGCACGCACGTCTGGTTGCTTGGCGTGAGGCTGCTGAGCTGCTGAGCAGATGTGGTACGCGTCTGACGAATCGAGTGGTTCGTTTCCACCCCGGCCCTGCTCCACTCCTCGTTTTCCATTTCGAGATCTTCCCCCCTTCCCCTCCGAAAATGGGTTGGGATAGGTTGGATTCGTCATGGCCTCGCGATGCTCCATCCGTTCTGTTTCTCTGATTGACGAGATGCAATTTCTCTATCGTCTTCAACGCTGGCTTATGTCAGACTTTGGTGATGCTTTGATGTACCGAAATGTCACCACTCCATTGATTAATATGCCGGCTATTCGACCAATCGCATTCATTCCTTTTCCAATAATTCCCTACTTTTACCCTTGTATTCCTTGACCTATGTACGAGGCTGCAACTTCTTCTCGTTGTGAGGATACCTGTGATATGTTATTTTGCCCCTGCCCAGCTAGGACTATAGGATACTTTTCCGCTCCGCATGAAAATATCCCGTCGCCGCCGGCATCGTGGTTCGGACTCACCAGACCCTAGCCAGTGCTAATAGTTGATGTGTATAATTGGTCGTTTTGGTTAACATGTTTTGGGAATCAACCCCAAAGACTTTGTTATTATACTTCAAATCTTCAGAGTAATCACAACATTGATGTTTGTACTATTCTATTATCTGTTGTAATTCTAGTCTTGACTGGCCCACTACCACGATTGTTTGGATACTTGGCTACCTCCGGCTTTGACTACCAGTACCTAGGTAGTAGTATATTCATCGTGAACGTCCAACACGACACTCGGTACCTTACCTTTTGTTGGTCGAAAAGAAGAAACGATGATATGGCGTGTCGTCAAGTCAACCTCTTCATTAGTTTATCGCTCGACACTGAGCATCCTTGTTTCAAGACGCTTCGGTCCGGTAAGGGGATGTGAATACCAGGGCCCTGGCATTACTCACTGGCATGATCCGACTCCTTACAGCGGAGGATGGTAGAACCAGCAGACAATGTTTACCGCTGCCAATACTATTGTCAGATTTCCTTCAGTGTCTGAGTGTCTTTTACACAGTACAAGCTACTATACATGTACGTACTACAGCTCGGTTTCGTAATCCGATAAGCTTAATCGCCCCGAGTCTCGTGTACTCCGAAATACTATGACGCGGCAACTCAGACATGGGGCCAGTCAAGTGGTCAATCCTCATTTCGAGGTGACAGGATCGCCTTTGCGGTTTACGTCTGCACCTACGTACCAGACTCTATCTACCGGCGGTCTAATGATCAAGATGCGAACGTGTCCATTCTGGATCTTTATTCGGCGCGATTCGCATTTCGCAACACAAGAATTTCTCTCTTGCGGCGCAAGTTACAGCTACCGTACGCTGGAGTCATGACAAATGCTGGCCGGACGGGTCTCATCTCTTTGGATACGAGGCAGCCAATACTTTGACTGAAGCACTGACAGACAAATGCAACCCATCAAACTATGATATATAACCTTGATTGAGGCATGGAGCCTCAAATATGGTACGTACCGTGGTGCATTTACCCCACGCCGAATCAATGTTCCGGGTCCATGCATATTGGATTGTATCGCTCCAACGACCTCGACGAGCGAGTCTACAAGGTCATCACCAGAGTACAGTCTCATTTGCTGTAAACCCCGAGCCTCGCACCTTGTTGCCATTGATATGATGATACCTATCCGCTGGAACATTTCGTACTGCCTACTATCTCCAACACATATCAAAAAGAGGCGCACTCTTTCTTCGAACTTCCGGTCGCAAGGGGATGTCGATCACGTGGGATGGGCTGGCTCGTTCTGGGTATTTTAGTGTTTTAGGGCCCGTTTTGCTTGCGCGTCCACCACCCCTTCTAATATGCACCTGGCCCCGGGCCCCCGACCAATTGCAACACGCCGATCACAAAGGGCGAACCCGGACGCACGACCTCTCAGATCCGCTGTTCCGGCGCTGCACACTGGCCGATCTGACTATACATGACCTCTGGTGGCTAGTACGTATTCGTACACTGACTGCATACGATGCGATTGTGTTGAATGCACGCAATACTGCTCGCTGTTGACTGCTGACCAATGTCATGGACGTCTAGACTCTACGCTGACCACTCGTACAGCGTCGAGAGAGTTTAGAGTATAAACATTCTGCGCAGCTGAAACGAGTTCTAGAACTTCTTCATCGTATCGTACTAGGAATCGTATCGTACTAACTACCTAGGAATTCATCGTGCACTAGTTTGGCAGCTTGGCATAAGGCTTGGATCTGTCTAGTCCCCAACGCCAGGTCCGAGTCCTCTGCGCACGACTCGTTCGTCCCAATGCTTCGGTATCCAAAGAAATATTGTTTGATGGTTTGTCCGGTATTGAATACACGATACCAAAGTGCTTATTGTTGACAGTGCCAGTAGTTTCCCCCCATCGAACTCGGTGTGATAAGCTCCAAGGTCTCACTTGTTACTTCAAGACGCTTGTTTGTATATTGTGAATCTCAAAAACTAGTGTTATTACTATCAGTTTCACTTGCTATACTCATGATACAAAACCTCTCCATCTTTCCCATTGCTCTTAACAACCATTTTATACCAGTTCGTTCGGTCTTTTTCGATCGGTATCGATGAGCCGAGCCTTGCCAAGTTTCCTCAATGGCACCCCTTTTGTACGTATATAGTCATATATCTGCCGCTGTCTACACATTCGGCATGAACCGAGTTCTGTAGCCATGTCTTCCCAGCAGGAGCACCGTATCACACAGTATGCAACTTGCCAATTGGTACTCAGGCTTTGGAAACCAGTCCTCGGGCCCTGGCCATCATGTTCCTTGGTGCAGCAGGGATAGCCGAGCACGTCTGGTGAATGCGAATTCCATATTTCCCATGGCCGGGTCGTCCATACTACTGTACGATAGACGCCCATGTTATTACTCGTGTACACAGCCACAGAGGATATGGGAGGCTTATACTTCGCACAAGGCGTAAATTAGTGGTAGTTCGCCTCCCTCTGCAGCTGCTCGACGAGAACCAAGCAACATCGCACAGACTGTAGGCCCTGCCGCAAACTATGTACGGAACTGCAGTCCCCAACAATTGCAAGTCCATAACTATGAGTGAGGTCGAGCATCTTTACAGATAGGTGAAAAAAAGAATGCACTGTCAAGGTAGTCAGACCGGATCCAAGGCACGCCCGCAGGGCTATCGAATGACAACACGTGCGACTGGGAAAAGAAAAAGCAGCAGAAAACGACCTGTACCAGGTACGAATGGTACGCAGTCCAAAAAAAGAAACCAACCAGGGGTGGGGGCCAGAAAGAGAGAAAAAAAGACGGAGCACTGGCGGCGGCTCCACTGGGCTGGCTGCGCTTCTTTTTTTTTTTTCCTCGACGCTAAATCACTTTAGGCGTCCCACTTTCTCGGGACGCGCGTCTCTTTCTTCGTTGGTTTTTTTTTCCCTCTCGCGCTGTCTCCTCTTGCCCACGAGGCCAACCAAACTGCCAAGCCAACCACACGCCCATCTCGAACGGAAAGAGGCAAAAAGGAGGGCACTGGCCCAGGGGAGCACCCAGGACCCGCTCCGTAGCTTCTTCTTTAAACCTGGGGCGCTGGTGGGCAGGCGGCCTTGGCGACACGAACCCAAAAAAAGACCACCGAGAGAGGAAAAGCCAGAGGCCCAGCGGGAGACGAAGCAGAAGACTTGGCAACGACCGACTGAACAGAACAGTGGAAAAAAGACCCTCATGTGTCCCGAGTGTCCCATGCTCTGTCTGGAAGATCTTCATTGACGAACATGCGGCCTGGGCAGAGCTGGGCTGCTGGGCGGGCTCGGGCGGGCTATACACGTTAGACGGTTCCACTGTCGTCGTCGTGGCTTCGTTCGCTTCATTACCGACCGGCTGCCGGGAGAAGGAAGGGGGAGGGAGGAGCCACTAAATGACGACCCTTCTTCTTGCTTTCTTTCATGTGTTTTCTTACTAAGAACTGACTGCAGCTCTTCGAGCTTGAGTAGGGTACTACGGAGCACACTCATCCACATGAGTCGAGTGTCAAAGTGTCTCGGACCACCAGTGTGAGTTGTCTCTAGTTTGGCCGGGTCTCTATCTCTATCTCTCTTCTCTTATTTGTTGAGACTTGTATGGCAATTAATACACGTCCGTTATGCTCGGGGCAGATCAATATAGCCATGGGTTGCTGTGGTACATACGCAAGATGGACATATTGGTAGGCCGGCGATGGCCACACCTTATTTTCTCGGATTATGCCTGGCACTCCTTGTTGTTTGCTTGCACATACATTGCAGGATCAGATGAACCATTCGTGGCCCAAACTGATATCACCCTGTGCCCATTTGCCCTTCCGACCTGTGTATCAGAGTGAGGTCTGTGATCATGCAGTCTTGCCAAGGTGATTGTATGAAGATACTCGAGGCTTTCACTGAAACAATATCTCTCTCTATCTCATCTTCACTCTGTCACATGACCCTTCCTTCCTTCGTCAACCTACCAAAGTACCTACGTACGTTTGTCGTTGCTACGCTTGGATCTTCCTTCCTCTACTACCCTACGCAACCCTGGGTTGCATCCGGTTTGTGTCAACCGAGCATAGCCACTTGTCCGCAAATATAGTAAAGGACGCTGGCCCATGGGGTTGGCTGGCGTTGGACGCTCTACTGTATGTACGTACTGTGAGAACTGACTTGCTGTCCGCGGACCCAACAACCTCTTGCCTATAGCTCGGCATGAAGCAAATTAATTGGGCAGCCTGGTCTTGCCCCGGCCCAGCCAAGCTCACTGCCAGACGCTGCACGTCGTTCAAGCCTTCAAGGCGGTGACCCCCCATCACAGCCTCTCGGGAATTCCCTAATACTACGTGGAGTCTCCACCTCTTCCGCTGCTGTATACGCGTCACCTCCAGGCAGAACAGACGGGACTTGCAGTTCCCAAATATTCCTGGGGGTGCAGCTCATTGGCCAATGCTACGGTACTTCAGAACCGGGAGTCTGTCAAGCAGGCAGTAGGGAAGAAAAGGTGTCAGATGACTCAAGGAATGGCCGTAACCTATATCAGAACTCCATAAAATAAAGATATATTCGTAAGGCGGTCCCATACAACGATGGGTAAATTCTCCTCTGCCAGGTCAGCCACACGGACATGATGGGCGTTGCTGACTACTGAACGACCCAGGTTTACCATGATGAACCATGTCGACGGCAAGCTAAGCTTTGCGTACGTATCAACTTCGTACTCTGTGGTTGAGTGGCACAAGTACGATACATGTTAGACCCACGATGGACACAAAAGCCGCTCGAGGGAAACAAGTCTCTCGTGCCAGCATACGTGTCTGCTACCACAATCATGTTACGTGAGGATATCCAACAGAGCGTGAAATCTTCTTCTTCGGTGTTTCTCTGGAATATTAGGTAAGATATGGTATACGCTTACAGAGTGCGTGGCACAGTCGTGGCTTTGAGTGGGTAGAGATTGTATACTACACACATTTGGGTCAGCTAAAGATGTCGTTTCTAGTACATATATATGGTACGCACAATAGACTTGTCCTCGCTCCTACTTCCCATCTTTTCATGTCTCTCTCCACAAGATGGAGTCAAGTACGGATACATAAGATGGAACTTTCAGTGGCTCCGAGGACCCCAGGCTTCTTCTTCCAGAGTTACGGACCCGTAGCTTCACAGCCTTGCGGACTTGTATACACGAAATTCCCTTGGTTTGAGGTCGAGACACTGGCAGCCCTTGAGAACGGCTTGGACAATGTCTGTGTCCCTGTGCAGTAGTCCCAGCGGAGAATTTCATATATATCAAGATAAGCTTCATCAAGCGCCCTCGATCTGGCTGGACTCACTCCGTCACTCTGTCGCCAGCAGTATATACTGATCCCAGAGCCATCACCGTGGAGTTCCGTCGCGAGGCACGGCCAAAAACAAAAAGATCGACACTTGCTCCATGTCGAAAGACTTGGCCCTGTGTACGGAGTACCAGATACAAACTAAAAACAAAGTCGAACAGGATACCACACCCCCCAGTCTCCCCTTAGTGTAGCCACACAACTCCACGCGTAAAACGTCTTGGCTCAAGCTCTCTCCTCCTCCTGCTCCTCTCCTCCTCTCCACAGCCCGAGTCGATAGACGTACTAGCCGTACTCCCACTACCCAGGAGCCACATTCCTCGAAAAATTTCCGCAAGGCAGAGCAGGGTAGAACCGAACAGGGCAGGGCAGAAGCTGCGGCCGGGCCGTAGTGTATTCTAGTGTAGATCGACAAGAGAGAGAGACGAGGATATCACGGACGTCTCAGCAAATAAGGCCCAGGACGGTGACGTGTGTCGTCTCCTCTTTCTTTCTCTTCTCTCTCCCTCTCTCCCTCTCTCCCGAGAGATCTTCATAGGAGGCTCCATTGTCCTCGAGGGGGGAAAATCCTCGGCGCCATCCGAGCCGCAGGACTATTTGTCAGAGGCCGAGAAGACAAACTACTAAAATGCTCAGCGATATCCGAACCCTCTATGTGTCGTAGGGGTCTTGTAGGGGCCAATGAGATGGGACTTCGAGCGTTGTCATTTCTCTCGTACCCCGTGCGTTCGTGTGTCCAAATCTACATCCTCCAAGCCGAGGCGTTGGTGTGGTGTGCTGTTCCCGCATACTTGGAACTAGCCCCTGAATTTGCTCATATATCTGCGATACGACTCCATCGATGTCTTCGTATTTAAGCCACAATCAATTATTACACGACCACGATCTGACATTGCTTCCTGACTAAGCTTTGTCAGCGCATAGAACCTTCTCAGGTTACGCGTCTGCCAAGGCCTGTGCGGTTGATTCGGAGTATGCATGCAAGTTTAACAGTGTTAGAAATTCTTGGGACGAAGTGATTTGGATCTTGGGGATTGGAAAAGCGGGAAAAATGGGAAAAGCTTCCATCGCATGGTTTTCCTCCGGCCGCTCGATTCAGCTTCTGACTAACGGTCAGCCTCACTTGGTAAGCTGTATTGGTCATTGTGACCCCTGGCACACATCGCAAAGTCTAGACGATGTTGTGATGTTGCTGTGGAGCGGAGCTAGGTCAATCTCCAAGACATCACGGACCATCATGCGTATAGTTATTCCAAAATACGATGTGACGGCTCATTTACTACCATGAAGACTGGCGGACGGGCGAGCCGAGTGTTACCACACGTCTGAAGCTGCGATACATGTGAGTTGCATCAGATATATCCGAGTGTTCCTGTTCCATTTCTGCTTGTAAGCGACTTACGCAGCAGAAATCATCACAAGCATGATTGTCACGAATATTGCAGTTCCAATGTCTCTATCGGTTGGACCACATCGAAAGAATACTCTGCTTGACTCTGGCAGGACTCCGAGAAAGTGGGAAGCATGTGAATCGCGGCCAAGCGTGTTCTTTTTACAAGGATTTGTTAGTGAAGGGGAATCCATGTTCATTGATGGCCTCCGAAGGTAGGTATTAAGAAGCTTTGGAATGTGTCTATCGGTGTGATCATGGTTTGTCAAGATGTCTCCAACTATAAACAGCATAATCAGTTGTCACAAGCACTGCTTGCGGAATAGACAAAGCAAGAGGGCGCAATGCCATCTGATAGCAGCATGGATGAATTGTGAGGGACTTCAGGAAATACACTGGGATCATGAATATGACCACTTGAGAATGTCCTCGATAACATGTTATTTACCTGTACCTGCGTGTATCTTCGTCATTTGGCAGCAAAATCACAACGTTCTTTTTCCATGGCGTTGGTTTGATCGTGCCAAGAACGCCACCCGAGCGAAAACACAATTAAATAGTCGAGCTGGAAATGGTAGTTTCCAACGCCATGACATCCTGATCCTCTCTCTATACAGAGAGCTGTAGTTGGACGTATCAATACTGCCTTGTCTCCCAGCTGCGTGTGGAATTCAGACTACATATGTTCAAGGTCTTATAATATGCGTAGTGGAGGCCAGACAGTCAGATTCCTTGCATGAGGAAGACAACGTGATATCCTCTGCTTGATGAATCAAACGTAGCTTGGAAACTTCCAGAGATTGATGGATTTATCAGTGGTACTGCTGTCATGAAACTCGTCGTCGCAATCGGCTGCAATGCGTCACAGTAGATCAATACATTCCATGTTTCTTTGAGATTAGCATCAAGTGACTCATTGAGCAGCCACCATCTCTTTCCTAATACTTCGACTAAGTAAATCCACTCTCGTCGTCGCCTTCGCCCATGGAACAATAATGAAATTTTCTCATGTGGTTTGGAAGATCCTCCAAAGGGTATCTATATAAATTCTGAACTTGGGCATTCATGTTCATCGGTGTGCTGTTGAGTTATTTCTTCATCGATCAATCACGAGATCATGCTGGTGGCGTCTATCATTGAACTGATTGAATCCGACGACTGCGAAATAAGCACCTGACAAGATGAAGGATAAGAAGACTTAATATCTATTAAGATTATATTATCGTATAGACTCTTTGCGGTAAAGGTTCATCGACTGACTAGAACGAGTCCCGACTCGGGCTTTGACGAGCGCAGCGATCCATGGCAAGGTTGCGCTCGTTTCGCGACAAGTGTAGACGCATTTCACGAATCTCAAGTCAGAAGCTACGAGGAGAATGGCATGAAAATGCAGAGGTCACTTTCCGTTGGTTCTCATGGTCACTAGTGTTTGAAGACGCGGACACGACCTCGATTTGCACTTGATGTACCATCTTGTATTGTCGGCTTACAATATTACAAGAGGCGAAGTAGAGACTTGCATACTCTGTCCGCGTCTGGTGACTGGATTATCCAAATCACGGTAAAGTATGTCTGGAGATTGAGTGTAAACCCTTATGCTAGCTGCACCATCGAGTTCAACTTTTTGATCCTGCCAATGCAAAGATGTCGGTGCCGACGTAATCACGCCAACGAGCGAGCCATATGCAGCCATTCCAAACAATACTTGCAGGAGAAGAAATTTATGTCATGGAGTTCTGGTGTTCATCAATCAGGTTGTGTGGAAGACGAACTACACCAACTAGCAAAAAAGGCCAGTGAAAATCCAACAAGTTCTTATCCGGGCCTTGAAGCTACGAGCAAGATACGTGCAACGATATTGGGAACGCGCATATGCCGAACAAGAAGTCCATGACAGCCTTGTCCAAGTCGGATCCATCAGTATGTTCTCTTGTGCCATCGAAAGATATATTCCGACGTGTCACAACCCACCCTTGGGTCGCACGTGGCTCGCTTCTGACGTCCCAAGCCAGGTTCTTGTATCTTGCTCGACCTTCGGTCTTCATCAGGGTGGTTACGATCGGGCTCTCCTCGCTGTCTAGAAGTTCCATTATTAAGCAGATTCAGTCAGACCAGGTTCGAGACCTGGGAATCGAGCGGTGGGTGTATCCGTGAATTGAATTTGATGATAGGTCAATGTCAGTCTATTACAGTTTCAGGCACCCATTCTTAGAGGAGTTCTCTCAGAGACTTGCCGAATTCAACATGGAGTGAAGCAATGCATTGGCGAGTATGAATGGGGACTTTGATATCGTGTAGACCAAGAGTCAGGATCTGGTGACCTTCTTTGGTGGAGTAAAAGTCGTATGATGAGGAAAAGCCATAGAATGTGTTGGCCAAGCAGTGTTACGATATCCCGCCGCAAGTATAAGGTTGGCCGCAGCAAAGAGAGGCCATCATAGTTCATTCCCGATAATAGTGGCGATAATAATGGTGCTGCTGCTGCTGCTGCTTGCTGCCGGGTTTCACAACCTGTACGAGGCCAGGTAACAAAGCTGTACGACACATCACCTTGCACGCTCCCGATCGCGACACTCCTCGGTCTTCCCACCCTCAGAGCCGAAGTCCCGGTGGTCTTGTCCCCCTCGCAAGCACCGTTGGGCGGTCCCGAGGACGTCATGTTCAACGCGGGGACTCGCGACTTCCCACAGAACTTCCCACAAGATCTTCCCAGACCCCGGGTAGCCGGGCCTCTTCCTCACAGGCCGCTTTCCTGCAACTAGAATACCAGCTCAGATTAAACTCACCGCTAGATGCCACGCTGTGTCACGCTTTCCAACGCATCACCAGGAGGCAGAGACAATGAGTGAAGGTGCTACACCATACAGAGCCCGGGAAATACAAAAAGCAGGCTCCCAGATTGCGTCCAATTTAGTCGTCGAGTCTCTTCCTTTGAACGTCCTCTCAAAATCTAATACCCGAGTCATGTTGCCCCCTCGGCCCTCCGCCGCGCTGATCTGCAAGGTCGTCGCCCGTCTGCTCCCTCTGAGTGTGCCGCTCCTCTGCTCGCTGCTTCGAGGGACGGCCGTCGCCTTGTCCGTGTCGCCTCTGCGTCCTGCTCATTTGCTTGCAGTGCGCGCAAATGAGTCCTGTCAGGACCCTGCGGTACGCACTGAATGGTAATAACTGCCCCAATGATGGAAATTCATTATCCGATATTGGCTAAAGATACATCTATAGGCGCAAGTTGTCAGCAGCTCAGAAGGATTCATTCATTGCGGCAGTAAATTGCATGCTGGAGAAACCAGCAGAGGAGTATCCCGTCGTCCCAGCAGCCAGTAACCGATATGAAGACTTTGTGGCTGCACATATATCCGACGTCTGGAATGCGCATTTCGTCGTATGAGCCTTCTCTCCTGAATTTGTCCGAAATGTAGAATCTGACAGCCTGCAGGGAGCCTTCTACCCTTGGCACCGATGGCTCTTGTTTCACTTTGAGCAGGAGATTCAGTCGTGCGGGTACAAGGACGGTCTGCCGTACTGGGACTGGACGCTCGACACCGCCAGCGAGGACGAGTTCCTCAGCTCTCCGATCTTTGACACCGTCGGAGGCTTCGGCGGCAACGGTCAGTACGTGCCGGCGAACCAGTTGACGCCGGCGCCGACGATGCTCCTCGCCCGGCCTCAGCTGGCGGCGAACCGTACGGGCGGCGGCTGCCTCGTCAACGGCCCATTCGCCGGCCTGTCGTCCGAGCTGGGTCCGCGCGATAACCTCCAGAGAAACGGGCGCCACTGTGTCACCCGCGATCTCGGGTACGCGTACATGTGGAACACGACGGACTTGGGTCTCGTCAACGCCGCCATGAATTTCCCCAACTTTGGCCTCTACGGGAACAAGACCGAGTACTCGTACCATGCTGGCGGACACTGGGCCATTGGCGGTGAATATGCCACGATGAGCGACATGTGGGCTTCTCGTAAGTGTATTGGTGGGCGGATCTCAAACGTGAGAATTTCTGTGGTGATGACCTCTTGAGGCTGACATGCGACATGGCGATCACCAGCGCTGGATCCCATCTTCTACCTTCATCATACTAACCTCGACCGGGCCTGGTGGTCCTGGCAGACGCGAGATCTCGAGGCTCGCGTGATGGACATTTCTGGTCCCCTCTTCGCCCAAGATTATCACAATAAGGAGGGAGGTAACTACACGATAGACTCGATCATCCGCCTAGGCATCACCAGTCCATTGGAAGTCAGGATTGGAGACATCATGCACCCTCAGCGAGGACCGCTGTGCTACACATATGATCAGCTCTACTAGGATAGGGATACTATCGTGAGACGCTCGGCAGAAGTACCACATGAAGATTGGGTAAGCATGTATAAATCTTTGATCCGGGGTAGGATCTCTTTGGAGGGGAGGGTGATTTCACGCCTTTCTGTTCTTGGAAGCCAGTTCGTTCAGCCCTACATTTTTTCGATAGTACAGCAGATAGCCTCTGGGGTTGAAATTGGAATTGCACGACGATTGTTGCCTCCCGTTCTCCGTTCTCGCTTGGGATGGTCCCGGATAGTGAGGTATCATCGCGGCAGCTGACCTGGCCCGGGCTGATTGTGAAGGGCGATCGGCACTGCCTGACGTGGGCAACGAACCGGGGTGACAAGACTGTAGATCTTTTTTTACTCTCCCAGTCTCCCTGTCTCTCGCGTGCGTTATTCTCTCACCTGCATTCAAATTCCTTCATTGACCAGCCTGGGGTCATAGCAGGACCGCAAGACCGCTTGGGTGACATTCTTCTCTTCGCTACCGAGCAACCGAGCGAGACGTGCTCATAACGTCAAGGCCTGGGGGAAGAAGAATACCAAAGGCCAAAGTACGGTACCGTAGGGCTGACTATAGTAGGCGAAAATGAACGAGTTGCAAATGGTCGCATGTCTGTGCGATGACAAAACGTCCAAGCCCACAAACGATGGACTCATGACGGTGCGGACGGCATGGCTTATTAAATTATGCTACGCCGGGCGACCATTGAAAGGCGACGCTTTTCCATCCATCTCTCTGCGACTTTGCACACAATACACAGTACACAAGTGCCGCCCAGTAAATAAAAAAGCTGATCACGATAGTAGTCCGTGTAGATCATTCCCAGTGAGGCCAGAGACTATCGAAGCAGCTAGGAGCGTTCGGTAGTGGGATCAAAAATGCGCATGCCTGCCTGAGAAAAGGTGCCGAGGGGGTGCCCCTTGCTCGGGTCCGCACGCCCGCAGCCGCACGCTCAGCACGTCACTCGACCAAAAAGAAACAAGAGAACCAGAGAGCTGGTTCGATCGGAGGAGAAAAAGAAAAGGAGGGCAGTCTGTGATACCTGCTGGACGGATGCAACAGTATGTAGGTAATAGAGAGGACCGCGGCGATACAGTAGTGCAGCCAACAAGTACGGTAGTTTTTTTTTTTAATATTCCTTACTCGTGAAGACCGCCGCTCAGACGGCCACATGAGTCTTGTAAAAGGAGATCCGATCTGAGTGCGTCTTACTAGTCGCGCCCTAATCTTCGGCATTGGCGGCGCCGTGGCTTCGGAAGCATTTGCAACGATCATTCGGGAGAGGCGCTTGTCAGATTCCTGACGGCTGACGGGATGTGAGTGCATTTCCGCATTGGGAGTTTTTCTTTTCTTTGTCTTCTTCCAGTCATCATCAAAATATCTCCAGACTCCTTGTCGGCCAAGGCTTATATCGAGCAACCTTATATACGGCACAGGCCTTTGTCGGCTTCGTGCTCCCTGGAAGGTTGAATTGCGGCGCTCAGCACGTAGCAATCGTTTATACCAACTCTGGCTCGATCATCAATGCACTGGAACCGAAGATCTGTTTCGTGTCCGTCCGTCCTGCCTGAGCTGTTCTCGTACATGTGCACCCCATTGCGAACGCCGAGGTCCTCAACGGCTTGCATGCAACCTGGCCTACCTGAACAAGTATCTTTTTTTTTTTTGTCATGACGGCTTCAACAAAGAATCCGTACTTCTGCCCAGGGTGGCTTGGCGCCGGCACTTTGACTACTGCATGCTTTCTCTGCATATCGTCCCGCTCAGATGCAACCTACTTGACTGCTAGCCACTTGGTCCAGGGGCTTGATGACGACGGCCTCTGTTTTTTCTGCTCTCGGTCGGAGACTTTCCAGAGCCCGTAGTGAAAAAGGCACAAAACGGGTTTTTTTTATTCCACGATTTTCTTTTTGTTCCATGGCGGCATGGCTCTCGGTCGAGCGGACTATATTAGCATCATCGACGGCGCGGCATTGGTGAGTGAGGGCTATGACAAAAGGAGACGTCCAGCCATTACAACACGGTGAAGCTAAAACTCGACTGGCCTAGCGGCATCGTGCGTTGCTGCTTTTCTTTCTCTAAACGCATCGAGCTTTGACATGTCAATGAGTACCTAGGACGCCATCTCAACCTGTGATGGACCGAGGCGGAAATCTTTGGGGATTGCTAGCCATAACCAGCATGGTCTGGAGAAGATTTCATCTGAAGTTCTGAACTCGGATGGAAAGTGTGACTGGGAAGACTGCAGTAGCAAGTAGATTGATTCAAGTCAAACTGCCGACTAGAAACACCCTCGAAACCAGAAATGGCTGTTTGAGATGAATAGTATAGTCAGTCCCTTGCTTTCTTTTTTCTTAGTATATTCATGCCTGCCAAGGCTCAACGGTCAGACGGCCGTGGCTGCGCATTGCATGATACTCTATCAAACGACGAAACTGACCATTCCTGATAATAAAACATATAATCTCGCTCTTTGCAATGCAACGACGAAGCAGCAGTTGAGCGAGCAAAGGAGACCACCGCAAAAGAACCCACTGGCGGTCTTACTGCTGACATAAAAGGACATTTCCCGCAGCGGGCCTCTCGTTGACAGATGAATGACAAAGAACAAAGAGGCAAGAGAGAGCATCTCGACTGGCAAGCCAGGTACCGGGGTCGACGCATCTTGTCCAGGAACGGGGGACCCATCTGCAAAGCAAATCCACTTCCTGTCCACTGCAGTCCAATTCTTGGTTCGCCGCTGGTAAATCAGGAGTTTATTACGGTAGAGAGGCCGGCGCAAGCTCGATCAATTCACGTCTGCGGAATGCTCGTCGCTGCCTCTGTGTGTCCTGGGCTCGCTTGTAGTTGCACTGGCGAGTCCCTCCGCTTCGGCTGATCTAAGAGACGCATTAAAGTTGTGGCTTGACCCTAAAGACATCCTCATCGGCCGGGCTGCATGATGCGTGTAGTATATTGACTACTCGCGGCTCGTTCGGACCCCGCGCGCGGAATTGATGAAGGGAGATGACTCCAAACTACGAGGTACACTACTACGGTTATAGCAGTGCTCTCTCCCGACATCAAATCGATGAAGCCGCAGCAAGCGCAGCTGATGTCCTATGTTTCCTATCAAGAGTCGAGTGTGCCAATTGTAGCCAGCTATACTCCAGGGGTGCCTTGGCGTGCCTCGTAAAGAGCGTAAGTGAGTGGCTCTCCTGCCCTTGCATGAAGGGACCAAGACCCTTAATACCCAAGTATGGTGTGGTGTACGGAGCCAATGTGAACCGCAGCTCAGGTAAACTGTGGTCCTGTCCCTTGTCTTTTTTCCTTTCTGCTTCTCTAATTCGCTCTTGGTACACGCGATGAGCTGCCCAGAAACAGATCGAGGTTGCAAGGAATTATGGACGAGCAGTGAGCACTTTCGAGTCTCCCTCCGACGAGGCGCCATCAAATAAGCTTCTGTCCTTCCACCGGAGACAATCTGGGTAGGGTTAACCCCGGTCATTTCTGGTCTGCACTCCTATTACCTTGCAGGCAAATTCGAACAATGCAAATCCCAAATGCCAACTGCTGCCTCTGCGCCCGGAAACACGGTCGTTCCGTCCCCAGAATATATGAAGGGTATGATGTCGGCAAATCACTCACGTTCATCCCAGGGCTCAACGCGGGACAGGGGCAAGGGGGGTCCCATCAGGTCAGTAATTGCCCTTCGGATGACCGTTCCACTTGGACCCCGTCTTTCGTCTCTTCTTGTGGGCAGGCGGCTGACAAGACATGTGAAGAATCGAGTGAGCATTGGAGCTGGATTGGAATCCCAGACCTTTTTCTTCGGCTCACCTGTCCGAGACATGACGAGCTGCCGAAGCCATCAGAGGAAAGAAATGGCTACTGCCGACTATGTGGCACCCCGAGAACAAATACCGAGGCCCGTTGGGACTTTTCTAATAGTAGGCATGTAGTTTATTTTTTTAAATAGCGACCACGAGCAGAGAAAGCCGCCGTCCTCCGCACGCACGCCTGTTCAAAGCTCCTGTCAGTGTGTCATAGCAAGCCCGTCTCGTTTCTCTTTAGTACTATGTACTAGCAGAAGAACTGAAGAGAAAGAGAGAGAGATTTCTGCCTACTAAACTAGACTTTTAGCACCCGCTTATGGTACGTATGCATGGAATGGAATCGGTCGGACACAAAAGTCCCCGTCTTTAGTTATCCCCGCCCCTGGCCTTAACCCCAAATAGGCAAATTTGCACGTCGTCCAGAGCCAATAGAGCCTCTGCTGCGCGCCGGGTATTCATGGCGATCTGCATCTTTTTCCTTGCCTCCTTCTTGCGCGTCCGGTAGTGTAGCTGCTCAACTGCGGACCCGACTGACTATTCAGACCCTTGGCACATCCTTTCTCCATACGCATTTCTCTTCCCAACACCGTTTTTTTCTTTCCTCTCTTGCCCATAGTGTCCATAGTCCAGAGGGACGAATCCACAACGAGATCCTCGTTTCCCCCCCCCGGTCCGGGCTCAGCGACCGCCCAAATTTCTCCGCCCCGCGCTTTGATACGATACGGTAAGAGTAGAGTAAAAGCATAGCAAAAAGAGTAGTTGAGCAGCGCGCCTAAAAGAGTAGTGAGCTGAGTAGTCTGCCCGGGTGGGCAAGAGAGAAGAAGGACGGTTTGAAGATCCAATACCTATACCTGTGGTACCCAGCGGCAGTCCCAAAACCATGTTTCCCACGTGGTCGATGACTCGTGTGTGTGCGTATTGCGAGATCTAGTAATTCTCTAAACTAGAACTATACTCCGTAACACTCTTTTTTCTTTTTCTCCTCCCAAGATTCCCGGAATCCCACTACTATCCTTGAATTCCATCTCTTTTCTTTTTTTTTCCATGTACTCTTCAACTCACCCCTAGTCAATCCTTTATTCCACAAAAAGAAACAGAAGGTTTCCCCGTCGCTGGGTTGCACAGGGCTCAGTTCCCTAGGAGAAACACCACGCCAGGAACTGCAAACATGTGGGCTTCGATACGAGTGTTGGTGTTATTAGTGGTGGTGGCCTTTTTCACCGGGCAGGGTATCGCGGTGGACAGTTCAGCATCATCGTCGTCGACATCGAGTTCAGCAGCAGCAGCCGCCGCCGAGGCCCTCGCACAACTGCCGTCATGCGCCCTCAAGTGTCTTATAGCCGCCGTCGGCGAGTCGTCGTGTTCGGCAACGGACATCGAGTGCCAGTGTGCGGACGCCACGTTTGTCGCCTCGGCTGAGATGTGCGTCATGATGTCCTGCACTATCGAGGAATCTCTGAGTAAGTCGAGACTGGAGGGATTATACACCAAAATTGGGCGACGAATAAATACGGGGACATGAGAGGAAGAAGATCATCATGGCCAAGGGAAAAAATTAAAGGAGAGGAAAAGAAGACAAGACTGACTGACCATTCATCCACAGGTGCCAAGAACACGACGCAGACCATGTGCGGCGCTCCGGTCCGCGACAAGTCGACGGAGTACACGGTGGTGACGACGGTGCTCATGTCGCTGGCCTGCATCTTCGTGCTGGTGCGGCTGGGGTACCGCAAGTTCTTCACGGCGACGGACCTCGGGCTCGACGACTGGTTCATCCTCGCCACCCTGCTCAACTGCGTGCCCTCGGCCGTCATCAACGTCAGCATGCTGTCGGCCTACGGCCTCGGCCGCGACATCTGGACCCTGACCCCCGACGAGATCACGGCCTTTGCCCGCGGCTTCTTCATCATTACCGTCTTGTACTTTTCAGAGGTCTTTATGCTCAAGCTGTCTCTGCTCTTCTTCTACCTGGTATGGTTTATCTAAACGAGGAGAGGGAAGTCCGCTTGTTTGCTAATTCTTTCCGCAGCGCATCTTCCCCAGCAAGAGCGTCCGGCGAGTCGTCCTCTGCGCCGTGGCCTTTGACGTCGTGTTCGGCGTCGCCTTCATCGTCACGGCGCTGCTGCAGTGCCGCCCGATCAGCTACAACTGGACCAACTGGCGCGGCGAGGGCGGCGGGCAGTGCGTCAACATCAGCGCCGTGGCGTGGGCCAACGCGGCCGTGAGCATCGCGCTGGACCTGTTCATGCTCGGGATCCCGCTGTCGCAGCTGCGCCAGCTCAACCTGCACTGGAAGAAGAAGGTCGGCGTGGCGCTCATGTTCTGCGTCGGCACCTTTGTCACCGTCGTCAGCATCGTCCGCCTCGCCTCCCTCGTCGAGTTCCGCGAGTCCACCAACCTGACCTGGGACTATTTCGGCGTCTCCATGTGGTCGACGGTCGAGATCGCCGTCGGCATCATCTGCGCCTGCATGCCCTCGATCCGCCTCATCCTCGTCCGCGTCGCCCCCAAGGTGTTCGACGTGACCCTCGTCCGCCGCTCCCGCTACTACTACGGCAACCGCAAGTCCAAGATGATCACAGCGTCGCAGGCCGCCCGCTGGGGCGTCAGCCAGGCCGACTCGGGCAAGGCCTCGCAGCCGAGCACCGACGCCTCCAAGTCGGCCGCCTCGCGGCAGTCGTGGATGCCGCCCAGCGTCCGCACCAGCTGGCGCGTCAGCCGCTCGGGCGCCGACCGCATCCTGGCCGACGGCGTGCTCTTCTCCAAGGTCTCGCCGCCGCACCTCGACGAGGCCGTCGAGGAGGAGGACCAGGGCCGCCTCGTCGCCATGGAGACCCTCGAGATCCCCTTCGGCAAGGCCCAGTCCGAGGTCCGCATCTCGGGCGGCGAGCGGTCGCCCGTCGTGAGCTCGCGCGGCCTGTCGCCCGAGCCCGACGACCACGTCCCACACGCCGTGTGAGATCGACTATGAGAACAAGTCGAGAGAAGAAAACTTACCCACTGAAAGCACAAAAAGAAAGAAAAAAAAAAGACACACAAACCCGACTAGGCCCAAGGCCGGCACGATGTATGATCACTTGATTTACAGAAATGATACCCCGGGTGACCAAGAAGAAGCCACTCACGAGGACACGCAAAGAATAGCACACGCTTGCAATTACTTAGAAAAAGCCCCCTATATTAGCATCCATCACATTATATAATAACCACCTACATAGCGAATGACCCACAAATAGCATAATATTCTCATCATATATCTTGGCTGAAAATATTCTTACTTGTTTATAAACTGGCACCTCGAGAGACCAGCGAGTCAACTGGTAAGAACACCCACCTCGGCCTAACAATACTCGTTATTCATCGGTCTTGTTGCTCCATTACTGCCTCCATTGTCACTGGATTGCCAGGTATGACTATCATCGTCTTCATGATCATCGTCTCCTGGACGACCATGAACCCCTAAGGATGGTCATGACCTCCCATCTGGCTCAGACTGTCACTTCCATGATCGCACTTGCGTTCACAATCGTTACAGTTAGGAGGGTATGGTGGCCATGATCCAAGCATATGTGAGCGAGCTGTGGTTGATGATCCTAGCCCTTTGCACTCGAATAATACCGCACTATAGTTCCGGGGTGCGCTCTCTGGGATAGCAGATTCGTAGCGTGAGCTTGGCCGTCCGGCGGTTGAGCTGTAGTATCGGTAGCGGAACCATGGAATCAACTTAACACATTGGGACCGCTGGTAAAACTAGCTGTCGGACTGCCAACTAGCCGGATTCAGTCTTTATCTTTTTGCAAGTCGGAGGTTTCCGATTTTCGCTTTCTTTGCTTCCTGCTTCATCCTCCGCCGTTCCGCCTTTGGTATGTACTGGAGTTGCTCGGGCGGCTGCAGGAGCTCCTGAGGCGCCTGGGACTGGTTGTCCCAGTTGGTGTATATGTCGTGCATCGTGTGGTCAGGTTGAAATGAGCTGCCGTATTCTGCCGCAGGATCGTAGACTCTGGCGATCTCTTGAGTCAGGTCTTGGAACCGCGAGGCTTCGCATACCATTTGGATGATGACCATCAGTGAGTACGCTACCTCGGCCTGATCTCCTGAATTGTTTGACTCTGCAAGCGTGTTTATCGCAGCGTCGAGCGACTCACGGCCTAGAGAAGTGTCCTCGATGCTTGTTCTTGCGACTCTCTCCAAGTCAGGGTAGCTGCCTTCGCAGCACAGCTTTTCATGATTGTCCCCAAAAGTACTTGGCAAGTCGACCCCTCGAAATCCGTACCAATTTCTATTATTCGCTTCCCTGGGTCTGGGGCGATTTGCGGGATTCAAGCACCTATAGCCAACCAGGTAGGCATTATGGCGTCGTATTTTCAGCATAATACACGCCCCCGTATTCAAGCCAGACACCAATAGCACATTGATATGCTCAACCGGCTGGCTTTCCCCAGGGAGATACCGAGTTTCTTTGAAACGTCCTGAATGTTCTTCGCCAAGTTTTTGTCGAAGCTGTGCCAAGAAACTGAGGTACGCTTCATCAGCATACATGTGAGAGATATCTGGACGCGCTTCAAGGTGTGCGGGATGGTGGTGAAGACTGTTAACGAATTTGATGTCATATTCTTTGTCAGGTCTTTCTCCGTCTCCTCTGGATGCCATGGCATGGACGATACAGAATGCTATCAGATTGCAACTCAAAATGGTGGTACAGATAAAGGTGGGCGCCGCACTGCTTTTCTGAGCAAATCATCTGAACATGGCCGGCATCGCTCAATATAAATAATAAATGCCAAGCATTATGTACCACGTACTCGTCTTGTTCAGCCCATCATAAGGCTCCTGTGATTGCGTGCCAATGTTGACCTGATTGGAGAGTTCAATGCTCAAAGTCCCATGCATGAAATTGCACTTTCTGGTCATCACACCCACACACGATGCTCAGGGGCGTTCGATCGCATGCTTTGTGAAGTTAATAGACAAATCACACAGCGAATCGGAGAAAGCTCCGCGCCACTATGTAGTATGACCGAATACACGCGCGCCACGTCTCGAGCTGAACAAAGCACAGCCAGCTGTCTCTGGGCAGACCCGTGATGGCCGCGTTGCAAAGCCTTGCCATTGCAAAGGTAGGTATGCATGGGTACTGCCAGCCTTGCGATGTTTCCGCATTAGAAAAGTCGAGATCGAAACTTTGTTTATATCTTGATATCTTGATATCCTGGTAGAATGTGATGAGCAACCAAGTATGGTTATTCCCCCATTACTAGGTGATTATGATATCTCTGTACGAAAAAACCAACTTGACACAAACAGCGTTCCTAAGCGAGAACCACAAATGACAGGCAATTGAGTTTCCACCAAGATTTCCTACCTCACCTGATTATTCATCCAGCTTATGATATCCCCCAGCCTGTAAACGTGAATCACTCCTACAACTTTTCGGTCCCCAATTTGAGGAGCCGGGGTAAAAGCATGTATCATAGAACACCGTGCAAAGGCTGGACGAAGCAATCTTTTTTATCTATGCCCAGTCTAGTTGAAAGAAAGACGCCCACAGGAATAAGAAACGAATCTTTCCCAGGGACAACACGACAAGTGCTTTGGAAAGCTAGCAAACGTTATCTTAACCATTTCGCAAGACGCACGGTAGCTCATTAAAATCCCGTGATACTCTGCAGTAATGACCATATTCGCACTGCTGGTTATGGGTTTGAAAAGCACAGTCAAGTATCTGACCGAGCAGAACTGTTATTGGTCGTACGACGAACCAGTATCAAGCCAAGTACTTGTTTCGATCGGCATATCGTGTAGTCTGAGATACCGGGCATATTTAGTTCAGAGTCGTTACCACGTAAATGCCCAGATGTCGAATACACGTTCACCAGATCCGTAACGAAAGCGAGGCCGGCTGAAGTGTGTTTCCGCAAATGCTTTTGGTATTGTAAATTTTTTGCAAGAAAAAAAACAAAAAACAGATCTAGACGCCCTGTCGTCGAGTGAGATCCGATATGATGATACAAGGAGCCCTCTTCTTCTTTCCCATCCACATTACGCCGTCATCGTGCAATGATCCCTTTTCCTATCTTTCGCTTTCTTCCCCTAATTCACTCCCATTTAGCTGGAGAACTTTCGGGTAATCTTGGCAATGACTATTGGTTCAAAATGTTAGCTTGCTGCTCGTTTTTTTCTTCCCTACTCGGTGCAGAGAAAGCCTCCCTCGACCAGATCAGGAATTCGGAAACGAGGAAAAGGACGCACTGTGCAGAGCGACGACGCTGAAGATAAAGACGAGGGACAGGACGAGGACGACGACGGGGTCGACCTTGAGGCCGGGGGACTCGTCCGTGTAGAGGCGCAGCATGGTCGAGGTGCTGCCGCCGGCGCCGGCGGCCCGCGTGCTCGAGGGCCGGGCGTTGGCGATCTTCTCCTTCTGGTCGGCGGCGGCGCGTCGTCGGATGGCCGTCCTGGCACCTCCCGGGGGCGTGGGCGACACGGGGCGGCCGATCTGGGCGCCCGTGGCCGGCGCGTTGGCGGGCGACGATGCTCGGGGGGAAGACTGTTCACATTTGACTTCGGGTCAGCGGGGCGGTTCTCTGTCTTTCCTCATCTTGCTGGCGGAGGCAGGAGCGCGTGGCTGCTCATGCGGCGGCTCGCTCTGGGGGTCGATCGATCGATCGGTCTGGTGTGTCGTGGCAGGATCGATTTCGCCAATTGTCCGACCAGCACGAGCTCCGAGTGAGTCACATTATACGTACCATTGTGATGTGATGTGTGTTTTTTCGTGAGAGAAGGAGGAATCAAAAGAAGGTCGTCGATGAAGACAGATGTGATGGATTTGGGAGCGGCTCGTGTGCTCTCTCGAATTGACGGACGGGGGTTGAACTCGAGAATGGGATCTGGAGAAGTGGCTACTACTACTAGGTAAGGTAAGGTACGACCAAAAGTGCCAGCAGTGCTGTGCTGTAGGTAAATTGATGGGCTTCTAGGTACGGAGTCGCGCGCCCAGCACCTAAAGGACACTCACTAAACTCTACCTAGCCACTTGATCCCCGAGCTGCACCCTGAGAAGCTCGGGCTTTTTCTCCAATCAACTGGCGCCAAATGGAGCTTCCGTTCAATTGAGGCCACCTTTTGGGAAGGGCGACCCCTGTTTTCGAACCGCCGAAAGGTTTATCCGGGGCTCATAGGGGTCTGGCCATTTAATTCAGCTGAATTGTAAGTCAGTCGCGGTCCCGACCGAGGTCGACCGATAAGCAACAACCTAGTTGAACCACGATCCAAATTCCATTTGCCATTCATACTACAAATGATAACCTTCAAACCAAGGAACTGAATAGTGTTATTGAACAGCAACATGATTTAATATCTTTATTCGTATATATGAAAGTATCAAGCCCACAAATGTCAAAAGAAGCCGTATTATTAAGATCACTTGCCACTCCCGCAACCTAGACGTAGAACCTCGCTGGTGTTTTCTTCACACGCGATAGTCTACCACTTGAATGGCACGACTCCTTCGAGGCCGAGACGCGCTCTCAACAAGTCCGACCATTCATCGCCTCCCATCGCCTCTCATCGCGTCGAGGCAGACGGGAAGCTTGCACCAAGGTTGAATATTCTCATTATATGCTATTAGAATTGAAACGGCACGAGAACTGTAAAGGACCAAGATGTCGTCGTCGACTCTCAGCCCTCGTCGCCCCATCCAGTAGCATCCAGTCACATGAAACGGGCCTTTCCGTAATATCGTCCTCTCTGATGCTGATTTGATTTCTTTACACCTTTTTCACATCAAGCCTTAACAAGTCAAAGTGGGAGCAGAGCTCATAAGTCCTGTTGGATCCCAACCTTAAATAGTGCTTGCTTTGATTTGATCAGGTTGCGGCTAGGTAAATGGTCATACGGCCAACGGCAGAATGCTAGAAACTCGATAGCCGTGCCTTATAAGGCTGTCGAACTCTAAACAATCGCGCTTGGCACCCCAAAAAGCGCATCGCGATGGCATCAGGCTGTCAGTGTATACTCACAGAAATGAAGACGGGCGATATGGCGTTTCCGTCCCTCTCAACCACGCCACAATCCGCCATGTCTCGCGATAATCTTCTATACCTACCCCTGGATTTTGGTGCGCAATGCCGCCCTTAGAGAGATTGCTCTCGAGGACTACAATATGATGCTGAAAAGAGTATAAAAACAGGACGATGCAGCCGAGATCCAGCATTCGTTAGATCAGTCTCACTCCTCGTCGTTCGTTCATTATAGCAAATCATCTGAATCGTTGTCGCCATGCTTGGTCTCAAGGCTGTCCTCTATGCACTATGTGCCTCCACTCACTTTGCTCTCGGGCTTGGAGCCTTTAGTATCACGTCCAAGAACAACATAGCCGTATACTATGTGAGGCCGTATATCCTCGTGTTGGTGTCTCATCTTCTTACTCACCTGTCATATAGGGCCAAGGTTACAACCAGCAACCACTGAACGTGTACTGCCAGGATCCTACCATCGACGTCATCATCTTGTCGTTTGTCAATCTGTTTCCGGAGAATGCCAATGGCTACCCCGGCCTCGATCTTGGAAATCAATGCTCCGGAGACACGTACCCAGGCCCCGGGTACAACGGCGTTAATAACGCTTCCGCCAATGCCCTTCACAAGTGCCCCAACATCCAACGCGACCTCAACTACTGCCGAAAGGTTAGCCCAGACAAGAAGTTCATCCTATCCCTGGGAGGAGGCACGATTGATTACCAGCTCACCGGCAAAAACAACGGTATCAAGTTGGCAACTCAGCTGTTCTACATCTTCGGGCCGCAGCAGGCCAACCTCGTTGCCAGCGGTATTCCGCGCCCCTTTGACTTCAACGGCGCCGAGTTCTCCGTCGACGGGTTTGACCTGGATATTGAGCACCCATCCAATGACAATTCAGCTGGGTACATAGCGCTGGTAAAGGAGCTCAAGAGGTTGTTCGGCACGAACAAGAGCAAGACCTTTTACTTGACGGCCTCGCCGGCGTGCTACTACCCAGATGACAACAACGAGAGCATGCTCTCGAACGTCGCGTTTGACATGCTCTTCATCCAGTTCTACGGCTCGCTTCCGTGCTCTTCGGCGCGTTGGGCCGCGGAGAACCCGAGATACAAGGTCGGTGGTCCGGTCGCCTATGCCGGCTTCACTTTTGACCAGTGGACGTCGTGGCTGTCGGGACTGCCGAGTCAGAATGCGCGCCTCTTCATTGGTTTGCCTGGAGCCAAGCAGGATGCTGACCCAGGCTATGCCATTCCCGTCTCGAGTGCTTCGAATCTTGCCAATGCCTACTACTGTCGGCCCAATTTTGGTGGGATATCCGTTTGGGAGGCGACGGGTGCTACAGCCTCTGTCAACGGAGGCAAGAACTATTATCAGAACCTGAAGGCTGCACTCCTGACGGCATCTTCCAACACGACGAGATGTGCTGTAAGTCGTGCCTTTTCAAATCCTACAGGCGATGTGTGCTGACCTTGTCGTCTTTCCTCTCCACGCAGACGGACGGCACTGCTTCTTTTCCCATCTCGAAGAACGCCCGCTGTGGTGTCTCGGGCTCTGCCTACTTCGGTACAGTCTGCCCCTCAAACCAGTGTTGTAGTCAATATGGTTATTGCGGGACAGATCCAGCATACTGTCAAGTTCCCAGTGACGATGGGCTGACATTATACTGTCAACCTGGCTACGGAGTATGTGATGAGGACACTGCTTAGTGTCTGGTTGGACGGATTTTGTGATAGCCGAGCTTGTGAAATTCTCGTCAGATGAGTTCTTGCAGAAAAAAAATGTCAGAAAGGGAAAGATTCTGTTCTTTATGTCCGTACGATACACGGCCGATCTCCCGCCAAACCGCTTTTAGACGAAATGGTACCCTGGGGTTAGTCTTGGATTATATAGCGGAGTCGCGTGGGGATAGTGATCCTCTTCGCAAGCCCGTCACTGGCCAGTCAGATAGTCAGCCCCTGTCTCCTTTTAGACCATGTCAATTCGACCTAGGATGTGTACCTCGTACCTTTCTATGCTTAGTTGCGGGGACTAGGAGCGACCGAACGTAGCCATGAAGTGTTGTGTGTGTGAGGCAGTAAGCTCTTGTAAAGTCTCTCTCTCAACGATGCTTTGTCACTCGAGAACGAAACGAGAATCAAAGACCCTTGACCAAGGCCTCATTCCCATTCTGCCTGCGGTGAATATCTCACACCTTTCGCATTCTACCATTAAGCGTCATCACAGAAGTCTTCTGTACCGGTGCAGGCCTGTCGTGTTTGGGAACTCTGAGGTCGAGACCAAGCCATGGGGACCGCCAAGTTTGAATGGATCAATGCCAGTCATGACCAGCCGAAGTATGACGCCGAAAAGAAGAGGGCCATCCGGGTGCAGGCGATGAAGGCAGCCGCGCAGTCGCGCAAGAAGACGGGAACTCGGGGCAACCAGAATATGAGGCAGGCGAACGTTGTGAGAATTTGTAGCGAAGAAGTTGAAGCAGGACCTCCAATTCCGGAAAGTGATGAGGATGTTCTTTGCCAACAGCAACACAAGCAGAAGCAGAAGCGACAACCGAACAGTGTCGTAAGAGCCCGAGACGCCTGGAGATCCAAGTCTGGTGTCATACCCATCATCCGCTACCTTAAGTCGGATGACGCGCCGAACCCCCTGCATCAATCACCCAGTGGCCTAGCCCTTTTTACTCAATTCGAGCAATGCTATTCCCGGCCTGCGCGGGCCATGCCGCTGCCCGATTTTGAGAGAGTCTCGGTTGATCTTGGCCTCAATGTCCTCGACTTGGACGAGCTCACAGCTGTGGCTGCCGGGCAAGCTGCCGGATCTCTGCTGGCGCAAAATAGAGCAAGTCTAGACACTCTGATCGTGCGTCGTCGGCAGTCATATCTGTTCCATATCCCGGCTCGATATGGCCATTGCACCTATCTCGACGACGCACTCCGCTGCGTTGCCATCAGGGCCAGGAGGGTCCTCGTGCCGGGCACCACGGGAGCATCGACGGGTGGCGACTCGTACCGCTTTTATGGTAGGGCCCTCCGCGGTCTGCAGGCCGCAGTGGACAAGCAAAGTGATTGGTCGGATCCCAATATTCTCGGCACTATTGAGATCTTGTCCATCTATGAGGTGGGTGACACAATGCCTGTATAGGTCAGCACGTATGGCCTTACCATGATCGTGTTATGTGAGTTATTGACACTATACCACACGCAGATATTGGAATCTCCTACACAGCCGAGGAACTGGGAACATCACATCGCCGGTGCAACTCGCCTCATCATGGCTCGCGGGCCATCGAGATTCGAGACCGAGTATGAAAAGGCCCTGCTGGCTTCCATGATATCACCGATCGTAGGTCAACTCGTCCCAATGCAAGACATTTATTCATTCCTTTTCTCATACTCTTGAAACGTCCCCTCACTTTGGCTGATTCACCTGGGTATCTCGGTTGCCATACTGAAATGGTGTTATTTGTTGTAGATCCTCGAGTCTCTCCGGAAAGGGGAGCCGTGCTTCCTCGATGAGGAACCCTGGCAGCGGGTCCTCCTCTCCATGGTTCACAAGGACGTCTCCTACTTTGCCCCGCGTGGTGAGGGCTACATGACGATGTGGATGCTGGGAGCTCGGTCGCCACGCATCGTTGTCGACGTGTTCCGCGCAACAGCGAACCCGAAATCGCTGTCGGATCGTGATATCGACGATCTGGAGGCGAGATGCCGCTGCATGAAAGCCGACCTTGAGGAGTGGCGTCGCCGCACCGCTGAGCAAGAGGAGCTAGAGCGGCAGCAGGAAGCAGAGCGCAATAATAGGAGGGCGTGGTCTTCATCGTCGTCCCCTAGCTCAAGCCTTGGTAGTAACGGAGAAGGAGGAGGTGTCAGGAACGAGCTCTTGGGGGCCAGCTTGGCCAGCTTGGCCATGGCCTGTCGTCTCCTTGGCGCCGTCTCGCCTCACGACCGTGTCGAGCTCGAGGCCGAGGCCGTTGGGTATGCCCGGGAGATGAAGGAGCTCTTGGCTGTGGCATTGGGAAATAAGTGTACCAGCTTCTACCTGGAACAAAAGATCGTTGCGGCTGACTCGGTGTTGGATACGACGGATGTTTGGTTGAAAGGCCTTGTTATCGATAGCAACAGGCCGAGAAACCAAAAGCAGGCGCCGAGAATCATTGAAAATTGGAAATTCTTGGCTTGGGTATCGTACTTGCCTATCGACTAAGCGAAGTCTACTTGGGAAGGAACGAATGTACAGTTTGATCAAGTTCGACCTCCATACATCGTTCGTTATAGGTATACATTTCTGACCCAATTTAGTGGCATGGAATGTGTAAATATATAATGCCCAAACCTATGTTTTTATTGTCACGATTTTGATTGTAAACTCTGCAGACGGACATTTGTGGATGATCCAAATACTGTGTGACCAGGATCGTATTTGCGTTACCCACAAACACAACTACATTTACAATACTACTCTTGACGCATACAGACAGATTGGTTCAATATTGTATTATTAGATCGCTACAGAATGTAACTCCTCCCCCACCACCATAGTCCTTCATGATGCGGAAGTACTAGTAGGCACCTTGACTACGTCCAGACTCGGTAGGGAGACCCTCCTCATCTCCAGGCTCCTGGTAGCTACCCTCTGGCTTGGCGTGGCGCGTCCGCTGACCAATAATGTTGTCCTGGTTGATGGCCTCCTTATCATCACGCTCTGCGATGAATTGGTTAGCTCGAATATCGCCCTAGATGGAATCAGATATGGGTGGGATATACCGAGTTGCTGGTCGCTGTCGGCAGTCCTAGAGTCGACAGGATCCTCGATCTTGGTCTCATCGGACACAACGCCGAGAGGCTCGTTCTTGTGACCCTGGCGGGAGACGTAGGAGTTGTCGCTAGGGACTTCGTTCTCGTAGGAAGACATGTTTATGATTTAATTTGGTGTGGAATATATATGGTATTTTTGTTGACGAAGTTTACGAACGGATGTGATGGTGTACGATGATTGAAAAAAATTGATTCGACAAGGCGAAAACTCAAGGAAATGCTTCCAGGTTATATTCCAAAATCGATCAAGCCGCACTATAATCCTCCTTCTTGTCATACATGGATACCAGATCACGCTTTGGATCCCGCCTATACATTATCCCCAGCCCAATGTACCAGCACATTTCGTCACCTTCTCCCCGTCGACCCAAACATTAAACGCCCACCATTCTCTGTCGGTGATCATTGCGACGCGTAAAGTGGTTGATTTCGGACTGTGAATGACGCCTCGACCGCAACTCAATGACGTCTTCTTGAATCATCACGGCTTCTCTCCAGACTATGGGAGCGGGTATGTCGAAGAGAAGAAACGGCCCGGCGCTTGCAGCTAGCTAAGGTGGAAAACGTTAAAATAGGGAGACCTGTGCACCCCGGCTCTGCATTCCACGATCCGGTAGCGCATAACCTCATAATAATGGCCGGATCGGGTGAATCTCCAGACAACCCGTCCATTTCGTTCCTGCAGATCATGAAAAGGTTGCATGTAGTATTCCTTGATATGTCAGGGGGCTGGGGTAAATTCAATGTCACTGTTTTCACTTCATGGATGCGGCTCTATTGAGCCTGGGCCCTTGAAGATCTGCGAGTCAACGAGAGCGCTAAGAACTTCATGTAGGTCATGGATCGATGTAGGGACACTGCTGATTGAAGCCTTTTCCTCCGAGACTCTTTACCTGAAAGGACCAATAGCTCCGTGAGAATACTGACTGACGTACGGACTTATGGTTCGTGCCATGGCTCATTGAAGTTGCATTCACTATTGTATTCTGTACACTGATGTCATTCATTGCTTGCTGGTATTGCTGCTTTGTTCCATCCACGCATGTTGTACTTGATGTTGTTTAGGGAATATCGTAAATCATGCTCGCAGATCATGTCCTCGGTGTCGGGCCGGCACCAGAGCCGGATCCTGAACTCTCACCAGCCTTGCCCGAGGCTCTCATGCTCTCCTCAATAGCTCTCTTCAAATCCTCATCGTCTTCATGGGTCGACGTTTCTGTGCCCTTGCCCTTCTGTTGAAATTGAGCTTCTGCCAAGCTCTGCTTCTTGACATATTCCATGACTATTTCTTCCTCAGTCTTGTTGGCCTTGGCACGTGCAAGCTCCTCCTGGTGCTCCTTTTGTGAAGCTTCCAGTGCTCGCTTGAACTCTTCCTCGTCTTCGGCGCCATGACCGTGTGCCTCGGCTGCCTGCGATGCCGCTATAGCTCTCTTCAGCTCTTCGTCATCATCCTGGCCATCACTTCCCTGCCGTGAACGAGCAGCATGTTCTGCTTCTGATGCTTCCATAGCTTTGCGTAGTTCTGCGTCTTCAACATGAGAGCTGGAAGCTTTGTCGGTTTGCGACCGTTTGAGCGCCTGTTGGAAGTCCTCGTCATTGTCTCGTCCAAGAACTCCTTCCGTCTGTTGCGATTTCCTGTGGTCGTCTGCGATACTGAGTTGCACAGCTTGCTCAATCAATGCCTGATACTCCTCATCTGTTATGTTTTCAAAGTCTTCAGGTGAGAATGGGATCTGCCCCTTCAAGTCTGATGGAAATCCATAGTGAGAAGTGTTTCGCGTTTCAGCCTCGGACGCATCACTTGAAGATCCGGTCGGCTGTGTGCTGAGCTGATTCGACACCTTGGAGGCTAGGGACAGAGTAGACCTCCGACGTAGCTCCCTAACACTGTGTCGAATAGCTTGCTCGATTTTGGCGTCTTCATCCTCGTCTCCGTTGGATGTTTCGCGAACAGCAAGTTGGATAGCCTGTTCAAACTCTGGGTCTTGAGAGTCTGCCCGATCTGCCTGGTTTGCCAACCGAGCAGCGTTCACATCTTCGGTGACATGGGATCCTGAAGCCAGGCCGGCGGCCGCGGCAGCCTGTCTGCCCTCCCAAGCCTTCTTTTGCTCCTGAAGGCGTTTTCGCTCGTCCCAGGACAAATTTTTTGTGTGTTTCCAACCAGTCTTTGGAGCCTCGGTGGGGACGGCCAACCCATCCGTCGCGGATGATGCCTCAGCAACAGGGAAAGGTCGACGAGGAGAAGAGTCCGGCCCCTTGCCTTTCTCCTTCTGCCTCCAGTTGTAGTATGTCTTCAGATCATCACGGCTTGCGAGCCAGCGCTTCTCGATATCATCTCTCTCCTCATGTGTGGCATTCTTGTAATCCTCCTTGCCTTGCGCAATGCGCGATGCCATGATGTAGTTCTGTGCGCTCTGGGCAAACAGGGTCCGGATTTCGGCATGAAGACCTGCCATTGTGTAGGCTGGAACAGACCACGCGCCTGCGAATATTGTTAGTTTTTGGTCATCACCCTGCCTTCAATACTGCACTCACCGGCTGCTGGCTTGAACACCACGCCTCCAATGCCCTTGCCAAAGCCTTTGAGGAACCCCATAGCACCCTCTTTCTGGGCTCCGCGGATAGGCTGAGTGACGAGACCCGAAATGCCATCATACAAGCCGAGTCCGAACTCTTTGCCCGCAACCTTCAAGCCGGTCTCAAAACTAGTGACCTTCTCGGGTCTGCGAACAGTTTCATCATTGTACAACTTTGGTGCATTTCGAAATCCTCTAGCAAGCCCCATGCAAAAGTTCATCGGACTTTTGACACCAGTGGTTACAATATTCTGGATACTTTTCCCGGCACCAAGTGCCCTTTCCAGGTTGTCGTTCATGCTTGGGCTGGCTGGACGTTCTGCTGGACGTTCTGCTGGTACTTCGGATTTTGCAGATTTCGCAGACGCAGCAGAGATCGATGGAACCAAACTGGTAGTACTCTGGTTTGCAGTTCCCGGTGACGCCACCAACTGTCGATCGGGCTGCTCGGCAGGCGTGCCAGGAGTGCCAGGGGTACCGGCTCCGGACTTCTCAGATGCGTTGGCCGTCTGCGATGAGACATCGTTTGACGATTTGCTAGCATTGTTGGAAGTGTCCTGACTCTTTTTGGGTCCCTTTGCTGCCTTGAAAATATCTCGCGGGAAGTCGGCCACAGCCATTCCAATGCTGCCAATATCTCCGAGAAGAGCAGAGGTGACAGCTGAGACGGGATCCCAGGGCTCGTCCTCTGTATTGTATTCCCTTGACCGGAACCTGATACACAGTTAGAACATGTACATGCAAGCAAAATCAATCATGCCATGCTTACAGCTTCAGATCGGAATACTGGAGAAACCCGTTTTCAACCAGCGTCGCAGCGGCAAGAGCGCTCAAGCGCACCTTTGATCTTCGCACACGCCAGACAGCTGCCCTACTAGGAGCAACTGCACAGCGGAGTTCGTCGACGTTGAGATGCTGATGGAAACTTTGACCTCCAACATCTGAACCTTGCTCTTCTCTGATCTTCGCACCAAGCTCGCCTGCCCGCTCCAGTGTTTCGGGCTTCAGCGCAGTCTTGATCGCCTCGGCCAGGTTTTCAGCGGTCAGCTTCTTGTAAGGTATGGGCTCAGGCCCAGCGCCCGCCTTGGCTACCATAGCACCCCAGAAAGGTTGATCGCCAAAGAACGGCACGACAATCGTAGGCTTTCCAGCGTTGATTCCAGCTGCCGTGGTACCAGCGCCGCCATGATGGCATACTGCCGATACATGTTGGAAAAGCCAGTCGTGAGGACAGTTGCCCAGCATGAAGACCCCATCAGGAATACCAACCGAGTCTGCACCAAGACCGCCCCATCCTTTCGACACGAGGGCACGAACGCCAGTCGCCGCCACGGCATCAAAGATCTTCTTGGTCAGGCCGTTGGGATCGTCAACCACAATTGAGCCAAAGCCAATGTAAATTGGTGGAGGTCCAGCCTCCAGGAAAGCAGCAAGCTCTGGTTCAGGGGTGTAATTAGACGCCAAGTTCAGAAAGTAGAACCCAGCAATGTCAATGTGATTTCCCCAATCGGCCGGCTTGGGGATCAATGCTGGCGACCAGCAGTAGGTGTAGGGAATCCGCAGACGGGTGAGAACTGCAGGGGCCCAGAGCAGAGATAGAGGATCAAGATCGAGAATCTTGGTACGGAAACGGTTGATGACATCGCCCAGACCCTGCCACGTCATCATCTCGACCAGAGCATATGAAACATAGTTTGTTGTCACGGGGTCGGTGTTTGACGATTGAATGTTGGCCAGAGGTTGTGGGAAGGCTCTCGTCGGCGACCATGGCATGGTGAACATGAGATGTAGCGGAACACCCAATTTCTCGGCGACATGGATGTGAGCAAAGCTGGGAGGATTTGCAATGATGGCGTCCGCGACAAAAGGCCTATTTGCCGGGTCCATGACCATCGTGTCCACATTGTTGGCCTCGTTCTGTCTGCGCTCAAGTCGTGGTGCGGGGCCCGTACCATCGCCAGCTTCGATACAAGATCTCCAGCAGCCGTAGACGATCTCCTCGATTCCCTTGCGGCGCTTGGTGACCTCGCCATTCTTGACCGCATCGAACCCCGGCATCAAACCCGGGTTCTTGACCATGAAAGCCATGAGCTCGGCAGGATCGCCACCGATACTGAAGAACTCCAGCCCATTCTCCTCAACAAAGTTCTTGAAGGTTGGATGCGTTGCTACACGGACTCGATGGCCATATGTATTCTTGAGAACCTGCCCCAGTGCGATAAAAGGTTGCACATCTCCTCGCGATCCTACAATCTGTATCACAACGTTCAATTGCGGCGGCGGGGTTTGACCTGGCTGGCCACCCAGGCTGGGAGGAATGTAGGCGGGAGGGAGAGGGCGTTCGAGGGCAGCCTTCGTATCTTGGGTGAGTTGGTTTCGTAGCGTTGGCGCGATGATATCGGCCAATTGTCTGCTCGTTTGGTTGATGTTGATATTGACTCGGCCATCGTCTGTGCAAGATCATCGAGTTAGACACTGCTTTTACGAGCTGGCGCGGTAGCCCAGTAGAGAGGAACGTCGTCGACTACTCACCAGTAACGGTAGCGCCGGCATCAAATCCAGCTTGATGCAGTGAAAGACGATCGTGCAGCTCGCTGTATGCTGGCGGCACTTCCTCTTCGGCGCCTAATTCTGGCAGCTCTGGAAGCCCCGTTGCTGCTTGAAAGCCATCAGATACGGCAACCGAGACGTTATCATCGTAATCTGGGAGCTGCTCGCTGCCATGGGTATTGCCACTGCTCGCCTGGGCCCTCTTCGACTCGAGGACCGACATGGCGGCGGCTGCGCTTTGCTGAGAGCGAGGGGAAGCTCCAGGATGGAGATGTTGCCCGTTTTGAGAATCGAGTTTGGCGTAGAAGCGTGACGTAATTCAGAACTTGGGCGATGGCGTCTTGTCTCGTATGGTATGCAGAAGCCCAGAAGTGTTGCGTATCCCGCAAGAGCTCACATGAAGTTCTCGTTGGCGCAAACCGTTGCGTTATGGTGGTGGAATAACATGTAATGTAGAAGGAGCTATATTTAGGAAGGATTCTCGTCTTTCTGGGGACAGGATACGAATCCAGTATAGTAGGGTGGTTTGTTCGTATGATTATGTTTAGCTGGTATGGGGCAGGCAGGCAAATGGAGGGGTTGTTTAAGCTTCCCTGCTTTGCTTGCTCTTCAGCTCTGGCCGCGATCTTGTGATGGGCGGTGCTTGTGACGTGGGGTCGAAACGGCCGGTTGGTGGAGGTGGGAGGAGCCGTTGTTTAGTGCATACTACGGACTATCCATTTTGTACAAGTGACTAAATGATTACTACTCAATCCAACGACAAGCTGAGTTATCATGTGTGAATATGATTAGACATATGATAAAGTCTTGGCCAATGTCACAATCGCTACTGATGTGAATCGAGAAAAAAAGATCCCGTCACCCAGTCTGCTGGTGGCCTTTACCCCGACTTCGCCACGGCGACGGCCTCCAATATGATACTACACAACGGGGTAGCAAAAAAAATGCCTCACCCCTCCCCTTTTTGGTTGCACCCCCAAAGCACTTACACGAGAGTACGGACGCTCTTCAAGGCAACAAAACCCTCCAAAACCTATTCAGAAAAATCGGAAAAAATACTCACG